>JAANYP010000386.1:0-62781 GCA_020465985.1 Centrapalus pauciflorus
TACTGTTTTCATCTTCGTCTTCCTCATCAATTTCCAGAAATCCTCAGAACCCTAAAATCAACTAAGTGTTTTTTTGCTTCCCCACCTTCAAAAATTCCCAAAATGGCTCACTAGACCTATCCTTCTACCAAGTCTTCGTTGGGTGAGGATGTTGTTAAAGCATCTCCATCTGTCACCAACGATGCTGACCCCTAAAGCGCCACCAACTACATTGCACCTCACTATCCCCAAAAACTATGTGGGGAAGGGTTACGACGCGAATGGTGAAATTTCTGCAAGTTTCATAACCGTTGACTAATCACTGACTGCATCTCCCTGGTTGTCCTGTACAGGGAGATGGTATACGAGTTCTGGTATATCCTGCTCCTACAATCCAAACACTCAGGTTTATCAAAGTACTATTCTCAATGGGACTCAAACCATTGAGATTACAGTCGATCTTCTGAGGGAGGTTCTTCATCTTCCAGTTGCTGAGAACTATGATCTCCCTCACCCTGAAAATGAGCAAATGGGCAATCTGCTACGCTTCTGTGGTGTGGCAGAACCCAAGGTTGGAGCTACTCTGTACAGGAAGGAGCTGTCACCCACTTACAACTTCTTATTTGCCTCTGTGGTAATGTCATTCAGCAGCAAGGTTGGTTCCTTTGACCAACTAAGTAGAGATGAAGTGCCTGTAGTCCTTCAGCTGGTGGATGGGACTACACTTGACATGGCCAAATGGATCTTCTTGAACATGAGAAACCTGGTGCAGCAAGAGACAAGACCAGCTGCTGTCCGATATCCCAGGTTCCTAAGTCTCATCTTCTGCCATGTCTGTGGTGAGCATCTATATCATACTCAACCTCTACTTAAAACTGTTGCCTTCCCTGTCATAGGGAATAGAGTTTTTCATACTCCTGTACTGGCAAATGAGCCTCCTCTATCAACACCTATGAGGAGGCTGTTGGGTTTAGTGGAAGGACCCTCTGCTGTGAGGGTGGATCCAGTCACTGCTGCTCCCACTAGAAAATCCAAAGCCAGGTCCAAGCTTGTGAAAAGGACCATGGCAGCTGAAGCTGGGCCTGTTAAAAAGAAGGCCAAAACAGCTCAGGCTGAGTCTGCTCCCTTAGCCTCTGTGGCTGAAGAAGAGCAGATTCCTCATCCTGGCTCATCTGTTGAGCCTGAAGCCTTTGTGGCTGGTGCCTCTGTGGCACAAGAGACTATGGAACAGTCCAGCCCCACTGTTCCTGACCCAGTCTCACATCCAGTCCAAACAGATCCTCTCTCCTCTCCACAATCACCCACATCATCCATCCATTACCAAAGAAAATCAATAGCCAAAAAGAAAACAGCCCAGAAAACCACCTCCTCTGTTCCCTCTCAACAGGGTTTAGTTGTAAAAGAAGCAACCCCAGCTGCCTCTCCTATTTTGGGAGAAGGTTCAGCTCATTTGGAGCCTGCTTCACTCCAGCCTGAGTCACCTTTGAGTCAGCCTAGACCCTCTGGTTCCTCCCAACAGGAACCAGTTGTACAAATGGAGATACCCACATCAACTATCCCAGCCTCCCAACAGGCTGAGGATATTGAAACACAGGAGCCCTCTCCACTCCCCACTGAGTCCACACTGTCCCCCACACATATCCCCTTACACTCTGAGTCTGCACGAGGTGCCCACGCTGCTGATATAGACCAATCAGCAGCTCAGCCTCAACCTTCTGTTCCCCATGATTCAGCTGTTCTACACCAAACAGCTGCTGAGGGACCAATATCCCAAGCTGATGAACCTCAGGGATCATACCATCCCTCTGGTGAGGCTGCTCCCTCAATGCAAATTCCATCAGCAGGTTTTACCACTGCTGATGTTGAAATGCATATCCCATCTCCCCATGATGAGGTGCCTTTAGACCAAGGCACTACAGAGGGAACCACCACTGGTCTTCATGAGGGTGCTGCAACACAAGCAGCATCTGAGAGGCCTCAAACATCATCCCCTTCTCCTAATGATGCAGCTACAGCCGCTGCTGAAGGACCTCTTGATCCCTCTAACCTGGGCCATCTTACTTTTGCCCAGGCTATGGAACTACTGTCCAAAGTTTCTCTCCCTTCTCCATCTCATCCTCAAACACCAGCCTCATCATCATCTTCTCCATCCACTCACTCCAAACAGTCTACCCATACACCTCCATCTCCCAAAGACCTGCCTTTGAAGGATCAGCTTTCATTGCTGACCAACAAAGTTGGTTCTTTGGAAAATACCATGCACTCCCTACCATCCATCATCTCAGACTCTGTGTCTGAGCAGCTCAAAGGCTTCTTTGATATGTTCAAAGAATCCTTCCCAGTCACTCCCCAAACTGACCACTCTCCACAGCTGCTTGCACTCACTGCACAGCTGCAAAATGTATCCAACTCTCTCTCCTCTATCCTCTCCTTACAGTAGGACTCCGTGTCCTCTATGACAGCCATTTCTCAACAGCTGTCCTCTCTTCTCACTTCTTGCAATACTACTCTTCCTTCAACATTGGCCAGCCTGAACACTCTTATGGGTTCTCTATCAAATTCTGTGTCATCAAACCTTGCTGATGTGCAAGATTCTCTTGAACTTCATCTTGCACAGCTCCAAAGTTTGTTGTTCACAGCTTCTGATAGAGACAATATTGTTAAGCTGACCACTTTTGCTGATTCCCAAGCTTCTTCTCTTCAAAACTGTCTTTCCCAACTTGGTGAGGTGAAGGATAACTTGGCTTACTTAGTGAACAGCCTTGTTGGTCCTAAACCTTCCAAACCTGCTGGCAAGCCTGCTGACTTTGTGTCTTCAGGCAGACCAGGGGTTGAAGTCGCTGCCTCATCTCCTTCAAAGGGGGAGAAATCATCTGCCTCGAAGACTAAGTCTAAGGGGGAGAAGATTCCTTCTCCTAAGGAGATACCAGTGTCTGCAACCCAAACTGATCAACCAGCAGAAACAGGTGCAGCTGAAGGTGTTTCTCAAGCTGCTATGCCTACTCAGGCTGGCTCTCCAAACCCTGCTCAGTCTAAGGGGGAGGAAGTCATTCCTGAGGACAGGCCTAGCAGCAAAAGGAGGCACCTTATCCTAGAAGAAGAAGAAGAAGAAGAAGAAGAAGAAACTTCTGAAGCTGCTGTCACTAAAGCAGCAGCTAAAGGCAAAGAAAAGGCAGCTGAGGATCCTATTGAGCAGAAACAGGCAGATACACAGTTTCACAAAGCCAGAGCCAAAGAAATGGGACTCCCTATGCACAAGTACTTTGAGTTTAGGGAAGAACAGCTTAAGGCTCTGGAAGAGTTAAGAAAAGAAGAAGAATCTGCCAAAGCTGCTAAGTCTCTTGCCCTCCAAGAAGCAAAGAAAATAAAAATGTCTACCTTGGAGGTGCAAAAGAAAATAATGGAAGCTGCCAGGAAATCAGCAGAAGAGAAAGAGAAGGAAGGAGAAAAGGGTACTCAGGTCTCTGTGACCAAATCAACAGTACCTTCTGCCAGAGCCAAATTCCACTTTGACAACTTGGCCAGAAAGAAATTTCATGATGTTGCTACTAGAAGGCTGGCCAAGGAAGCAATTGTCAAAGCTGTTCCCATTTCAAGGAAAGGCACACAGTGGAAACTTCAGATCACCAGGATGGGTGCAACAGGCCCTGAAATGGAATCATATGATCACACTGATGTTGCTCAAATGGGTTACAGGGAATGGTTGGAACTGGCAGTTGCCCTGAGCCAGTCTAAGTCAGAAACGGCTAAGACTATCAGGGCATACATCAAGAAGCTGATGGAAAGAGTAAAGGAGCTGGGCCTGATTCCAAAAGAAATAAGTGAAGGTGTCTCTGTGACACATCCAAAGATAAAGGCCAGGAGAACAAAGAGGGATACAGAGCTGGAAGAACTCCTTATGATGATTGAACAAGGAGATTATGCTGTGGAAATTAAAGGAGTTGACCACAGCCTGCCTGAAGGAGTTGAATTTGAAGATGGCAAAGTGATTGAAGAGCCTGAGTTAGGGGCATTTTTTGTAGATCCCCTATCTCAGAAGAAATGTTTTCAAAGAGCTTCAGACCTACACAAAGTTGGTCTTAAGCAGCTTGCAGCCTTCAGAATTGCCACCTCCTTCAATCAGTCCAGCCTATGGAGAGCAGCTATCTGGGAAGAGCTGAAAGGTTTTTATGACAGAGGTGAACTTCAAAGTTCTAACTTTATGTTTCTTACAGCTGAAATTGAAGAACACGAAGAAACAAGGGAAGAACTTGTAAAGAGATTCAGAGAAGGGATACCACCTCCTGTCGAATGAAGTCCACCTGCCATCTGGGTAGGTGAAGAATGGAAGCTGTCCATCAGTTGGACAGGCTTACCATTATCTGCTCCCAAATCAAACAGTCCAAACATTTTGTACATTAGTTGTACATTATTACATAAGTTGTAATTTCTGTTTTTACATTAGTTGTAAAATACATTAGTATATTAGTTGTACTTCTGTAAGAACATATGTTGTTCTAGTATAGTCAAGAATCAGTGTATATATAAACTGATCTTTTACTTTACTGTAATGTTGTAATTTTATTTCAGCAAATGTACTGTAAAAATATATAGTGATTTTTGACAAAACCAGCTTGGACTGATTATTGCAAATAGGGGGAGATTGTTAGGCACAAAAAGGCCTCAGTCAAACCTGTTCTATATCTGAGGGGGAGATTTTATAATCAAACCTGTTGATACATTTGAAGGTTGAATTTAAGGCCTGTTATATGCCTTATTGAAACCTGAAAATGATTTGCAATATCAGTCTAAAGCTGTTCTATATGTTGCATGTGTTGCAACCAAGACAGTTTGTCCAAGCTGCTCAGTCTGCTGATCAGGCTGGACATAAACTGTCTACGCTGCTCTACACTGTTGAGCAGCTTGGGCATTTTTTAAAGTGTTCTGTTCTTTGTGAACAGAACCTGTTCTTTGTGAACAGGCTAAACACTTTATGGAATTTGTTTCCAAGTCATCATGTATTGTTTTTGACTACAAGATCAGTTTACAAGTCGAAGACAAAGTGGAAAGCAGAACCGCTCAGCCTGCCCAAGCTGTTCTGTCACATGAAGACAAAAGGTTATTTGAAAAAGGGTGACAGACCTTTTTCTTATATCAAAATAGGCCTTTACAAGGAAGAAAGACGCAAAGTTGACATTCCTAAATTAGTTAAAGGCAATGCAACAGTAGACAAAGTAAAAAGACAAAAGTTCTGCACGTCTGCTTTTCAGAAAAGTGCAGAAAAGTTATATTGTCTTTTCAAACAAGACTTCTCCTTTTTCATTCCGTCCAATGAAGATGTTTCTCTTAGATCCTCTAAGTGAGTATAAAAGGAAGCTTCCAAGGTCAGAAAGAATTGTGAAGAAAGCTAAGTGCTTAAACCAAGAGTGAACGTGCAAGTGTGATTTTCATGCATGCAAGTCTTCTGTAAACCAGCATCTGTGTGTCTAAGCTGATTTACCTAAGCTGTTCCTTGAGTCTTGTAAAACACAGTGAGTGCATCTTAGTGAGTGTGTTCATTGTAATCTAGTTTGAGTCTGTCTTAGACTAGTAAAACATACTGTTGTATTCTGTCATCTCAGCTTGAACCATTCCGCATTCAAGCTTGTTTGTAATTAACAATTGTTGATAATACATACAAACATTGAGAAAAAGAGAGTGTAGAATTTAAAGTGCTGTATTCACCCCCCCTCTACAGCTTATAACTATATACTTTGGGAACCTTTCGGGACCTACAAACTCAGACTTCTCCTGTTCAAATTTAATATTTAAATCAGATATTTGTATCTGATAAGCACAATTCTCAGACTTTTGCTTATCTTTTAAGCTCTGAGTTTTTAATTCCTCTTTTAAGATTTGAATTTCTTCGTTCAGTATTCTTACATCACGTAAAGCCAAAGCAGTATCTGTATTTAACTGAACGAGGATATCATAATTGTTCTTACGAATCTTTTCAGATTCAGTAAGTTTGACAATCAGCTCAGACTTTGAAAATTTTTCATATTCCATTATGAATTGCAGAAAAATGAACTTCCAAGATCTTTTATGGACTTATGAAAATTTGAATGAATCTTGATTGAAGAAAAATGAATCTTGAATGATTAAATTGTCAAAAATCAGCTCTGATTTGACTTTTTGACGTTGAAATTTTAGATTTTTTCAGAAAAATGACCGTAACTTTTTTCTGGAGTGGAATTGGGCCTTGAAAATTTACCCGAACCGGCTATGCCTATTCTAGAAATGTAGATCTCTGATCAAGCTTTGATTTGACTTATGGTAGGCTTTCTAACGATGTTCCAGTCAAAAATTATGACCAATTTAAGCAGCTAAGGTCAAACAGTCAAAACAATGATGAAACTCGAATGAATAAGGACTCAACTCGAATGAAGAGTAATGAAACTCGAATGATAAAGACTTAAACTCGGATGTTTAAGTGTGAAACTCGATTGAAGAAAAATGAAACTCGAATAAGCTTGATGAAACTCGAATGAAGTTTTGTTGAACTCGAATGAACTTATGTTCAACTCGAATCACCCTTGAACTTTCTCGAATGAAATAGAAATCAACTCGAATTACAAAGAAGGTAAACTCGGGTAACAAAGTCACAAACTCGAACAAAGAACTATAAAACTCGAATCAAAGAAGGATTTAACTCGATCAAAGCTTTATGAAACTCGGTCAATGAAGTATGAAACTCGAATGATACTTGATGAAACTCGATTACCACTTTATAAAACTCGATTGAATCATTGATCAAACTTGAATACTTCTTTGTAAAACTCGATCAAAGCTATGAACATAGAGTTGCCCGAATTTTAACAAAATATTTCAAAAATCAAGTTCAAAAATCCAATTTTCAACAAAAATCCACAAATTGATTCCAGATTAAAATCGAAGCTGCGGTTTTCACACACAAACACTTTTTGTGAAAATAATTTGACCAATTTCAGATTAAAATCCTTGAATTTGATGAAAACAGTCAAGAACACAAACTTTTTGAAAAATAAAAAAAATCCAAATTAAATTTTGTGTGTTAGGAATTAAAATATAAGATATATCTCAATGGAATCGACTTTAAATGCTCCACATTCGATCCAATTTTCAGAACATTTCATCCACCAAATGAAAATCCAAAATTGATTTTCTGAAATTTTGAAAAACCGAATGTAACAGTGTTCAAAATATTTTTCAAAATTCAGATTCAAATTCACTCAAATTCAGCCATATTTGGCTCTGATACCAATTGATATTTCAATTTTCATGCAATTCATTCAACATAAAACAATCATATGAACAATTAACATATCAATAACATAATATCGAATGCTTATATTGAGATGAGAGAATATTACATTGAAGTTCTTGAAAGCTTTCTTGCTTGACGATTCTCTCAAATCCGTATTCTTCTATGTGATCTCCTAACTCTATATATATTTTATTCTGTCAACTGAACTATATATGTACACAATTTACAACTATTGTGTTACAATAAAACCCCTGAACTATTACAAAATATTGTTTTCAACTCTATTTATAATTGTACCCAACAATATAACAACAAATTCCATGAAATAAGTTATATTGATAATTTATTTAGATCAAAATAAATATTTTATTAGTTAACATAAAAAAATAACATGGGTTATCGAGTAGATAGGAATATATAATATTAAGTCAATTGATTAAATTTGCTTAATACCAAAAAATAGTCATGAAAATCATTTTTTAGTTCATTTAGTAACATCATAACGACAACATGTGTCAACCGACATTTATTTATATATAATATACATCATTTATTTATTTAATTTAATTTCCAAACACCACAATAACAAGATGAGATACTAAGAATAAAATAATCATTTATTATATTAAATTAATATGTAAGATACATCTTTTATTATTTTATACCTAAATAAGTTAGCAAAAAGAAACAAAATATTGGGTAAAATTTTAATTTATTTATTTAAATTGAATATCTCTAATAACCAAATTATCTTACCAAAAGCCGTAGTTCATAAATCTCCTTTAAATGACAAGAGACTAAGAATTTTATTTGCAACTAGTATATTGAAAAAAAAAGTAGATTTAAAATTTTTAACAAATACATTAATCTTTATAAAATCATAATAGTGGTAATGGTTTTATATCTATAGTAATTAATGCCATGTAATATATTACGATGATCATTTTTTATATATAATAAATAACTTTATTATTTAATTTATTTAATTTGATAAGTTGAGTCATATATTGATAATGTTATATAATAAAATATAATTATTATATAGTAAGATTAAAATAAATAGTTTATTTTTAATTTAGTTTGATAAGTTGAGGCGTATAACATAGATCTCATGTAAACATATGTTTATGTGACACCTTTACCACAATAACCACAATCATAACACTCAGGATTAATCTCATCACATTAATAAACAATAATAATTTGAATACTTAATAAAATGTGAAAGCAATAAAGTACATAATTAAAATACAAGTCAGACACTCTACGGTGCTACAATGTTCCAGACTAGGTCTACATACTCAATACTTTATTACAACATCCTAAATATTACAACACATGATCTCATGATTTCAGTTACCGATTGAGTAGTAGATAATCTTCCAAGACTTCAGAAACGACCTAACTAGAAGGTCCGACAACGGATTTTCCTTTTCCTGTAAAAAGTGAGCAACTAGGGGGGGGGGGGGTAAGCAAAGCTTAGTGAGTACAGTGATTACATATTCAACAGATGTTTATGCAGCACACAAGGGTAACACCGACAACACACGTCGTATACCCTCTTTGTACACGAAGTACAGACACGAGTCGCAGCTCTATCGTGCCATTGCACGAAATTAATCATTCAATTGAGGCAGACATTACCATCGGGTATGCTACAATTGCCCATCAGGACCTCGGAGGGATCAGATCCAGGTCATATAGCCTCGGTAGCATTGAATTACCAATCATGGCTCGTAAGCCCATCATATGATGCACAACTAAGACAAAGACATGCAACAATCAACAATGTGCATCAACAAATACGCAAGTCATTAGAGTTCCTAACGAAAATGAAGCAACAGGCCTCAATGAACGCATCTAACAATAAATAAATGCAGACATATATAATCCTAGGTACTCACAGTGGGTGCATTTAAATAACCGACAATTTATGTTATTTCTACTCGAGATTTCAAACGGAACCATAAAAATACCCCACTATGTGTTAAACAACGCTACAAGGGACCTGTTACATTTTCATAAGATAAACATATCATCACTATATGTTCACTGGCAATTTGCATCAAATCTTACAATTAAAGTGTTAAATCATTCGGAACCGTCATCCGAAACTCACGTTTAAAACCTTTTATTTGGTGTGTTATTATTCCCAAATAACTCTATATACCTTATTATAATACAAAAGATATCCCAAAAGTGTGTTTGCTATATAAGAAATTCGGATCCTTTCGACCCCACCCGAAATTCGCATGAACAGTGGTCGACTCGCCGAGTCGAGGTCCGAATTTCGGATCCTCGGCTGGATTTCGCATGCATCCGAGAAACAAACCAAAACTTGACTCGAGATATTCGAGTTCGGGTCCCAACTGACTAGGATCCTACACTTAGCAAAATTTTCGATACGTTCATGTGTTCTTGGTGACTCGCCGAGTCGACCAACAGGTCTGCACACGTGACTTACGGGTTTATATCAAAATCTTGCCAAATTCATTTTTAAACACATGCAACTTGAAATAATGTTATATTAACATATTTGGGGTGTTTCTAACTTATTTTCCCCATCCAAAACATAATAATTAGTCCAGATTTAACCAAAATAGGGGCATCTTCTCAAGAACACAAAACTTCACAAAAATTTAGATTACTTACCGTTTAGGACGATTCAACGGTTGATTCTTGTTTCTAAAGCTTCTAGGAACTTCAATTGATAATTTCCAACTATTTTAACAAACATGCATCATTAATTTCCAGAAATATAATTACGAATTTATGAATTTTATTCCCAAAATAAAATCCCAAGCTTGTATATCATTTTCTCACCTTGAAGTCAACTTGTTTCTTGTTGATAAGCAGTTTAATTCCACAAATCTTCTTTCAAATTCTGAATTTCAGCAGAAACTTAGAGAGAGAGAGAGAGAGAGAGAGAGAGAGAGAGAGAGAGAGAGAGAGAGAGAGAGAGAGAGAGTTGAGAGCTTTTGAAGTTGAAGAGGTGAAATGAAGAAATGAAAGACATAGAGTCTTTTATCTCATCACTTTCGGTTAATTACACATTTAACCCCTCTACTTATCTGATTTCATTAAATACTGTTCCATATTTATTTTTATCATCACTATTTAATTATAATTCATCATAACTAATAATTCAAAATTTAAATTCTTAACTTTCTTTATATTACTCAACATAACAACCAACTCATAGAATTTCCAAATACATAATCCAACTTGATTTCATACATTACAAAATTTAAGCTAAATATCCTTGATTACAACATTTTAATTCTTAGGATGTTACAGTTTAATTAACGTATTAAAATTTTTAATAGACTTACATGTTGTACCTAAATTTTAAGAAACATTTTTTTTTATTTTTATAAAAACTTTAAGATATATGATTCCTCAGGTAGCCATTAAAAATAATAAACAACAAATTAAACCAAACAAAATATATAATTTAGAATTTTATAATTAAATATATTATTTGTATTAATATATATTTAAATTAGCACAGAAAATAAATTTCTAATATTGTTACTAGAAAAGTTTTAAAGATATAATTTTTAAGTTTTTAAGAACTCTTTATGAAAATATATTATTCCTCAAATACTCCGTAAAAAACAAGTTAATTGACAAATTAAACTAATAAAATATATAATCAATAATTTTAAGATTATTCATAAAATAACTTGGTCTATATAAATTTTATTATTAAATGGACTCAACTTTGATACAACATGTTTAATATAAGTAAAGTTTACATGAACTCAAATAAATATAAGATAATAGTATTGTTATTTATTACTTGAATTTTAGTTACATGGATTCAATGTAAAGCCTTATTAATATTCATTTAAATTAATGTATTAAAATAAATTTCTAATATAATTACACGCTATATAGAAACTTCATAAAATATTTATTTAAAGAATTTTTAATAAAGCAAATCATTAATCAAATAACCTATAAAAATAATTTGATTTTAGTATATATAAGTTAAAACTTTAAAACTAATTGTATTATTTGTAGTTAAAATTAATATATTTAAATTTCACAAAATATAAACAAAAATTGACACATATGAAAAAAGAATAGTAAAAAAATTACATTCGAGAATTGTATGGAAATAAACATGGATAATTATTGAGAGTAGAAGTACAAACTACTTATTGAGAGTATATGTGTAATATGAATATGTGTAGACTTTATTATTATGTAATTTACAACACTCCTACACTTAAGATCCAAAATACTTATTTGTTTTTCACCATTTAGGATTTAGGTTTTATGTTATAGAATTCAATGTTATTTATCTCACAAATATATAGTTTTATTTAAATTTCATATTGAAAAGAACATAAATCATAAACCTCACAATCAAAAGTTTAATTTTGCATAATTCCATGTTACTATATTCATGAATTTGTAATATTATTTCTTTTGTAATTATGCAAGAATTTGTAACATTGTTTGTGAATTTGTAATTATTCTCATTGAAAAAGTTTTATGAGCTAAAATCCTATGGCCGTATAAATGAAAATGAAAATCTTTTTTACTAATTGTTCCATTAAAGTTATAACTTTATGAATCTAAAATGGTTATAGTTTCTTGGCATATGATTTTGATTTTGTTAGTCACAACTAAAAATCTATTATAATATCTAGAGTTAATTGCATAGATGATCCATTAACTATCCCCAAATTGCAGTTATCGTCCTTTTTTTCGAAAACATTGCAATTTGGGTGTTTTATGTACCAAAAAGTTGCATTTAAGGTTCTTTCTAACAAGAATCCGTTAAATGTCTCTGTTAAGTCTAATGCATTTTCATCTTTTTAAGGATAAATGACCTTTTTTGAAATTTTATCTTATTATTTGCATTATCATTATTGTTGTTGTTGTTGTTGTTATTATTATTATTTATAATTAATAAGAAATTATTATTATTATTATTATTATTTGCTAAAATTGATTCTTTCATCTTCCAAGAAACAATTGGTTTTCCTTCAAACCATCAAAGTTACTTTATCTTCATCACTTTTGGTCGGCTTCGTACTTCATCTTCATCTTGATATGGTTTCTTCATCTAAACCATAGAGGTAATTAGATTTTAAGTTTTTAATCAAAGTCATACTCACTAATACGTGGTCATATATTTTTTTGAGTTCTTCGTCAACAGCCACCTATCACCATAATCCCCACATCCACCACAAACCAGAATCACCTACCACCGCCTACAACCACCGTCTAACACCCACCACCTTGATATGGTATTGAATCATGGAAACCCAGAATTTGTAAAAAAGAAAAAAAAAACTAAATATATAACCTAACGAAGAACACAACCTAAAAGTCAGATTCAAATTGATTCAAGCCTAGTAGAGAACACGTACCCAGAAAGATTCAAATAGTTTAGAACACATACCCAGAAAGATATAAACCCATTAGAGAACACATACCCAGAAAGATTCAAATAGTAACGAAGAACATAAACCCAGATTCAAATCGACTCAAGCTTTGAATCGATTCAATCGATTTGGAAACATCGATTTGGTACCATTAAAGGAGCAGATCTGGAATGGTCTTTTTCGTAAGAGCCCTAATCGTTCTAAAGGATCAGATTTGGAAACATCATTCAAATCAAAGGAACACTATGGAAGCATCACCTGAAAACACCGTTTAGATCAAAGGCTTCGTACCAGAACAAAGACGTTCTTTCCATTTGGAGGAAATTTATAGATCCATATCCCCTCCTTGTGTGTATTTTGTTCAGATCCAAAACCTTCTGTTGGTCTGATACTATCATGGAGGAAACGACGAAGGAGGAATGCGTTGAGGTGAATTGAGTTGGTCTGATACTATCGTTCAGGGAAGGAGGCGGCGGCGGCGGCGGAGCAATGACGGAGGGATTTCAGAGGAGGCGGCGACGGCCTACCACTGGTGCTGGTGGTTTGAGGCGATTGTTTTGTTACCTTGGTCACCTCTTGGTTCCGCTACCACTGAACCACATCCATTACCGATCTCTACTTTCCTCCTCCCATCTGAAACCCAAATCGGACGATTGGCGACGATGTGGTGATGATACGAAGAAGGAGATGTGGAGAAGAATGTGGATGTGGCTGGAGAATAAGGAGATGTGTAGATAATGATTTTAGGGTTTTGTTTTGATAATATGGAGAAGAAGAAGATGTGGAGAAGAAGGGTTTTGTTTTGATGATGATGGTAATAATAATAATAATAATAATAATAATAATAATAATAATAATAATAATAATAATAATAATAATAATAATAATAATAATAATAATAATAATAATAATAATAAAAATTGCAAAAAAGGTCATTTATATTTAAAAAGACGAAAATGCTATTGACTTAACAGAGACATTTAACGGATTCTGTTAGAAAGGACCTTAAATGTAACTTTTTGGTACATAAAACACCCAAATTGCAACGTTTTCGAAAAAAGGACGATAACTGCAATTTGGGATAGTTAAAGGACCATCTGTGCAATTAATATATATTAATTAGTCAAAATATTAATTTAATATGCATATATATATATATATATATATATATATATATATATATATATATATATATATATATATATATAATCTAATGATTAGGTATGAGTGTATGACTACTAACTAGATAATACTCCTTAAGATAGATGATTAAGGTATGACTAATAATTAGATAATACTCCTTAAGATAGTAATTAAACATGTATCATAACTAAGTTAATAATTCAAATATTAACTTATGTTATAAAAGATTATTGGTTTCTAATTATAAAATACATGATGTACATTATTTATTTTTATTTTAATAAAACTGAGTTTTATATAATTATCATATTCAATTAAAATAAAGAGTAAATTACAGAAATGGTCCCTGTGGTTTGCGTAAAACTTTGGATATGATCCCTGTGGTTTCAATTTTGCATAAATGATCCTTATTTTCACTGTTTACTTGCAAAAACGGTCCCTCTGCCGTTAATTTTAACAATCAAATGGTTAAATCTTTTATAATGACCATTTTACCCTTTTGTTTGATAACATTTTGGTCCCTCAAGTTTGTAGTTCATTTTAATTTTGGTCCCTCAAGTTAATTTTTTTATTTAACTCTTTTATTATTATTATTATTATTATTATTATTATTATTATTATTATTATTATTATTATTATTATTATTATTATTATAACTATTATTGTCATTTATTATTATTATTATTAATCTAACTTTTTACGTATTAATTTTTTTGTTTATTGAGTTTCCTATAATTTAATATATTTTTAAATTTAAATTACAAACTTATTTATTTCTTTTATTATAAACAAATGTATCAAATTAGAATCAATTTTCTTTTTTAGCTTTTTCGAGTGAAAAATACAAACATTCTATATTGTAGTTTTCCAAACCAAAGAAATTTGAACCTTAAGCTTTTATTTGTTTTTACAAACGAAAAGAAGTTACTAACCATACATGTTTTAAGTTTTTTCATTTTAAAACGTAAAAAGCTACGAAGACCAATCCGTTTCTTTTTCTGCACCAAAATTCAACTCATTCCAATTTTTTTTTGGAAAACGAAAATAAATACAAACAATTCTGTTATTAGTTTTTGCAAACGAAAAAACTACGAATAATTCTGCTTTTTAGGTTTTCCAAATAAAAAAATCATTTTATTTTTCTAGTTTTTCGAATCAAACCATTACCTTTTATTTTTTTCTCGGAACGAAAAACTACGAACCATTACGTTTTAAAGTTTTTTTAAAAAAAAATGAAATAGTGTGTAGCCTTTTTGTTCAGAAAAACAAAAAAAATGGAATGGTTTGTAGTTTTTTACGATTGGAAAAAGTTAAAAACGTAATGATTAGAATAACATAATTGATAATGATAATAGTAAGGTTCAAATTTCTTTGGTTTGGAAAATTAAAATATAAAATGTTTATACTTTTCATTCGAAAAAGTTAAAAAAACGAAATGGATTCTAATTTGATACTATTGTTTGTAATAAAATAAATAAATAAGTTTGTAATTTAATTTAAAAAATATATTAAAATATAGAAAACTTAATAAACAATAAATTAATATGTAAAGAGTTAAATTAATAATAAATAATAATAACAATAATAATGATAATAAAAGAGTTAAATAAAAAAATTTACTTGAGAGACCAAATCTAAAATGAACTACAAACTTGAGGGACCTAAATGTTATCAAAGAAAAGGGTAAAATGGTCATTATAAAAGATTTAACCATTTGATTGTTTAAGTTAACGGCAGAGGGACCATTTTTGCAAGTAAACAGTGAAAATAAGGACCGTTTATGCAAAATTGAAACCACATGGACCGTATCCAAAGTTTTATGCAAACCACAGGGACCATTTATGTAATTTACTCTAAAATAAATCATCATACTAAATTTTCAACAAAGTTGTAACATCCTCGGATTTTAAAATGTTGTAGTTGAAGTTTATTATCTTAAATTTTGAAATTTATGTAATCAAGTCGGATTATTTATAAAAGTTATTTATTCAGAAATATTGTATTCAGATATTTAAAAGTTGGTTGCTATTTTAAGAAATTAAGTAATTTTAGAATATCGAATTATTATTATTAAGTATGATGATTTTAAATATTAGTGATGGTAAAATTAAGATGGAAATCAGTATTTAATGAAATCAGATAAGTTGGGGGGCTAAATGTGTAATTAGCTGAAAGATATTAGATAAAAGACTCAATGTCTTTCATTTCCTCATTTAACACCTCTTCATTTCAAAAGCTCTCAACTCTCTATCTAAATTTTCTGCTGAAATTCAAAATTTGGAAGAAGATTCGTGGAATTAAGCTGACAATTATCAAGAATTAAGTTTGAATCAAGGTGAGAAGTTACTTTTTAAGTTATGAGTTTTATTTTTAGAGAAAAGATGCAAAATTCAGATTTTTAATCTGAGTAAATGTTGTTGCATGAATGTTATACTAGTTGGGAATCATTAATTGAAGATCACAGAAGCATTAGAAACAAGAATCGTGCCTTGAGTCATCCTAAAAAGTGAGAATTCTGAGTTTTTGCAAATATTTGTGTTCTTGAGTTTTTATCATATTTTGACAAATCAGGACAAATCAGAGTGTTTATGATAGGGAAAATGATGTAGAAACACTCAAATTATGTTAATAAAACATTTCCATGGATTACATGTAACCAAAAAATGGATTTTGGCAATTCTTACTACTAAACCCGTAGTTGCAACCTGCACATATTTGCTGGTAGACTCGGCGAGTCACAAGGGGTGACTTGGCGAGTCGCCAAGAACACATGAACAATCGTTTAAATTTTCTAAGTGTAGGATCCGAATTCGGTTAAGACCTGAACTCAAATGGAGACCCGAACTCGGATAGAGACCCGAAATTCGGATGGGTCATATCTCGGGTCAAGTTTTGGGTTGTTTCTCGGATGCATGCGAAATCCGACCGAGATCTGAAATTCGGACCTCGACTCGGCGAGTCAATTGGACCAACTCGGCAAGTCGGCCACAGTGCATGCGAATTTCGGGTGGGGACTATAGGATCTGAATTTCTTGTATAATAAATACACTTTTGGGATATTTTTGTATTATATTTAGGCATATAATGAAGGGTTACTTGGGACTAATGACACACTAAATGATGGGTTTTAAACACGAGTTTCGGACATCGGTTCCAAATGTTGTAACACTTTAATTGTGAGGAATTGAAGCAAATTGCTAGTGAACATATAATGATGATATGTTTATTTAATGAAAATGTAACACGTCCCTTGTGGTGTTGTTTAACCCACAGTGGGGTACTTTGTGAATCCGGTTGAAATTCTGAAGATAGATAATATAACTTGAAGTTAATAAACGCACCCACGGTGAGTACCTATGATTTTCACATGTCTGCATTTGCTTTATGTTTGCTATGCCATGTTGATTCACTTTTGTTTGATACTCTACTAACTTGCTTATATGATTGATGCACATTGTTGCTTGTTGCATTTCCGTTTCTTTGTTGTGCATCTCTTTGATGGACCTGCGGGTCGCATCTGTGATCTGGTGTTACTAAGGCTATATGACTTCGGAGTGAGGTCCTGAAGAGCATTGCAACATCCCCGATGATTTTCTGCCTCAGATGGTTGGTTTTTATGCCGAGCATCGTCTCGAAGGAGCTGCGGCTCGGGTCCATACTTTGAGTACGAAAAAAGTATACGACATGTGTTGCCAGGGTTACTCTTGGGTGATATCATAAAGACTTGTAGAATGTGTAAATCTTTTGTACTCCCTAAGCTTTGCTTACCCCTCAGTTGTTTACTTTTTTTTTTATAGGAAAAGGGAAATCCACTATTGGACCTTCTAGTTAGGTCATATTGTGAAGTCTTAAAAGATCCTCTAACACTCAATCGGTAAATGAAAACATGGGTTAAATGTTGTAATATTTGGGATGTTGTAATAATTGATTGGGTTTGTACAGATTAGATTGGAACCTTGTAGCACCATAGGTTGTTTGACATTTGTATTTTATTTTTGTATTTTATCTCTCCGCATTGCGCTAAGTATTTCAGATCATTGTGATGTATTATGTATGGTGTTTAATCCTAGGTGTTATGATTGTGGTTATTGTGGCAAGGGTGTCACAGGCTATGGTATCAGAGTAGTAGTTTGACATTCAAGTGTCCGTGAGGTCTTGGTCTCAAACATTAAGTGATGATATGTAGTGATATTGAGTAATGATCTGAACTAACATAGGTTATGATCTAGTAATAATAGGAAACTGACTTTCATACGGGACAATGGGTGGTGTCTTTAAATAAATGACATGTTTACTAAACGAGTTATATGTTTTAAAATTTCAGAACATGTCTGGAGAAGGAATGACACCGCAGGAAACAAGGGAGATGATGCCAGCCATGATGGCTGAGTAAAACAGAATGATTCAGGGTCAGTTTCGGGCTCGAGATGAGGCCGAAGCCAAAAGAAGAGAGGACAAGATAAAGAACAAGGAAAACGATAACAATGATGACAACCAAGATGACAACACTGGGTCATCTAATAAGACACAGGGTTGTCGGTTTAAAGACTTTAAGGGGAATGGAGCTGTTGAGTTTAATGGACTGGGAGATGCTGTTGTCGCACTGGAACGAATAACAGCAACCAAACGTACATTCCGAATCAACGATTGCGCTGAAAAGGATATGGTCCGAGTTTCTACCGCCATGTTCACTAAGGATGCGGTAATGTGGAGGAATTTAATGGTGAATGCACTAACTCTAGAGAAGGTTTTTGTAATGACATGAGCTGAGTTTACTGAAGTCTTCACTCAACAATACTGAACGGTTGATGAGCGCAAAAGACTAGAAGCTAAGTTCATGACATTGATCCAGGGGACTAAGTCTGTATCCCAATAAAAGTGATACTGAGGAAATAAAAGTGACCAGATTTGAGGCTGGTCTTGATCTGGAAATAAGAAGAGTGATGAGCAATGTTCGCTACCCCACCTTTGCTGGCCTACTAGAAGCTAGCAGAAATGTGGAACAGATTTTGATTATGTCTGGATATGATATGGGGTCTCCTGCTGCTTCTACTAACCCAACTCAACCGTCACCACCGAAGCGTCAACGCGAGGGAGGCTACTCTGGTTCTTCTCGATCATCGCAATACTCATCACAACAATCCTTTCGTCGACCATCTGGTTCGTCCAATCGGGCACATGCATATTCCATTAACACCGAGCTACAATATTGCAACAAATGTCATGTAGAACACTTCGACAAGTGCACTAACAGACGTGCATGTTTTTGTTGTGGGGAATTGGGCCACTACAAGAATGAATGCCAACAGAAATCTGATGCCTGCCATAAATGTGGTGTATGGGGGCACTATAGTAGGAACTGTTGAAAGAATGCTCCAGCTGCTGCTCCAACATCGACACGATCTTCTGGGGGATCAAGTGGTGGTTCAGTCAACTGCCGGAACCAGCCACAAAGGGCACCAACTCGTGCTTTCCAGATAACAGCGGAATAGGCCAAAGAAAACCCGGAGGTGGTCACGGGTATGTTTATCGTTAACTCTTTGCCTGCACGAGTGTTGTTTGATTCGGGTGCCAATCGATCGTTTGTGTCCACTATATTTGCTCAACAACTTGCCATGCCATTGTCTAAGTTATCTACTATTCTTGACATTGAAACTGCTAGTAAAACGTTAGTCGAAGTAGATCACGTCTACCGTAACTTCACTTTAGTAATTGAAGATGTAATCTTCAATCTTGACTTAATCCTGATAGAGTTCAGTATTTTTGATGTGATAGTCGAAATGGACTGGATGATCGAAAATGAAGCCAATATAGTCTGTAAGAAGCGTATGATAAAGATAACTACACCGGAGGGGCGTGAGATCTGTATATACAGGAATTAGAGAAGCGGGGATCTGTGTTTACTGACGATTGCTAAGGCCCGAAAGCTGGTTGCTAAGGGTTGCAAGTCCTACTTGGCATATGCTATTGATGCCAATTCTGAGAAGAAAATCGTGGCCGAGATACCTGTTGTATCACAATTCCCGGATGTGTTCCCGGAGGACTTGTCTGGTGTGCCACCTGAGAGACAAGTGGAGTTCCGTATCGACTTGATCCCTGGAGCTGCTCCGATAGCTCGTTCTCCTTATCGCCTTGTTCTTAGCGAAATGCAAGAGATGGTGAAACAACTTCAGGAGTTGTTAGACAAAGGCTTCATTCGACCGAGTTCATATCCGTGGGGAGAGCCAGTACTATTTTTGAAGAAGAAGGATGACACAATGAGAATGTGCATCGATTACCGTGAATTGAACAAGTTGACCATCAAGAACAAGTATCCGCTGCCGAGAATAGACGATCTGTTTGATCAGTTACATGGGGATGGTGTCTCCTCTAAGATTGATTTGTGATTGGGATACCATTAGTTGAAAGTTCGAGAGGAGGATGTACCAAAGACAACATTCAGGATTCGATATGCGC
Organism: Centrapalus pauciflorus; assembly: GCA_020465985.1. Taxonomy (NCBI): domain Eukaryota; kingdom Viridiplantae; phylum Streptophyta; class Magnoliopsida; order Asterales; family Asteraceae; genus Centrapalus; species Centrapalus pauciflorus. Next base: position 20,245 of record JAANYP010000386.1, read on the forward strand.
ATTACGAGTTTCTGGTTATGCCATTCGGATTAACCAACGCCCCGACTGTCTTTATGGATCTTATGAACAGGGATTGCAGACCTATGTTAGACAAGTTAGTGATCGTATTCATTGATATATATTGTTATACTCTAAGTCTAAAGCGAAGCATGCTGTCCATCTAAGGGAATCATTGGAACTATTAAGAAAGGAGAAGTTATATGCCAAAATTTCAAAGTGTGAGTTTTGGCTGCAACAGATCCAAATTCTAGGGCATGTGATTTCGGGAGCTTTGATTTCTGTGGATCCAGCTAAGGTAGAAGCTATAAGAAACTGGGAACCGCCTCGATCTACTACAGAGATAAGAAGCTTCCTTGGATTGGCGGGATACTATCAGAGGTTTATTAAGGATTTCTCAAAGATTGCAGTACCTTTGACTGCATTGACGAAAAAGAATGCACTGTTTATATGGGAAACCGAACAACGAGAGGCATTCGAAATTTTGAAGAAAACTTTAAGTGAAGCACCAATACTTGCTCTACCAGAGGGTAACGAGGATTTTGTGGTACATACGGATGTTTCTATGCTGGGATTAGGTGTTGTACCGATGCAGCGTGGGAAAGTTATTGCATACGCCTCAAGACAGTTAAAGCAGCACGAGAAAGATTATTCAACAGATGACTTGGAGTTGACAACTGTAACATTTGTTCTGATGTTATGGCAACACTTCTTGTATGGAACTAAGTGCCAACTCTATACGGACCATAAAAGTTTAAAGTACATTTTCAGCCAGAAGGAACTTAACATGAGACAGCGTAGGTCGATGGAACTTATCAAGGATTACGACTGTGAGATCCTTTATCATCCCGGGAAGGCTAATGTTGTAGCTGATGCTTTAAGCCGTAAAGCATATTCAAATGACTGCTGTTACATGATGACTTCGACAATGTTAAATTGCACGATCATTGATGACGTAAAAGCTGCTCAAGAGGAAGCTTTAAAAGAGGAAAACATAGACACTGAGGATATAAGGGTACAGAAGAAGATTATGGAAACGAGTGTGTCGGGACTGAAAGGAGTATATGGGAGAATCTGGGTGCCAAAGTTTGGTGGTAGGAGAAAAATGATCATCGAGGAAGCGCATCAGTCAAAGTTTTATGTATATACGGGAGCACAAAGATGTACAATGAACTTAAAGCAGACTTTTGGTGGCCCGGATGGAAGAAGGATATCAGTCAATATGTTGAAAGATGTCGGACATGTCGGTTAGTGAAATCCGAACATCAACAACCGTACGACAGTTTGAAACCACTTCCCGTTTCGGAATGGAAGTGGGAACACATAACTATGGATTTTGTCACTAAGTTACCGAAGACAAGACGCCAACATGATGCGGTATGGGTGATCGTTGATAGATTGACTAAGTCGGCATACTTAATTCTGATTAGAGAAATCTATTCGTTGGAGAGATTGGCTCAGATTTATATGAGCGAAATTGTTTCTAGACACGGAGTCCAGAAGTCCATTGTATCGGATCGGGATAGCAGATTTACTTCAAATTTCTGGTCGGCATTTCAAAAAGGATTGGGTACAAAAATCACGATGAGTACAACTTACCACCCGCAAACCGATGGCCAAAGTGAAAGGACCATCCTTACTCTGGAAGATATGATGTGTTCGTGTGTATTGGATCTCGTTGGCAATTGGGACGGCCATTTGCCATTGATAGAATTTTCTTACAACAACAGTTACCACACAACGATTAAGAAATCACCTTTTAAGGCACTGTATGGAAGAAGATGTAGGACTCCTACATGTTGGAGAGAACCGGGAGAAACACCGATTGCTGGGCCGACATTGTTATAGGAGACAAACGAAAAGATACAGTTGGTACGACAGAAAATGAAAGCGGCCCAGGATCGACAGAAAAGCTATCATGACAGGAGGCATAAACAGATCAATTTTGAGGTAGATGATTGAGTTTATTTGAAAGTATCACCTATGAGAGGTGTTTCTCGTTTTGTTAAAAGGGGAAAGTTGGCTCCAAGATTTGTTGGACCTTTTAGAATAATAGAGAAAGTCGACAGTTAATCTTATCGTTTGGAGTTGTCTGAAGAGATGTCGGGCATACATCTAGTATTTCATGTGGGGAATCTCAGAAAGTCCTTCACTACTAGCAACGAGGACTGGGCTGATCACACAGAACTACAAATTGATGAAAGGCTCCGATATGTAGAAGAACTGGAGCTTGTGTTGGATACTAAAGTTAAAAAGCTAAGGAGTAAAGAGATCGAAATGGTGCTTGTACATTGGAAGCATCATAAGGGAGCAAGAGATGTTGAAAAAATATCCGCATTTGTTTGAAGCTAAGTAACTTCGAGGACGAAGTTTAAGCGTGGTGGAGCCCATGCTGTTAAATTATCAGATTTTAAAATGTTGTAATTGAAGTTTATTAGCTTGGATTTTGAAATTTATGTAATCAAGTCGGATTATTTATAAAAGTTATTTATTCGGAAATATTGTATTCGGATATTTAAAAGTTGGTTGCTATTTTAAGAAATTAAGAAATTTTAGAATATCGAATTATTCTTATTAAGTATGATGATTTTAAATATTAGTGATGGTAAAATTAAGATGGAGATCAGTATTTAATGAAATCAGATAAGTTGAGGGGCTAAATGTATAATTAGCCGAAAGATATGAGATAAAAGACTCTATGTCTTTCATTTCCTCATTTAACACCTCTTCATTTCAAAAGTTCTCAACTCTATCTCTAAATTTTCTACTGAAATTCGAAATTTGGAAGAAGATTCGTGTGAAGACCTCCCCTTACGGGGCAGTCCTCAGCATCTAGGTACCACAACTATGCAATACGATATCAATCATAACTAATATAGAGTAACTAAGTTGTGGAATTATGAATTACAGTACAAACGTTAGGATTAAGTTTAATACAATTTAATACAGAGTTACAAATTTCAAATTAAACTTATTAAGGTACAAGACTAGTCTAATACATGTCATCATGCAACCAAATAAAATCTACCCCGACCACCACAAGTTATCATATTCAGTTCTTTACCAAAAGGGTTCGTTTAAGTAAAAGGTTTAACAACAACTATAAGCAATGCTTAGTGAGAATATAGATTTATCAGATTACATGCACAACAAGCGGAAAGTGGGTAACTAGCGTGATATAACTTGGCTGTCGCTGCAGCCACGCAAGATTGAGACATAGTAATCAGAATTGGATGATATCCATGCCACACTCACGCTTTTATTGGAAGCTATCCACTCAATACTGGGCTCTCTACCAGTAAACATCATGGGGGGGGGGGGGGGAGCATCAGAGTAATCAATACCAAGTTCAATAGATTGGTGACATAGCAAGGTCTAGAACAATAGACCGACAAGGCTAATCATGCTATGCTGAATCAATACATCAAAGATACGAGCAATGATGAAAGCATAATCAATAAGGTCATGATAGCAATATCAACTTATAACAACTACTAATACACCCGCGCAAAGCGGCGGCGGCGACAAATAATTTTTGGTTTAATAAATGTTTGTTCAGTGACAGAGTAAACAAATAAAGAATATTAGATGGTTGTTGGCAAAATCATATTTAAATTGTCATACAGATTTGTATAAAATACTCACTTAATCAAAATTATAGGAAATGAAACCCTTTACACTTCAATTAGCACCTATTGATTAAATTATTTCTTGCATATTAAGATGGTGTTTGGTTAGTTGTACCCCAATCAAGACGAGAATGAGTTTTGTAAATTCGTCTATCCCTAAAATTTCGGCTTTGGTTTATTCAAACTAATAAAATAGAAAAAAGGTACAATTCTTCAAGGATATGAAGGATATAAAATATAACATGAAATTACTCTTGAAACCGCCATCAACCTTAAATATCAACCTATCTCGAAAATCATTACAAAACATGATCTAATCAAACTAAGGTTAAGTGGGAGAACAAATTACTATATTTGGTAAATAAAATAGATATAACCTAGTACATAGTGGCAAGTCCAAGTTCCAAAGGACCACCAACCTAGTTAATTGATCTTATAAGACTGTCTCTAGTTCTATTGTCATGTCGTGATGGCTGCAAAATAGAATAAAACATTCAGCACCGATTATTACCATTATTCTCTATTTCTCACAAACATACACAACTCTATAATCATAGAAATTCCCTAAAATAATATATGATGATCAATAAACCAGAATTGATGAACTAATTTATCTTTGTATTTTTTATGCCTTAAATGATTTGTTTAAATAATAATAACATGCCTAAATAAAACTTACAAATATTAATAATCAACAGAGGCACCAAATAAGACAAAGAAACCAGAGCAGCAGAGCCGATAACAAATCTCTATGGAACAATCTTTGTTAAAAAAATTAATTTTATTTCTAAATTACTTCTTTTAATAAAGAAAATAGTTTTACTAATAACGAAATTAATTTTATAAAGAAACAAAAACATAATTAGATAAATAAAAATATTATATTATATTTATGAAAAGGTAATAAAAAAAACATAAAAATAAACAAAAACATATATTTAAGCTATTAATAACAAGACATTGTTTACAAAAACATTTAATCTATAAAAAAGTAAACAAATAAATATATAAAATTTGCTTACCATTAATTAAAGAGTAAATTACAAAAATGGTCCCTATGGTTTAGTCAAATTTATAGATATGATCTCTGTTCTTTAAAAATAACATAAACGGTTACTCAAAACACTATTTATTTGCAAAAATGATCCCTCTTCCTCTTAACTTTTTTTAAATGATGGATTTACCCTTTTCAAAATAACAATTTGGTCTCTCAACTATGTAATTTATTTTCAACTTCAGTCTTTTTTATAAATTTTCACATTTTTCTTAAATTTATCATTATTATTAATATTATTATTTATACATTTTATTTTTAAATATATTGATTTCTTATTTACTAAATATTATCCCTATTATAATATTTATATTATCTAATTTATGTTTCTTTTATATATTCAATTTAATATTAAAAAATTAATTATCTTATGTTTCATTTGATAAAATATTTAAGAAAAATATATAAACTAAGGATTTAACATTTTGATTTAAATATTTTTGGTTTAACTACAGAATTATGCAACAACGTTTCTCTTTATATCAATTTATGCTACGAAATAAGTTTTGACACATTTTATGCAACCATTTTTAAAATTTTTGCCAGTTTACGCAACCACGTTTGCATATGTCATCAATCTATGCAATAGAATAAGTGTTGATAAAAAATGTTTAATAAAACCGTATTTATTTTGTGATGACATCTAATTAGTTTTGATCACCATTTATCACCCCTTCATTATCAACAACATCAAAAAGCTTAAAAAAAGTTTTTTATCATTCGTTTTCAAACTCATCTATGAACCTTGTTTCAATTTAAAAATCAACTATCTCTATACTTGAAAATTATAGAAAATATCGTCATTTTTGTTTTTCGGTTAACCAAATCATATATTATTAAAAGAGTTGTTTGATTAACCTTAATATCCGAATGGTGCAACGGTTTTTTGATTTTGAAATATTTTGTACAACAAGGTTCTTTAATGGAATTAGTTGGATGATTCTTAAATCGAAATAAGGTTCATAGATGCATGTTAAAATGGTATAAATTTTTTTAAAGTTTTTTGATGTCCTAAACAACGAAATGTAGTGAATAATAAAGCACATTAGATGATGAACGATAAGATAAAAGTTTAAAAATCGTTGATGAGGGATCTATGAAGGGGATGATGCCATTTATTTTTTTCAAAATCTTTATGATTTGAGATTTTTTAAATTAACTAAATAGTTACTTATTAAATGGAAATGGTTATAATAATAATCTTATATTTTTTTATCGATTTGATTTAAGGAATAAAGTGACATTAAGAGATTATGATAAAAAGTTAATAATATATATACATCATGAATTTAGATTTTAGATAAAATGTTGCCTAATTAGTAACAAATATCAATAAGGTTGCATAAATTGATAACAAATTCAAATAGGGTTGCATAGATTGATGAAATTTTCAAACATAGTTGCATAAATGTTGTCAAAATCTATTTCATTACATAAATTGATAAAAAGAAAAAACTTAGTTGCATAAATACATAGTTAACCCTAATAAGTTTGGATTCAAATTTAGTATTTTATTTATTTTTATTTTAATATTTTGAAACATTAATATGTTTCAATTAAAACTTAGTGTTTTATTCGTTTTGTTTTAATTATTTCATTACTTACTACATTTTGATTTAATTATAATTTCTAATAAAAATATGTAAACTTCATATTTTATTCATTTTTATTTAAATATTTTTTTATGTTTGTAAGTTTTGACTTAATTTGGAAGAAAATTATATAAACTTAACATTTTACTCATTTTTAACTTAAATATTTGTAAATTTAATACATTTCAAATTAATTATAATTTTGAAGTAAAATATATGAAGTATATAAATTTTACATAAACATTTTTATGTTTTAGTTTAACGAAACTTATACGTTTTAGATTGTATGCTTTGACAGATTCATTTTGGATAGTATATTTTGTAATTAAATTGAAACATATTAATGTAACAAAATAATCAGAATAAAATGAATAAAGGAGTATGTATAAATAAAAATGTATTACTTATAACAAATAATTTAATGAATAAAACAATAAAATGATTATTAAAAACTATAGCAAGAATGCCACTATACATCACAAAATAATTAAATTATTTTGAAACATATTAAGGTAAAAAAATAATCAGAATAAATTGAATAAAGTAGTATGTATAAATAAAAATGTATCACTTATAACAAATAAAACCCTAAAATAATTAGAAAAAAACTATAACACGAATGCCACTATACATCACAAAATAATTAACTTAAAATGTCCCAATGTTTATACTTTTCTTATTAAAATTATAATTAAATAAAAATATATTAAGATAATTAAATATTTATATGAAAATGTATAAAAGACAAAAATGTACAAATATTTTTACAAATAAAACATAATAAATAAATTTGATGTATAAAAAAGACGTAAATTAAATAAATTTAAATATACAAATTAGAATAATTCTAATAATAAAACAAATATATTTTAAATAATAATAATATAATATTAAGTTTTTCTAATTCACGTTTTTAAATACAAACATAAAGTACGAATTCATGTAAATTGTAAAGGACTAAAGCTAAAAATCAGTTACATAGTTGAAGGACCAAATATGTTATTGAGAAAATGGCAAAACCGTCTTTTAGAAGACATTATGAGAAAGAGAGACTATTTTTGCAAGTAATAGCGTTTTGAGTAACCATTTATGCAATTTATAAAAAACAAAGACTATATCCATAATTTCAACCATAGACCAATTTACTCTTAATTAAATCAATTTAGAACCAGAAGATAGTAAGCAGAACAATATAAAAGGCAAATAAATATAAAAAACTTGCTTACCATTGAAAAACAGAATCCGAGAAAACATTAAACCATATTGAACAAAAAATGTCATCTACCCAAAATATTAATTAGCTGACCAGCTAGATATAATAAGAAACTTTTTTTTGATCTAGTATAAAAAACTGTGTATTTTCATTTCATTCCTAACTGTTGATCAAGTAACAATTCGGTTTCATCAGTCATCAAACCAAATTTACATACCTTGCAACTCAAATTTGCAAAATGTGAATATGGGATCTCTAGTATTATTTTTTAACATCAAATATATCAATAACGCAGTAGCACAAAATTTGAGTATCTTATCAATTTCATTTTCTTTTCTTTTACCATCATCAATCTAATACATAACAAGAAGCGATCCGAATGACAAAAAAAACTATACAAAACACGATGGAATAATAACTTCGTTCGTCGCATTCAAGACATCTCATGATACAAACTCAGAAAACTATGTTCAAAGAGTGGTCGAAGTTTTGAACCATTGAAATCAATTTTCGAGCACGAAGACGAAGATGTAACTCATGGAAAGCAAATCTGGAACCATCAATTAAAATCGTACGTTGCTGTAAAATATAACCTTCACAAGGGTAGTCTCATCAAACTCGATCCATGACGCACCATATTCCTTCAATTCAATAACATCCCTGTAAGATTAGTTGTTGTCATGATGAGAAATAAGAACGTAATTCATCATAAAGATTAAAATATAATAATAATGAGGCATACTTGTAAATTGGAAGGATTTTATCGAGGAGCGAAAGAAGATCAAAAGTTTTCTCAACACCCTTTGCAGGTTAGACAGCAACACATAGCTAACTGTACATCATGCTTTAGAGAAGTTTGTCTTCCCAACAATGCAAAGTCCTCAAAAATCCAAAAGCAAAAAGAGTTTGAAACCCGTTTAAAATTTTTTGCATCAAGGCCTTGTACATCATGCTTTATAAACTTATACTTCTTGAATTTAGCTATATTATAGTAATTTTAACGGGCTTAAACGTAAAAACATGGATAGTTCCATAAGAATGAAACCACAAAAAAATGGGGGGTGGCGGCATGAAAGTGTAAGAAGTCGTGTATCAGCATTACCGTATACGTTGTAATCGAGGATGGTTGAGATGCCATGGACGCAAACGACGGCGTTTTGGCAAATATCAGGTTGCGTGATCAACGATTCATCAATGGTGAAATTGGAAGGAGTGATGTTCGTAATTATGATTGTTTTTTAGGGCAAGAGTGTAGGAAGTCGGGTTTGGGCTCTGAAGAGCTGGAGCTCCGTGAACGTGAGGCGTTGTGGGAGGATGTGGTACGGGATTATGTATGGGTCGAAATTGATAGCGGGGGTGGTGGGAGCAAGCCGTGATAGAGCATCGTTGCAGGGGACAAACATGGTGGTCGTGGTTGGGATGCGAGCGGAGGTGGTGGTTATAGGGATTGATGAATTTGCGTTTAGATTGAAGAGGACATTTGCCCAAGCAGCGAAGTCGCCGGAGCCGATCAGAGCATCGATTAAGTTCTTAAGTTGTTGCTGCATATACTCCGTTGGTGAGGCGACGCTGATTGGTGGAGGTGGTGGTGAAATGAGTCGAGAAGAGAACGAAAGTTGGGGTAGAATTGACGAGGAAGGTGACTGTGATAGGGAAAGATGGCGGAGATCGGTTGCGTTGGTGGTGAGTGGCTGAGTGCACGTCTCAATGAAAAGGAGAGGGTGAAGTGGGTTTTCATCTTCCCAACAAAATGCAGTGCACATCTCTATGCAAAAGGTTGGGGTTTAAATTTAAAATTCTATGCATTAAAACTCTGTACGTTAAGCTTTAGCATAATGGATTTTTCATTGGGAGAGTGGAAGAGTCACCTTGGAGAAGTAAAAGAGGCTTCTTGGGAGGATGGAAATAATAAGTGGCTACGTATTCCAAAACCAATATTCAGATTTTTGTTGCAAAAGTTGATTTCTTCTTTTTGGGCTTTATTAGGTTGTATTCTTTGCATTGAATGTGATACCTCTTAAAATTCAGCCATTATGTTTTAAGGATTTGTACTTCATGCAATGTAAATTGTTATTAAGAGCTCAATCTAAATGCATTATAAAGGAGTATAGATAACTGGATTGAACTGTAAGTACAATGTATGCAAAATGATAAGTCAAATAGCCATCATGATCCACAGGGCATCACCGAACCATGGTGAGCACATGTCACAATCCAGCTGAGGATAAATGAATGCCAAAGTAAACTATCAACAACAATGCGTGTCAACCAGAATCAAGCATGTAAAACTGAATATCTATAACTCACAGTTTATACTGAATTAATCACTGTTGTTAATTTATCAAGTAGATTTCTCCACCACCTGAGTTATCTTAGGATTTAATCTTTGACTTTCTGGACTTTCGCTTGGCTTTACAGACTTTGACCTATTTTCAGTACTTTAACTTTTAGACTTTAATACTTTTTTCAGAATTGTCTAAACCTGTCAGAATTTATCATTGCAAGAACGTTAACTTTTAGCTTTAAACTTTATTTGATCTGATTATGATAACAGATAAACTTTATACTTTAATTACATGTGTGTCTATGGGCATTACATTATATTTATTATGTGTCATAAAAAGACATTCAAAAAGCTTGATTTTTGGCCAGAAATTCAGTTCCATTAACCCACATCCGAATTTCGCATCAACTGGGACCGACTCGCCGAATCGAGGTCCGAAATTGGGATATCGGCCGAATTCTCATGCATCCGAAAAACCCATTTGGTCCGAGATTGACCCATCTGAAATTCGGGTCAATCCGAAGTCGGATCCCATCCGAATTAGGGCCTCAACCGAATTCGGATCCAACATAGAATATTTTCCAGATTTTATTGATGTTATTGGCGACTCGCCGAGTCGACTTGCAGATGTGCAGGTCGACCCATACGGGTTTTCACCAAAAGTTTGCCAAACTTGTTTTTAAACACATGCAACTCAAAATAAGGCTATATTAACATTATTGGGGGTGTTTCTACACTATTTTATCCAATCTTAAACACATTAAATCGTCCAGATTCAACCAAAATATGGTGAAAAACTCTAGAACACAAAACTTTATGAAAATTCACGTTTTTACTCTTTTTGGACGATTTAACCAATGTTTTTTGTTTCTGAAATTTCTAAAGACTTCAGTACATGATTTCCAACTGATATTACAAACATGCAACGTCAAATATTCGGATTTTAAATCCGAATTTAAGCATTTAAAACTATCAAAAATAGAAACTTAAGCTTGGATTTTTAGTTTCTTACCTTAGTTTCCACTGATTCTTGATATTCTTTAGTTAAATCACGAATTTCTCTTCTGATTTTTGACTTTCCAGCAGATTGTAGAGAGAGATTGAGAGAGTTTGTGCAAGATGAAAGGTGATGAAAATGGAGAAATGAAGACTTTAAGTCTTTTATTTCCTAAGTTTGGAACTTTGGTACTTTTAGCCCCTCCACATGTGATTTCTTTAAAATAAAGATCCATCTTTATTTTATCATCACTAACATTTAATTTAACTTAATTAAATAATTTCATTACTTAATTAAATTACAATACAGATAATGTAATTAAATTACATTATTAACTTAAAAATAAGAAATTACAAGTTTGGTTAAAGGCTAGGTTGTTACAGATGGGGCTCCACCACGCACAAACTTCGTCCTCAGAGTTAGCTATGTTCGAACAGACTTGGATACGTAGCTTTCATGACATATTTTGATTCCCATGACTGATGTGAACCCTTTTGGTGTTTCCACTGAACGAGCAGCATCTGCACCTCTTTATTTCGAAGCTTTTTAGTCTTCGAGTCCAGAATAAATTCTGGCTCTTCAACCACGCGAAGCTTCTCGTCAATTTGCAGATCAACATGTGGTATCTGCACTTCTCGTTCATCAGCTAAGCTCTTTCGCAAATGACTAACATGGAATACCGGATGTATTCCCGCTAAGTCTGTTGGCAATTCAAGACGATAGGATTGATTCCCTATCTTTTCAACGATCTTGAACGGACCAATAATTCTCGGAGCTAGCTTGTTTCACTTTATAAACCGCACCACATTCTTCATTGGGGACACTTTCAGCATCACCCAATCAGTGACCGCAAAACTGATCGATCTGTGACGATTATCGTAGTAAGACTTCTGTCTGCTTTGAGCTTCAAGAATATTCCTTCTAACAAGTTGAATCTTCTAACGAGTTAACTGTATAAGGGCAGGACTCGCTAAAGGCGATTCACCTGTTTCGCGCCAACAGGTGGGAGTTCTGCACTTTCTTCCGTACAAAACTTTAAAAGTTGCCATCTTGATCGTTGAATGATAACTGTTGTTATATGAGAATTCAAGCAAAGGTAAATGGTCATCCCAGTTACCACCCAAATCAAGAATGCAGGCACGGAGCATATCTTCCAGAGTTAAGATAGTGCGTTCACTTTAGCCATCTGTATTAGGATGATAAGCAGTTCTCATAGAGATTCGAGTACCCATCCCGTCTTGCAGCGCTTTCCAGAATCTTGAAGTGAAACGACTATCACGATCAGAGACGACAGACTTTGGCACACCATGACGAGTAACGACTTCAGTGATGTACATTTGTGCTAGTCTATCAAGAGAATAAGTCTCTTTCGTCGGTATTAAATGAGCTGACTTGGTTAAACGATACACAACCACCCAGATGGAGTCATGTTGTCTCTTGGTTTTAGGCAATTTGGTGACAAAATCCATGGTTAAATGCTCCCACTTCCACTCAGGAATTGGTAGTGGTTGCATATCCCCGAAGGGTTTCTAGTGTTCTGCCTTAACCATTCGACAGCCCTGCAACTTTCAACGTATTACCGATGTCTTTCTTCATTCCTGGCCACCAATAATCAGCTTTAAGATTGGAGTACATCTTTGAGCTGCCAGGATGAATAGGTAACTTGGACTTGTGTGCTTCAGATAGAAGTGTGTTGCGGATAGAACCATATTTAGGAATCCAGATTCGGTTTCCGTTGAGACATTGAAGTCCCAAATGATTCATAGACAAAAACTGAAGTTGCCCTTTAAGATTTTCAGAATAGACATTTTCTTCTTTCAGTGCTTCGGCTTGAGCTGATTTGATGTCTTCAATAAGATCGGAAGAGAACACAACAGAAGTTAGGGCATATCAACACTTTTTAGGATACACTTTTCTACTCAAAGCATCCGCGACCACGTTAGCTTTGCCGGGATGATATAGGATCTCGCAATCATAGTCCTTGATGAGCTCCAAGGACCGTCGTTGTTTCATGTTCATATCCTTTTGAGTAAAGAGGTGTTTAAGGCTTTTATGGTCAGTATAAAGCTGACACCTCTTTCCATATAGATAATGACGCCAGATTTTAAGTGCAAAGGTAACGACAGCCAACTCAAGATCATGAGTTGGTGCACTTTTCGCATAATCTTTCAATTGCCTTGAAGCATAGACAATGACTTTTCCCCTTTGCCTGAGGACACAACCTAAACATGTACCAGATGCATCACTATAGACAAAAAAATCATCATTGCCCTCTGGTAAGGATAGGATCAGCACTTGAATAAGATTTTGCTTCAGATTTTCAAATGCCTTTTGCTGTTTATCCGCCCATACGAAAGGTGTGTTCTTTTGTGTTAGCATTGTGAGTGGTACAAACAATCTTTGAGAAGTATTTAACGAATCGCTGGTAGTAATCGGCCAATCCAAGGAAACTACGGATTTCAGAGGCATTGCGAGGCGTTTGCCACTTTTGAACAACCTCGACTTTGGACGGATCAACTGAAATACCTTCGCCAGATATAACATGGCCAAGGAATTGGATCTATAAAATAACAAAGTAGAATTTCAAGTTTTCATTGATACAAAGAACGCTTAGAAAATAGCTCGAGACAATGTAAGGTTATACCTGTCTGAGCCAGAATTTGCACTTTGAAAATTTTTCATAGAGCCTTTCTTTTCTCAATAGCTCTAGCAGTTGACGCAAATGAAGAACATGATCAGCCTCCGTTTTGGAGTATATCAGAATATCGTCGATGAACATGATAACTGACTTATCCAGCATAGGTCTGCACATGCAATTCATTATATCCATGAACTCCACTGGTGCATTTGTTAGACCGAAAGGCATTACGAGAAATTCGTAATGACCGTATCTTGTTCGGAAAGCTGTTTTCAGGATATCCTCTTCTTTGACTTTTAGCTGATGATAACCAGAATGAAGATCAATTTTGGAGAAGTAACTTGCTTCCTGTAGCTGATCAAATAAATCATCGATTCTGGGCAGAGGATATTTGTTCTTGATAGTGACTTTGTTCAACTCACGATAGTCGATGCACATACGGAGAGTTTCGTCTTTCTTTTTAACGAATAAGACAGGTGCACCCCACATAGATGAACTAGGTCTGATAAATCCTTTCTCTAATAGATCTTGCAATTGCTTTGACATTTCCTGCATTTCTGCAGGCGCAAGTCTGTAAGGAGCTTTGGCAATTGGAGCCGCACCAGGAACTAAGTCAATGCCGAATTTGACTTGACGATCTGGTGGCACTTCAGAGATATTACCGGGAAATACGTCTGGGAACTCACAGACGATAGGAATATCAGATACTGTTTTCTTTTTGACCTCAGAGACGAATTCAGACGAGACAAAACACAGATAGGATTCATGACCCTTAGACATATATTTATGTGCTTTCTCAACAGTTATAAAGCAATGGGCACCTTTTCGTTTATCGCCTTTGATTTCCAACACCCGGCCGTCTAAAGATTTTGTCAGGATCTGAAATTAATTAACCAAGACTAACTGTTTCGAATTTATCAGAGTATAAATCAATAATCTTGCTTTGAATCAAAGTTTAATTAAGAAGTTTGCGGAATAACACTTAATTATTTTAACAAAAGCTTTCAGAACTCATAACAGATAGACATAAATAAGTAAATCAAAATTGCTTGTATTGCTGACTTCAATGATTACAATCACCTCTAATCTGTTTGATTAGACGAAGAACACAAACTGTTCTTAGGGTTTTACAACCTTAGAGGCTTATGAAAAACTCAAACAAAAAGCAATTACAATCTTGAATACGCAGAAAACTCCTATACAATAGAAAGACCTATTCTATGTATTTATATTGCTTCTTGATTTGTTTCCTTGAAGGACTATGACTTCTCTGATAGTAGATATGCTGTAATCTTCGTGTATATATCTTTTCCTGAATATCAGCACTTTCTGTTTGTAAAACTGTTGAGCAGCTTGAATCACTTGCCAGCTTGAACAGAGCAGCTTGAGTTGATTTACTCTGGCAGCTTGAACTTTTACACTAGCAGCTCGAGATTCTTCAACTAACAACATGAACTTTGTACTTACATAGAAATTCTACTAACAGTTTGAGAAGTCTAACTAACAGCTTGAACTACTTAGACTATTTCCCAACAATCTCCCCCTAACTTAAATTCTTTACACAAGACTTTAAGTTTTATACAAATAAGGAAATAAACAAGTAAACTGTTATTTACAAACCAAGGCTTTCAAAAACTTACAACTGTGCAAGTTTCTGATTGACAGCCTTCAAAAACTCTTTCTTCATATCTTCTCTATCACAAGATAACTTAACAGATCTCATCTGAAGCAACATAGCTTTTGGTAGATCATAGAATTCAAAATTGAAGAACATACCAGATCCATCTGTAAATTTTATTCAGTAGGTCTTTGATTTGACAAACAGATCAACTTGCTTGATCTTCATTCCCTTTGTATTTGCATTCTCTATATCTTTTCTTATAGACTCAGGATCAACAATGCTCTTCAGATCTTTGATAGCTTGCTTTACTTGTGGTAGAGCCGATCTTACTTGTGTTACAGACCCAACATTGTGCATTCTTGTGAGCTCATCTCTGGTCATCCTTTGAGCCATATGCATGATGCTGTTATACTTTTCTTCTGGACCAGATTCCCTTCTTACTACAAACTGAAATCTTAAGTCAATGTTGTCCATTGACTTAGCATACCAATAATTGATAGGAGGTTTTGTAAAGTCATGCTGGTCTATCAATTTCTCTATCTCCATCACCTTTTGCAATTGTTGCTCAAACAACACCTTTTTAACCTGATCCAGCTTTGCTTGTGACATTGACTCTGATTCAGGAATAGAAGCAGCAGCTTGAACAGAAGGAGCAGGGGCACTGGCAGTAGCTTGAACATCACTTGTACCAGTTTGAACTGGTTCTTGGGATCTTTGGACTTCTTGGGAGACTTTGGATTTCTTTCGTTTGTCCATCTCTTTGTCATGGATATCTTCTAGCCTTTCTATGCTCATGGACTGAGCCATTTTCTTTGGGATACCTGCTGCAAAGGCAAAATTAATTAGAAATCTTCTATGCTCAGCCTTAGAATGCCCTGTTGGCATCTTCCTCTTCCTTTCCCCTTGCTTGACCACAAACCCTCTCAGGTAGTCACCTAAGGTTTCATCATCTTCCATTGGGGACTGGGTTTGCTGGTCTAACTCTTGATCTTGTTCTTCTGATAATTTTCTTGCAATCTCAGCATCAAAAGCAATCTGGGCTTCTCTGGTAGAGAATTTGTGCTTTGGAGACTCAATGAGAATACCCTTGCCCTTATCTTTTGTAGCAGAATATGTTACTTGGACTGAACAGCTAGGAGCCTGAGTTGTTTCTCTTATTACAACTCCAGTTGGTCTTGTAGAGGCAGCTTGAGTTTCTAGGCTAACAGCTTGAGAAGCTGTTGGGACTGCTAGCCTAGAATCTTGAACTGTTGGAGCTGCTTGGACTGATTCTGTTGGAGCTGCTTGGACTGATTCAGGGATTTGGAACTCCTGATTCTCCCCCTTTTTGGAAGCATTGGTTTGGTCAGAAGGACCTACAACCATTGCCAATTGGGTTCGAATCATGCGCTCTAATTGTATGATTTTATTTCCACAGAGGGTGAACCCTTTATGGAGATAATCCATTCGTTGATTCTGAGCAGCTTCTGTCTGTCTTAGTGCAGTAAGTTGTGCTTCCTGTGCAACAATGATGGACTTTTGGTATTCCAACATTGCTACAATAGGTTGCAGCTTAGGATCCGTTAATAACATAAGTTGCAGACTAGCCTCAAGATCAGCAAACGAAGTTGGTGCTTGTGATCTATCACTGGCATGAATTCCAGAAGTGAAAACCTCTGGGCCCCTCTGTTCTTGGTACTGGGGACTTCCAGATGGTGCTTGCACACCTTCTGTTGCCATGGGTGTGGTCTTAGCAATGTTGGCACTGTCCTGTGCCTCTTGTGTAGAAGCAGCAGTAGTGTCAGCCACAGAACCCATATGAACAATCTCTTGTGAGATGTTCACCTCCGGATTGAGGATGGGAGTTTCCTCAATGGGTGCCCTTTGGATATTCTGTGTAGAAGTATCCTCCTGCACAGGGTTATTTGGCTCTTGTATGAGGACTAAGGAGGAAGGAGCTCCTGGTCCTCTTTTCCTTTTATATAGATATTTGAGTGGGGATATTGGCTGAACAATAGGAACAGAAGGCATTTGTGTATCATGAGGAGTGGGTTGGGGTCCTGGGGGTGAAGCAGTATTGTTAGGCTGAGCCTGCTCAGGACCCTCTCCTCTGTTTCTTGGAATGATGTTCATCATTGCAGAAGGCAATGGAGCATCTATACTCAAAAAATTGGCACTTGGCTTTTTAAAAGCCTTTTAATAGAAGATAGTGAGTGCCTATGGGAAACATGTATCCTCCTATGTATCTGAAAAGTTGTGATAGTTTTTGCAATTATCTCTGCCAAAAATCTAGGATACATAAAAAATTTCCCATTCTTTAGGGAATGATGCCTTAACATCCCCTGAAAAATCATATTTGAAAAATTGAACTGTTGGCCTGTTGAAAAGCACACTAAGGCAGTGACAATATTTGAGGAAAATTCTGACCAACCAGTTCTTTTAGGGCTAAGACACTGCTGAATAATATGCACAAGATATTTCCATTTAGGTGAAAAGTGTGCTTTAAAGAAAGTAAAAGAATCAGCAGGACCCCTATATCCAATATCAGAAAGACCAGTATGTAACGCATTAAGGGATAGGTCTGTTATACCTGAGGCATCTTGAAGATGCAGATGATGTCGAATGGATTCCTCAGTTATTGTGATGGGAGTGCCATCAATTTTGGATATCAGAGAAGGAACTCCATTGATGGTTTGCACAGAAGCACGGTTCCAGAACTGCTCAATATGAGAGATGTATATGGTGGGATTGATATTGAGGGCATGATGGATATGGGAGTGTCTAAGAAAGTCCATCATGTCATGGAACGGTTGAAGTTCAGAGTGCTTTAGAGAGTAGGGTAGGCAGTTGTGTTCCTTGACAAACTCCATGGAAGATTAAACAGAGATTTTAGGGTTTGAAAGAAGAGTGTGTGAATCGTTCAGAGAGAAAAGAAGGCCATGGTATGAGATTATGTAACTGGTAGTTACAACTGAACGAAACTGGGACCTTTAAAGGTTTTGAAAAGGTTGGGTCCCGCGCACACATTTAAGAAATTACCTAAATACCCTGCACACTTTGACAGATCAAGTGAAATAACTAACAGTCCGAGAAAATGAACTAGCAGCTTGAGAAAATACTCAAGCTGTTAGTTGGAAATTAAGCATCTTTTAATGAAACAATGACTCCCCCTTGAATAAGCATATGAAGTAGATAATAATGAAAACAAATTAATCAATGTTTACCATACCAATATTTGATACCAGGAAAGTGAACCTTCCCACATCAAAAGGTTTTGTAAATAGATCAGCTAACTGATTGTCAGTATGAATTTTGGTAACTTGGATTAATTTCTTTTCATTACAATCCCTTATAAAGTGAAATCTGATTTCTATATGCTTGGTTTTTGGAAATTTCACTGGATTTTGCACAATGCTGATTGCACTTGAATTGTCAATGTAAATAGGAGTGGATAAAAAGTTTATACCATAGTCTCTCAATTGATTTTGAATCCACATTACCTGGGAGCAACAGCTTGCAGCTGCTACATATTCTGCTTCAGTGGATGAGTTGGAAACAGTTGTTTGCTTTTTGCATTGCCAAGAGACCAGTCTTGCTCCTAAGTATTGACATCCAGCAGTTGTGGATTTTCTGTCAATGTTACATCCTCCATAGTCACTGTCAGAGTAGGCTGTTAATGTAAGAGGAGAGTCTTTAGGATACCAGAGGCCTAAATGAGGTTGACCTGTTAGATATCTAAAGATTCTCTTAACAGCAACCAGATGGGAATCCTTTGGTGAACATTGGAACCTTGCACAGACACAGACAACAAACATAATATCAGGTCTAGAAGATGTTAGATACATAAGTGATCCTATAAGAGATCTGTATAAATGAATATCCACATCTATTCCATCTTTGTCTGTATGAAGCTGCTTGTGAGGATTCATAGGAGTACTTGCAGCTTTGGTATCTTGGTACCCAAACTTTTCCAGTATGTCTTTAACATACTTTGATTACTTATAAAGAGACCAGTGGGCTTCTGCTTGACCTGCAATCCTAGAAAGAAAGTGAGTTCTCCCATTGAACTCATTTGAAACTTTTTGTGCATTAATGCCTCAAACTCTTTGCACAAGCAATCATTTGTTGAGCCAAAGATGATGTCATCAACATAGATTTGTACAAGCAGAATCTCAGCTTTGATGGACTTTGTGAAAAGTGTTTTGTCCAGAGTGCCTCTCTTGAACCCATTCTGTAGAAGGTATGATGACAGAGTGTCATACCATGCTCTGGGGGCTTGATGGAGACCATAGATAGCCTTGTCTAACTTGTAGACTCTGTCTGGATACTTGTAGTCCTCAAAACCAGGAGGCTGACATACATAGACCTCCTCTTCAATTGTCCCATATAGAAAAGCAGACTTCACATCCATTTGATACACTTTAAAACCTTTGAAGCTTGCATAGGCCAAAAATAGTCTGATGGCTTCAATTCTTGCCACTGGAGCAAATACATCATCATAATCTATGCCTTCTTCTTGAGTGTACCCTTGTGCTACTAGTCTTGCTTTATTCTTGATAACTATCCCTCTCTCATCTTTCTTGTTTCTGAACACCCATCTTGTACCAATTGCTCTCTTTCCTTTAGGAAGATCAACCAGTGTCCAGACATTTTGAATCTTGAATTGTAGCAGCTCTTCCTGCATTTCCTCAATCCAGGATGAATCTTTCAATGCTTCTGATGCCTTTTTAGGTTCTAGCTGAGACATGAAACAGGCATGTTCAAAAGCAGCTAGACTGAATTCAGGAACTGCTTGTTCAGCAGCAGCAGTCTCATTGTGAACCATTTTCCTTGTTTGCTTAGGTGTACGTGGATCACCCATTATTTGACTGAGAGGATGATACTTGTGAACTCTGAGTGTAGGCTCTCTTTCTGTCTGAAAAGAGGATCCAAGATTTGTATCATCTCCATCAGGACCAGTGGATGGTTCAGCTTCTGGATCAGCTTGACTTGAGTCTGGGACTGTTTCCCTTTGTGGCGGAGCTGTTCTCTCAGGACTTGGGAGTGGCACTGCAGTGTCTGGATTTGTATCATGTTGAGCATTCAGAACCCCTGGAGGGTCACATGACAGAAGTGGTATAGGTGTATATTCATCCCAAGTATTTGAATCTGTAACAGCTTGAGAGTTTGTGCCAACAGCTTGAGAATTTGTATTGACAGCATGAGAATTTGTGTTGACAGCTTCAATCCTGTTTGCATCAGCTTCTGCATTATACTCAACAAAGCTCAGAGAATTTGTTAGTGAATCTAAATCAAACAACCAATCAGGACCAGTGCCTTTGACATCCAAAGCATCAACCAATTAGTGTTCTGTTCTTTCTTTCAGCTACACCATTTTGCTGTGGTGTTCTTGGTGCACTATATTGTCTAGCAATACCTTTGGACTCACAAAAACTGTTTAGCATATGATTTTTAAATTCAGTCCCATTGTCTGACCTTATCACCTTAACTTTTGAGTTGGATTGGTTTTCTATCTTAAGAATAAATGATTTAACTAGCTCAGCAGTTTCATCTTTAGACCTAAGAAAGTAAACCCAAGTAAATCTGGTGAAATCATCAACAATAACTAAACAGCAGGCCCTTTTATTCAAACTCAAAACAGATGTTGGACCAAATAGATCCATATGAATCAGTTGAAGAGCAGATGAGATTGAATTTACTTCTTTGGCCTTATGAGAAATTTTGTGTTGCTTGCCCTTAAGACATGCTACACAATGATCATCACATATGAACTCCTTTTGTGGTAAACCTCTTACCAAATTCCTTTTGACTAAAACATTCATGGACTTGAAGTTCATGTGACACATCCTTCTATGCCAAAGAGCAGACTCATTGGATGATGCTTTGGATATCAAACAGCTTAAACTACTTGATTTGAATAAAAGTTCTGTGTCTAAACAGTATACATTGTCCTTTCTTGGTGTTCTTAGTAAAACAAGATCTTCAGGAATTTTAAAATCCTTTGAAAGGACAATGCACTCAGAATCTGTAAACAGAACAATATTTTGTTTGTCACAGATTTGAGAGACACTCAATAAATTATACTTAAGCTGTTCAACATACAAAACATCATTGAAAATCATGTTGCCTGCATTAACCGTACCTTTACCTGTAACTTTACCTCCTTTGGAGTTGCCTCCAAATGCAACAAATCCTCCATCAAAGCCTTTGAAATTTGACAAGCACTCAGAATTGCCTGTCATGTGCCTAGAGCATCCACTGTCCAAATACCATCTTGTTTTATGAGGTGACCTGTGGTTGCCCTGCACAAATAAAAGCTTAGTCAGTAGTGGAGTAAACCTAAACCAAATTGGTTTTGGGTTGGCCTTGTGCATTGACATAACTAAATACTGTTTTTGACTTTTTATATTTAGTGAGATCCACTGGTGGAGTTTTTGGAGAGTATTTAGTGATTATATGAGGTATCCAGGTATTTTGATCATCTTTTCTTTTAACAGTCTCAGATGATTCATTAACAGTTCCAGATTGATGCTTAGCAGTTTGACCTGTGTTTGTAGTGCTAACAGCTTAAGAATTTGCACTAACAGCTTCAGAATTTGACTTAGCAGTCTGATCTTTTGCATCAGCAGTTTGATCTGAAGATTTGTACTTGACACACCATATTTGTTTAAAACTTAATTTAGGTTTTGCCAAAACTTGTTTTTGGTGTGTGGACTGTTTTTTATTAACTTTCGAAAACCTGTGATCAACTCTTTTCTTTGGAACTGATGTAGCAGAAGGTTTGACCTTTGAATTTTTTACATGAGTAGGACTTGACTTTTTATGAATCACAGTCTGTTTTGCAACAGCTGGTTTATAAAAACAATCCTTGGCCAAGTGATTCTTCCTTACACAGTGAAAACACCTTTTGACTGTTTGAATTGGAGAACCAGTTTTATTTGACAATTTCTGGTTCTTGTTCCTCTGATTTCCCCTTACCTGCTGTTGTTTGAGAAACTTTTGAACACCATGCTTTTGGCATGTGCAGACTGGAACATTTTTACCCCTTTTATTATTCTTTGAAGAAGATGCAATGTTACAGTTACAATGTAAAGAAACTTGTGGAGCAGCATTGCATACACTCATCTTTTCTTTTCCTTTCTTACTGGGGGCTTGAATTTCTATAGGTGCACTCATTGTTTTGTGTTCTTGCTCAACTGCTGTACACTCACAGTCTCTATTTTGAATCTGATCTTCTTTAGATTCAGGACTGTTATCAAGGATAGGATCTACAGTAGTCATAGACTCATCTAATGGTTCATTGACAAGCCTGTCAGCAACTTCACTCATTGGATGGATGTATTTGTTGTTGTATGGAGGTGGAGTAGCTCTGTATCCTATGCCTTCTTTGGGATGAACCTGAGATTTTACCCTATCTTTAAATTGGACTTCCATTAGGTGTTCCAGCTTTTGATTAGCCAATTTGAAATTACCTAGATCTATATTGACAGATTCTAGTTTCTTATTAGCCTCAAACACCTTTTATTCAGTCTCTTCTACCTTTTTATTTAGAGATTCTATTTTCTTATTTAGCTCCTTTTTCTCCCACTCATGATATGTTCTATCATGTCCCATTTGAATCTCATTATCTTTATAGTCATTGATCTGTTTTTCAAGATCTTCTATGGCTTGCATGTATTCATATCTCCTTTCTTCCATCTTAGCTAGAGTTTTTCACATGCTCTCATTATGATCTCTGTACTTTTTAACCATATTTTTGCATGATTGAGAGCAGAGTTTAAAAGTTACCTCAGATGGTAGTTCAGTGAAGGAGACATTTGATGTTTCTACCATCAGAGCTTGATTTTGAAATTCTTCCTCTGTCTGATCACTCCAGTCAAACACATTGTCTTCTTGAGAGACAAGTGCTTGTGATGATGAAGTCTGATTGGTCTGTGGAGTCCTTGATGACTGTTGACCTTGAGATCTACATTCTCTGGCAAAGTGACCAAGTTTGTGACATTTAAAGCACTCAACTTTTGACTTATCAAAAGCTGGTTTTCCCTCTGCTCTGGCTTGAAAGTTTGATCTACCAGTTCTCTTTAGAAACCTTTTGGCCATCATGGTCAGCATTGCATGTTGCCACTTCAAATCCATCTCTTTAAGATCATCTGGATGAATCTGTTCTAGATCTTCAGCATTTAGAGCAAACAGTCCATCATTGGCAACAAAAGCCTCATAGTGAGCTTCAGTAGAGTTGCCATCACCACCTGAAAAGGAATCACTGCCATTAGATTTTTCAGATGACAGAAGAGCAGTATTGTGATTATAAGAAAGAGATTTCTTTTTAGTATCAATCTCAGTCTCAAACACTCTCAGACTGTTGTACAGATCATCCAGTTCTATTTCATTAAGAGTGTCTTTTGTTCTCCATTGTGCAGCATAAACTGTCCATTCTTCTCCAAGAGATCTGAGAAACTTTCTGTTGACCTCATCTTGATCCAGGCTGACTTTTTCACTTTCCAGTTCACTTGTCAGTTTGTTGAACCTGTCAAAGATTTGAGTAAGGTTTTCATTCTTGGCAACAGAAAAGTTCTCATACTCCTGTTTCAAAAGATCCTTTTGATTTCTCTTGGTACTGGCATTACCAGCAAATCTTTTCTCTAAAGCATTCCAAAGAGAATGAGCAGTATAAAACTTTTTGAACTGATGTTGATAAGCATTAGGAATGGCTATTTGTAAAAGTGTAAGAGCTTTTACTTCATTCATTCTAGCCTTTCTTTCAAGTTCAGTTTTTGGAGGAGTTTTGACCGGTTTTCCCTCATCATCAAGTTCTGGATCAACTACAGGAGGAAATTCAACAGCTTCCCATATGGCATAATCAATGAATTGAATATGCTGTTGAATCCTGAGTTTCCACATCTCAAACTCAGTGGGCTTGAGCATAGACACTTTGAGTCCTTGCCCAGATCCACTGCTGCTATTATCAAATTCCATTGCAAAAGATTAAAAATTTAAAAGAAAGCTTTCGACTTTGAAAAACAAAGAACAACCTGGCTCTGATACCACTTGTCAGGATCTGAAATTAATTAACCAAGACTAACTGATTTGAATTTATCAGAGTATAAATCAATAATCTTGCTTTGAATCAAAGTTTAATTAAGAAGTTTGCGGAATAACACTTAATTATTTTAACAAAAGCTTTCAGAACTCATAACAGATAGACATAAATAAGTAAATCAAAATCGCTTGTATTGCTGACTTCAATGATTACAATCACCTCTAATCTGTTTGATTAGACGAAGAACACAAACTGTTCTTAGGGTTTTACAACCTTAGAGGCTTATGAAAAACTCAAACAAAAAGCAATTACAATCTTGAATACGCAAAAAACTCCTATACAATAGAAAGACCTATTCTATGTATTTATATTGCTTCTTGATTTGTTTCCTTGAAGGACTATGACTTCTCTGATAGTAGATATGCTGTTATCTTCGTGTATATATCTTTTCCTGAATATCAGCACTTTCTGTTTGTAAAACTGTTGAGCAGCTTGAATCACTTGCCAGCTTGAACAGAGCAGCTTGAGTTGATTTACTCTGGCAGCTTGAACTTTCACACTAGCAGCTCGAGATTCTTCAACTAACAACATGAACTTTGTACTTACATAGAAATTCTACTAACAGTTTGAGAAGTCTAAGTAACAGCTTGAACTACTTAGACTATTTCCCAACAGATTTGATTATGATGATTCAGCAGTTGCAGACGATAGTAGCTTCATTATTCATCATCCAGTCCATGCCGATAATAACGTCGAACTCTTTTAACGGTATCAGAATGAGATCGAGGTTGAACACTACGTTATTGACAAGTAAAGTGCAATTTCGGTACACAGAATCAGCCATAACATAATTGTTACAGGCCGTCTCTATATCAAGTATAACGGGATGCTTTGTAGGAGATTTAGACAGTCTTTGAGCAAAAGTAGTCGATATATATGAACGACTCGCACCGGAATCAAATAGTACGCGAGCAGGTATTGAATTTAATAAGAACATACCGGTAACCACATCTAGGGTTTCCTTTGCTTCCTCCGCTGTTATCTGAAATGCTCGAGTCCTTGCAGTTGGCATTGCAGCGGAACTCTTCATTGTTGATCCCCCAGCTGATGACTGCGATTGACTTCGGCGTCCACTCAGTCACTAATATATAAAGTGTCCGCGCTTTCCACACTTTGCACATCCAAGACCCCACTGGGGACATTCTTCGCTGCTATGGCCGATCTTGCTATATACATAGCAGGTAACGTCATCCGGATTGCACTGCCCCATATGAGATTTCCTACATCGCTTGGAAAATCGCGGTTCATTCGTAAGAGCATAAGCCTGAGCCTTTTGGGGTGAGCTATACTGTTGAGATTGCAAGAATTTTTGGGACTGTGATTTGTTGGGCTTAAAGAACTTGCCGAACCTTTTCTTCTTAGGGGGAGAGGGACATGTTGGGTTTGTCTGGGGAGCATAGAGTTGATCGCCGTACTCTAGATATCCTCTCTCTATCTGCCTCGCCGCTTCAACCATCTCTAAATAACTTTTATACCTCATCGCCTTCATAGGGATTCTATACCTCGGGTTAAGACCTCTACGAAATCTGTTCATCTTTCTTTCCTTAATGGCTACTTGATACGAAGAATAGCCACAGAGCCGTGAGAATTCGTGCTCATACTCGTCTACTGATTTGGTTCCTTGGGTTAGCTGCATCAATTGCACCTCCATTTTGTCTTGTTGGTCAGCAAGACAGTACTTCGCATAAAACATGTCAAGAAATTGATCCCACTCTAATGTCTGAATGACTTCCTCACCATAAATACTTCTGTGTGTCTTCCACCAAGCACGGGCAGCACCGACGAACACAGCAGAAGCGTAAATTACTTTCTTGGATTCTAAACAGTCAGAGATTCTAAAGATTTCTTCAGTGTGACTTATCTAATCCAAAGCCTGGATTGGGTTTACTGTACCCTCAAAGTTTAGGGCACCACTTGCTTTAAAATTTTTAAACTTACAGCCTTTCGGCTGTTCGATTTGGACATCAGGGTTAGAGTTATCAGAATCAGACTCATCATTTTGGGCTTGTTTATCTTTTCGCTTGTTTTTCTTATCAGCACGTCTCTTAGCTTTAACCTCATCTCTGGCCTGAAGCTATTCTTGCATATTCTTAGTCTGTTGTTCTGAGTGTTGGGCTAACAATTGTTGTACCATTTCAAACATTTGATGGGGAGTCATGTTGTTAGGGATATAACCTGATTCAGACATCTTTACTGAAAATGAAAAAAAATCATGTAAATATCAGTTTATACACTTAGAACTATGTACCCTTATTCCCATCTTAATAGTCTGTACATCCTATCTCAGTTCAAACCACCTAAATGATTGATACATATGTATTGCTTCAGTTTGAGATCAAGTATTACCCACATAATACTTGATTCACTCAAACTATGGGCTCTGATACCATCCTATAAAGACCTCCCTTTACGAGGCAGTCCTCAGCATCTAGGCCCCACAACTATGCAATACGATATCAATCATAACTAAGATAGAGTAATTAAGTTGCAGAATTATGAATTACAGTACAAACGTTAGGATTAAGTTTAATACAATTTTAATACAGAGTTACAACTTTCAAATTAAACTTATTAAGGTACAAGACTAGTCTAATACATGTCATCATGCAAGCAAAGCAAATCTACCCCGACCACCACAAGTTATCATCTTCAGTTCTTTACCAAAAGGGTTCGTTTGCGTAGTGGTCTATGGAAACTTCACTTGATCTTGGAAGACCTAAGAACTAGGTCCGGCAGGTGCTTTCCCTTTATCTTTTCCTGTAAAAGGTTTAAGAACAACTATAAGCAATGCTTAATGAGAATATAGATTTATCAGATTACAGGCACAACAAGCGGAAAGTGGGTAACTACCGTGATATAACTTGACTGTTGCTACATCCACGCAAGATTGAGACATAGTAATCAGAATTGGATGATGTCCAGGCCACGCTCACGCTTTTAGTGGAAGCTATCCACTCAATATTGGGCTAGCTACCAGTAAACATCGTGGGGGGAGCGTCTGAGTAATCCATACCAAGTTCAATAGATTGGTGACATAGCAAGGTCTAGAACAATAGACCGACAAGGCTGATCATGCTAAGCTGAATCAATACATCAAAGATACGAGCAATGATGAAAGCACAATCAATAAGGTCATGATAGCAATATCAACTTATAACAATAACTGGATTGAACTGTAAGTACAATGTATGCAAAATGATAAGTCAAATAGCCATCATGATCCACAGGGCATCACCGAACCATGGTGAGCACAGGTCACAAGCCAGCTAAGGATAAATGAATGCCAAAGTAGACTATCAACAACAATACGTGTCAACCAGAATCAAACATGTAAAACTGAATATCTATAACTCACAGTTTATACTGAATTAATCAGTGTTGTTGACTTTATCAAGCAGATTTCTCCACCATCCAAGTTATCTCAGGATTTAATCTTTGGCTTTCTGGACTTTGGCTTGGCTTTACAGACTTTGACATACTTTCAGTACTTTAACTTTTTGACTTTATTACTTTGTTCAGAATTGTCTGAACCTGTCCAAGATTTATCATTGTAAGAACGTTAACTTTTTAGCTTTAAACTTTATTAGATCTAATTCTGATAATAGATAAACTTTATACTCTAATGTGTATGGGCATTACATTTTATTTATTAATGTGCCATAAAAAGATATTCAAAAAGTTTGATTTTTGGCCAGAAATTCAGATCCGTTAACCCACGTCCGAATTTCGCATCAACTGGGACCGACTCGCCGAGTCGAGGTCCGAAATTCGGATATCGGCCGAATTCTCATGTATCCGAAAAACCCATTTGGTCCGAGATTGACCCATCTGAAATTCGGGTCAATCCGATGTCGGTTCCCATCCGAATTCGGATCCAACACTTAGAAAATTTTCCAGATTTTATTGATGTTCTTGGCGACTCGCCGAGTCGACATGCAGATGTGCAGGTCGACCCATACGGGTTTTCACCAAAAGTTTGCCAAACTTGTTTTTAAACACATGCAACTCAAACTAAGGCTATATTAACATTATTGGGGGTGTTTCTACACTATTTTCCCCATATTAAACACATTAAATCATCCAGATTCAACCAAAATATGGTGAAAAACTCAAGAACACGAAACTTTATGAAAACTCAGATTTTTACTCTTTTTAAAGGATTTAACCAACGACTTTTGTTTCTAAAATTTCTAAAGACTTCAATACATGATTTCCAACTGATATTACAAACATGCAACATCAAATATTCAGATTTTAAATTCGAATTTAAGCATTTAAAACTCTCAAAAATAGAAACTTATGCTTGGATTTTTAGTTTCTTACCTTAATTTCCACTGATTCTTGATATTCTTCAGTTAAATCACGAATTTCTCTTCTGATTTTCGACTTTCCAGCAGATTGTAGAGAGAGATTGAGAGAGTTTGTGCAAGATGAGAGGTGATGAAAATGGAGAAATGAAGACTTTGAGTCTTTTATTTCCTAACTTTGGAACTTTGGCACTTTTAGCCCCTCCACATCTGATTTCTTTAAAATAAAGATCCATCTTTATTTTATCATCACTAACATTTAATTTAAGTTAATTAAATAATTTCATTACTTAATTAAATTACAATACAGATAATGTAATTAAATTACATTATTAACTTAAAAATTAGAAATTAAAAGTTTGGTTAAAGGCTAGGTTGTTACGGAATGGGCTCCACCGGACACAAACGTCATCCTCGAAGTTAGCTATGTTCGAACAGACTTGGAACGTAGCTTTCATGACATCTTTTGATTCCCAAGACTGATGTGAACCCTTGTGCTGTTTCCACTGAACTCGGATGGAGACCCGAAATTCGGATGGGTCATATCTTGGGTCAAGTTTTGAGTTGTTTCTCAGATGCATGAGAAATTCGGCCGAGATCCAAAATTCGGACCTCGACTCGGCGAGTCGGCCACATTGCATGCGAATTTCGGGTGGGGACTATAGGATCTGAATTTCTTGTATTATAAATACACTTTTGGGATATCTTTTGTATTATATTAAGGCATATAATGAAGGGCTACTTGGGACTAATGACACACTAAATGATGGGTTTTAAACACGAGTTTCAGACATCGGTTCCAAATGTTGTAACACTTTAATTGTGAGGAATTGAAGCAAATTGCTAGCGAACATATAATGATGATATGTTTATTTTATGAAAATGTATCAGGTCCCTTGTGGTGTTGTTTAACCCACAGTGGGGTACTTTGTGAATCCGGTTGAAATTCCGAAGACAGATAATATAACTTTAAGTTAATAAACGCACCCACGGTGAGTATCTATGATTTTCACATGTCTGCATTTGCTTTATGTTTGCTATGCCTGCTGAGGCATGTTGATTCACTTTTTTTTAACACTCTACTAACTTGCTTATATTATTGATGCACATTGTTGCTTGTTGCATTTCCGTTTCTTTGTTGTGCATCTCTTTAATGAACCTATGGGTCGCATATATGATCTGCTGTTACTAAGGCTATATGACCTCTGAGTGAGGTCCTAAAGATCATCGTAACATCCCCGATGATTTTCTTTCTCATATAGTTGGTTTTTATGCCGAGCGTCGTCTCGAAGGAGCTGCGACTCGGGTCCGTACTTTGAGTACGAAGAGAGTATACCACATGTGTTGCCGGCGTTACACTTGGGTGGCATCATAAAGGCTTGTAGAATGTGTAAATCTTTTGTGCTCACTAAGCTTTGCTTACCCCTCAGTTGTTTACTTTTTTATAGGAAAAAGGAAATCCGCTGTCGGACCTTTTAGTTAGGTCATATTGTGAAGTCTTGGAAGATCCTCTACCACTCAATCGGTAACTAAAAACATGGGTTTAATGTTGTAATATTTTGTATGTTGTAATAATTGATTGGGTTGTAGAGATTAGATTGGAACCTTGTAGCACCATAAGGTGTTTGACATTTGTATTTTATTTTTGTATTTTATCTTTCCGCATTACGCTAAGTATTTCAGGTCATTGTAATGTATTATGTATGACGTTAAATCCTGGGTGTTATGATTGTGGTTATTGTGGCAAAGTTGTCACAAAAGTTATCATCCATTCGTAGCATGATTACCCAAAAAACGTAAATATGAAATAAATTAATAATAATAATTTATTTAAGATTACTTAAATATTTAACAATAAATTACAATGATCTTATATTTAATTAATATAATTATTTAAGACACTTAAATGATTAATTTTTAATATTTAATTAAATTAATAATTAAAATTTTAGATGGTATAACTTCATTTAACTAATATTTCAATCATCAGATAATTAAATAAAAATAAAGTTTAATTTATGACAGTTTTGAATAACATTTTAGATATTAATTTTAGTAATATTAAATGTCAATTGCTAAGAATAACAATAGTTTTTATATTTTTATCATGTATGACAACATTATTCATTTTTATCATTAATAACATCAATTTTGTAGTTTTCATAATTAATAGTATCAACTTTTGTATTTTGTATCACTAATGAATAAATAACAATAAAAGATATAAAAATGAATATTTCTTATAATTTGCAGGTAACTGTTAGATATTTTATTTCGATCTTGTGTATTTATTTTGTAATAAATATTACTAGTTAGTTTACTTGTAATTTATTTCTAGTTTAATTTCTTTGTTATTAAAGTTCAGGGGGCCAAAGTGTAATTCTATCAAACTTGCTTTTATTCTCCTAGGTATTTAATGACCTAGGGTTTTGTGTAAAAGTGTGGTTGACGTATTTGAATATTCACGGACATTTCAGCCGCCGCATCTTTTGAGAGAAAACATTCTCTTTGTCTCATATTGTTCATCATTACACAATCATTGAGTTATTATTCTGTTTGTGTGAATGTTTGAGTGTTTATATACAAAATCGTGTGCTGATTACTCTGGGAATCAACATTAACAATTGGTATCAGAGCTCAGGAGGTGGATTTCAACTTCATTTTTTCGGATATTGCTGCTGTTCTTCGCTGTTCTTCACCATAGTTCACGGTTTCATCTTTCTTCTTCAAGAATAATTCTGTTTTTCGTGTTTTTTATTCCTATAATCATCTCGTATACATTCCCTAGTGATTTAGAGCTATTTAGGTTCAATCATTACAAGCAACTGTCCATTTAAATCCGATTTTTATTCTTAAAAAAACATGGGTTTTCATCTTGGTTTGGTCCTTTTTAAATGATTTTTAGGTGTTTTGGTATATTTTAAAGACTTAAAAGTGTTTAAAATAATTTTCCAATCATTTAGAAATCATTTTTAGGCCAAAATCTACTAGTTGTAATTCTAGAAAATTTCTGAAAATTCATAACTGTTGCTTTTCGGACCATTTCGGACCTTAGTTCGGTCCACTTCAGACCACAATTAGGTGCACTTCGGACCACATTTAGGTGCACTTCGGACCAATTTTCCCCAAATTCGGACCTCACTTCGGACTACCCGAAGTTTTGTTCAAGTAATTTTAAAACACTCAAGTTAACTTGTGCTTTCATTTATAATTTCACTTCCGACCATCCGAAATTCGGTCCCAATCTGAATTCGGTGTTTCCATTTGGAAAATTTTCTAAGTGTCAATCCGAAATCTGTACTATTCATCCGAATTCGGTCCATCTGATCTTTGTCAAACAGACT
Source organism: Centrapalus pauciflorus (assembly GCA_020465985.1). Taxonomy (NCBI): domain Eukaryota; kingdom Viridiplantae; phylum Streptophyta; class Magnoliopsida; order Asterales; family Asteraceae; genus Centrapalus; species Centrapalus pauciflorus. Next base: position 52,000 of record JAANYP010000386.1, read on the forward strand.
TCGGTCCCATCCGAAGTCACTGTTCATCCAAACTCCGTCCCATCCAAAGTCACTGTTCATCCGAACTTCGTACCATCCGAGGTACTGTTCATCCGAAGTTAAGCTAATCCGAATCCAGTTTCCACCTTCAAGATCTCTGTTAGATTAATTATTTCGATCCTAGGAGTTATTTTGTAATATTTATTAACATTGTAATGTGTCTTGTATTTATTTCTATGTAATTTCTTTCTTATGTAATAGTGTAGGGGCCAATGTTGCCAAGTCTTGTAAGTTAATTAAATGAGCCTATAAAGGCTCCTAGGGTTGCTTTTTGACAATACACGGTTGACCTACATTTGAATCTTCTCTTGGAGCCGCCACTGTTTTTCCATATTCACCAACATTCATATTGTCTTCTTTCTTATTAAAAACACATTTATTGAGCTTGTTTCTTCATGTGTTTGATGAGAAAAACGTCAAGGTGCTGAATATATACGGGATTTCATATTAACAATTGGTATCAGAGCTCAGAGGGGTGGATTTCAACTGATTACTTACGGAATCTGCTGGGTTGTGCATGTTCTTCGAAGTTCTTCAATATTCAACCGGTTAGATCTTCATTTTCCATGGTTTTTCGAGTTTCTTCTGTTATAATGGTTCTATAAACATCACATTATCATTATATACTGATTTTAAACTCATTTACTTCCATATCTTTGTTAAAATCATCAAGAATCGACCATTTTGAAGCTTGAAAATATGGGTTTTTTAAGTGGGTTTTTCATGTGTTCATGCTAGTTTTAAGTGTTTTCTAGGTTGTTTTAAACTACCAAAAGTGTTTAAAATAGTTTATAAATCATTTAGAACTGTTTTTTAGGCATTAAAACTGATAAAAATCGATTTTTGTCTATTCTGCCTTAGAAAATCGTAAAAACCTGCTGTATTTCGGATTATATACTGTAGCATTTCGGACCATATAGGCACCAAATTCGGACCCCACAACCATCCTAATTCGGACCACACTTAGGTGTATTTCGGACACCCACTAACCCAATTTCGGACCTTAATTCGGTCCTATCCGAACTTCGGACCATCCGAAGTTCAGGAAAGGCTTTCCATTTTTTACTTATTGGGACTTGTTCTACAAATTTTTTTTTCGGATCACCCCATTACGGACAATCCGAATTCGGCCTTCGTCCCTATTTCGGATATTCATATTTCGGCCATCATCACTGTTCATTCGAATTCGGTTCATCCGAATTCGGTCCTTAGGTCCATCCGAACTTCGGTCATCCGAATTTTATACCCTAAGTACAACTGTTCATCCGACTTAGGACCCTCATCCGAATTGGGACCTTCATCCGGATTACTATTCATCCGAAATTGGCCCATCCGAAATACAGTCATCCGAAATCTACCAATCCGACTCACTATTCATCCGAAATCACTTCATCCAAATTCAATCCTTCCGAATTCGGTTCCTCCATCCGAATCACTGTTCATCCGAACTCAAGCAACCGAATTCAGAACATTCTGTTTTCAGTCCAACCCATCTGTACTCAGTTTCCACCTCTAAGATCTCCACATTCTCAATCAGCACCTATACTCATAATGTCTCGTGAAGCTCTTGTACTCGGATCTGAGAACAGACCACCTGTTCTCTATCCTGATGAATACGAACAATGGAAAGCCCGGTTCCTGAAATTCGTCGGAATGCAACCTCTCGGGAATATGATGCTTCAATCAATATCCGAAGGGCCCGTCATCTACTACAGAGAAATTGCTGCCAGACCCGAGGCTGATCCTCCTGTCCTAGCCTCCAAAGTCGAAAGAGAGCCGGCAAATGACGCCGAAAGGGATCGCCAGCATGCTGATAAGAGGGCAGAATATCTGATCTATCAAGCCCTCCCCACTGATATTCTGGTAGGTGTAGACAGTAAAATGTCTGCAAAAGAAATGTGGGACGAGCTGGAAATCCAAATGCTGGGGGCAGATCTTGATGACCGTGCCAAAATTGAAGAGGCAAAGGCAAAGTTTTCAGAATTCCGCGCCAAAGACGAGGAATCTCTGCAATCCACGTTTACCAGGTTTTGTGCAGTCCTTAATGAATTGAATAAACTGCACATCAAAAAGGATCGGGATGACATAAACATCCAATTCTTTGCCGCCTTAGCCCCCGAGTGGCAGCTTGCATGTAGGGCAACGAAGAGAGTCTTGAACATCCCTGAGGTATCTATAAATGTCGTCTTTAAGGAGCTTAAGAAATATCAAGGCGATGTGGATCAACAGAAGCTGATGGCAACTCAATTGGCCTCTCTACTGCTATCAGCCAACACAGGGTTGAAACCAAATGATTCCCTAGCCTTGATAACAAACACGCAGATTCCGACACCATCTTTTGCTCCTGGGTCTTCATCATCTCAGTACAGGTATGCTTCCCCTCCGCGTGAGGTCTATGATGAGGAGGAAGCCACGATTCAAGAACAGATTGCCTTGTGGACCAACCGTCTCCAACAACGACGGTTCTCCAACAAGACCAACAACCAACTCCGATATGACACTGGTCCTCGGAGGTACTCCGATGATAGAAGGGATGACAGACGCGATGACTATCGCAGGGACGACTACCGCAGAAATGATAGAGACGATCGCCGGTATGATGACAGACGCGACTATCGCGATGATCGCCGTTATGACAGGCGTGACGAAAGGCGAGATGACAGGAGAGAGGAAAGGAGAGAGGACAGGCGGGACGATCGTAGGGATGATCGTCGGGATGACCGCCGGGAAAGGAGGCGTGATGACAGCCGTGAGCACCGCCGGGCCGACAAGAGGCCGGCGGAAAGAAGAGAGGAGAAGCCAAGAGCAGACGAGCCAAAGGCTACTGATGAACGTCTCTGCTACAAATGTGGCAAACCGGGCCACTTTGCTAGGGAATGCAAGAACAATTTTGAGAGAGACGTTGCATATTACGAAAGAAAGCTCGAGGCTGCAAAGAAGAAGTCGGATGCATTGGCCCTCGTCGCCCAGGAGGATTACTGGGATGCTGAAGATTCTGACGACGAGGATGACAATGGCAAAAATTGCTATATGGTTGATCGTCAGGGGTTGGAGATTTGTGCTGATGTCACTGCTGCAAATTCAGACACTGCTGCTGAGGGGAAGACAATGAAACATCCACCAGCATGTCTGATGGCTACAACCGACGATCCCGAATGCTCCACATCCGGCTCAGAGTCCAGTGAGGTATATTCCTATTACATTCCTGCACATGTAAATAAATTATTTGTAGATAATGAATGTACACTACACACACAAATACTTGATCTACAAGATAGATTAAAAGCTGAAACTGCAAAGTGTGTACAGGCTGAACATCAAGCTCATATTTTGAAAGAATCATCTGAATTATATCATGCAAAATGGTTAACTAATCATAATGTTATAAAACAGATGTTGATAGAAAAAGTAGATGTTCAGGATAGGAATATATACCTTGAATCTTGCATGGAAACGCTTTCAAAAGAAAAACTCTCTTTAAAAGAAGAAATTTCTGTTCTTACAAAACAATTAGATGTGGTAAATATGGAAAATATAGACAGTTTAGAAAAATACAAAATGATTGAAGAAGAAAGGATAAGTTTGTACGCAAGAATAAAGACCCTTGACGATGCATTTTTGAAAAGGGGTCAAACAGAACAAACTATCCATTTAAATCAGCCCAAAGAAACTAGGTTTTACCATTCTAAACAGGGAATTGGTTTTAAAAATCCTAAATATTTGGAAAAAGCACAAAATGTCTTACCTGTATTTTATGACATGAATTATATGGGAGCCGGTATTAAATCTTTCTTTTTTGAGTCATCAAAAGAAGTTTTAAACCAAGAAAATGAGAAACGTGTTGCGCGTAAAGATAAAGAAATTTCTTTTCATTATGAAGAACTTAACGAGAGTTATTCTTCTAGAGTACCCACTTTAGAGGAAGATCTCTCGTCAACTTATTCAGAAACTGAATTGAACACTGAAACTGAAAAATCAAATCCTCAACTTTATATTCCTGCAAAAGTTCTTCAACAACAAATCATTGTTTTAGAAAAGGAATTGAAGTCGTCTCAAGAGAAAGCACTTGATCTTCAAGATGCTCTTTTTAAGAGAGAAGAAGAATTGATAAATCAATCTTTTCAACAAACTGTGGAAGTCACTGTCTACAGAGAAAATTTTGAAATAGTTTCACAACGATTGAAAGATCTTTCAAAACAACAAACACTTTCTCATTCTCTAAAAATTCCATGTATGTCATCAGATAAAGGTAAGGCTACAGCTGAAACTTCTTCTATCTTTGTCAAAGGTGAGTGCACAAATGCTTTCAAGAATGAGGTTTCTAAAAAGACTCAGATAAAATCCAAGTCTTTTAAGAAACCCACTCACCTCCAAAAAGAAAAGTCTGTCAAGTCTAAATCTTCCATGCTTACTGACTCTAATCGTTTTGTTCCTACAGATCATATAAGGAGAGTCCCAAAAACCACCATGCAGGATTTTTCAAGTTTTTTTGTGAAGAAGGCTTTAATGCCATGTGAATTTGTTTCTAGAGATAGGATGTCTGTAATCTCTAAAGACAATTTGTGTAACCAAGTGTGTGACAATGTTTGTAATGATGTACCGAATTCTACTATTTCATTAAAGTACTCTTTCAAGGATTTGTTTAATCTATGTCCAACTAAATATAGACGACAGGTTCCTGAAATGAATGCTTTTGTGCCTTATCCTGTTAAACGTATTCGGAAAAAGAAAACTAAAAATAGTGCATCATCGGCCACAAACAAAGTTGAGACATGTCTGTTGCCAAGGCCCAAAACCAAAGCAACGGTCAAGAAGGTCTCATCAAGACAAAAACCGAAGGCAATTTCAGCGCCTAAGGTTCCAAAACCCAATAAATCCAATCTTCAATGGATTCCAAAGGGTTGTGCATCTAGACCACACACAAATGCTAGTTGGGTTTCTAAATCTGTACACGTGCCATATAAATCTGGAATTCCTAACAAAAAGGGACCCATATTGAGGTGGGTACCCAAGGTTGTGTGATCTTAATGCAGATGGTTCTTGGTTACTTCTGATCAAGACCCGTGCTTCAAAGAAATGGCTTCTAGTTACCTTAGACTAGGACCCGTTCTTTTGCTTGTCGGTTGTGCTTAAACCGACACGTTTGGCTTCTGTGCACACAGCCCAGGACCCGGTCTTAACTCATCATGTTTTCTGAACATCTCGGTTCAGAACACGGTTTGATTGTGAATTAAAAATGGATGTGTTTGAATACATATAGTTTTCATTATATGAATTTATGTGTTTTTCAGGCTATGTCCATTTGGTATATGGATTCGGGTTGCTCCAAGCATATGACAGGAAGAAGAGAATTGCTGTCCAACGTTGTTGAACAGTACTGCGGAACTGTGAAATTCGGGAACAACCATCAGGCTCAAATAAAAGGATACGGGGACTTAGTTCTAAATAATCTGGTCATCAAGGACGTTGACTATGTTGAAGGGTTATCTCATAATCTTTTTAGCATAGGACAGCTCTGCGACAAAGGACTAGAAGTAACATTTAGGGCTAAGAACTGCAGTGTTAAGAACATAGATGGAAAAGAAATCTTGACTGGTTCCCGAAAATCTAACCTTTACACCATTGACGTATCTAAGCTTGTGGTGAAGGATAACATTTGCCTACTATCAAAAGCCTCGTCAAAAGACTCTTGGTTGTGGCATCGAAGATTATCCCATTTGAATTTTGATAACATAAACAAGCTGGCTGCGAAGCAATTGGTCAAAGGACTTCCTGAGTTGCGCTACGAAAAGGACCATCTTTGCGGAGCATGTGAGAAAGGAAAAATGAAACGATCATCTCACAAACCAAAGCCCGAACCATCAACAAAAAGAGTTTTGGAGTTACTTCATATGGATTTATGCGGACCGATGAGAACTCAAAGCATAAATGGAAAACGATATGTGTTGGTTATCGTTGATGATTATTCTCGATATACCTGGGTCAGGTTCTTGCGTTCCAAGGACGAGACAGCTCAAGAAATCATTGATTTTATCAAAAGTGTCGAGACCCAACAGCAGCTGTCAGTACAATCAATCAGATCAGATAACGGCACGGAGTTCAAGAACTCGGTAGTAGAGGGCTTCCTTCGATCCAAGGGGATTCAGCATCAATACTCTGCTGCTAGAACACCTCAACAAAACGGGATCGTGGAAAGGCGTAACCGTACGCTAGTAGAAGCCGCTCGTACAATGCTCACATACTCAAAGCTACCTCCGTTCTTGTGGGCCGAAGCCGTATCAACAGCATGCTATACACAGAATCGCTCCATCATTCATAAGCGCTTTAACAAAACTCCATACCAACTCTTTTTGAATAAAGTACCATTTATCAAGTACTTACGTGTATTTGGTTGCAGGTGCTATGTGCTGAATGACAGAGACAACCTCGGGAAATTTAACGAAAAGGCGGATGAAGCGATCTTCATTGGATACTCATCCAACTCGAAGGCGTATCGCGCATTCAATACCCGAACCAGAACAGTCAACGAAAGTGTGCACGTCACATTTGATGAGTTGGCTGAACTGGCACCCGAAGTTGATCAATCAGGACCACGCATTACTCAAATGCCTGGAGACTCTTCGAATAACCCCATTTCTTTTTCTTCTTCTGATTTGGTTAATTTATTTGATCCTTTTTATGTTGAATTTTTCGGTCCTAACGCTAGTGTGTCTAATGTTGTTAATAATGTAGGTAATCCTTCCAGTTCAACTGCGCCGCAAAGTTTCTCCACTCCATCTTCATCAACATATCCTCATCCATCCACATCATCCACCGACACATCCGCAGTTGAATCTACTCCTGTAATACCCTCACATATAATACCAACGATTCTTCCTTCACCTGAACACTCGGAAATTGAACCCGAACCTGTGGTACCATCATTTGAAACCATTGACCATGAATCCTCATCCATTCCCATATTAACCACAGAGGTTCCATCCCGAGCACCCCTTCCACACGAGATCAAATGGACCCGCAGTCACCCAACAGAACAAATCATTGGTGACGTAACGACAGGAGTCCAAACTCGTAGGGCATCTGCTAATGAATGTCTCTACACTTCATTCTTAAGTATGATAGAGCTCGCTCGTGTGGATGAAGCCCTGACAGATCCGGATTGGATAGTTGCAATGCAAGAGGAACTCAACCAGTTTGAACAGCTAAGAGTATGGCGGTTAGTTCCCAAGCCAAAAGACCGTACAATCATCGGAACAAAGTGGATCTTCAAGAACAAACGAGATGAAAACGGCATTGTGATAAGGAACAAAGCAAGACTTGTTGCCAAAGGCTACCGACAACAAGAAGGGATAGATTATGACGAGACCTTCGCTCCCGTTGCACGGATCGAAGCAATCAGAATCTTCTTGGCGTATGCGGCACACAAAGACTTCAAAGTGTACCAAATGGACGTCAAGACTGCCTTTCTGAACGGTGAACTTAACGAGGAAGTGTATGTTGAACAACCACAAGGCTTTGTTGATGCACATAAACCTGACCATGTTTATGTGCTAGATAAGGCCCTCTATGGTTTAAAACAAGCACCTCGAGCATGGTATGATAGTCTTTCGAATTTCCTTATTTCTGCCGGTTTCTATAAAGGTGTGGTGGACACAACTCTGTTCACTAAAAGGGAAGGCCCACATATAATGCTAGTACAGATTTATGTCGACGATATTATATTTGGATCTACTGACAGTAATTTTTGTAAGGATTTTTCAGCCCTAATGGAGTCTCGGTTTGAGATGAGTATGATGGGGGAAATGAACTTTTTCCTCGGATTACAAGTCAAACAACTTGAGGATGGGATTTTTGTGAACCAGTCGAAATATACTCTTGACATTCTCAAGAAGTATAAGTTAGACTCTTGCACGAGTATCGCAACTCCCATGGCCTCCAACTGTAAGTTAGACACCGATCCTTCTGGGAAAAGTGTCGATAATACAACTTACAGAGGGATGATAGGATCCTTACTGTACTTGACTGCCAGTAGGCCGGATATAGTGTTTTCAACATGTCTTTGTGCTAGATTTCAGGCCGACCCAAAAGAATCACACCTAACTGCGGTAAAACGCATTTTTCGTTATCTTAAGGGTACACCCGAACTTGGTCTATGGTATCCAAAGGGAACCGATTTTGATCTTACCGCGTTTTCAGATGCTGATTTTGCAGGTTGTAGAGTGGACAGAAAAAGCACATCGGGAGGAATACAGTTTTTAGGCGATAGACCGGTGAGTTGGTCTTCCAAAAAGCAGAATTGTGTATCCACATCCACAGCTGAGGCTGAGTATGTAGCAGCTGCAAGCTGTTGCTCTCAAGTGCTGTGGATGAGAACACAATTACGTGATTATGGGTTCTCACTCACCAATATCCCTATTTACTGTGATTCTCGAAGTGCAATTGCCATCTCTTGCAATCCCGTGCAGCACTCTCGAACAAAACACATAGATATCAGGTATCATTTTATTAAAGATCACGTGGAAAAGGGAACCATTGAGTTGTATTTTGTTGGCACGGAATACCAACTAGCGGATATATTTACTAAAGCTTTAGACGAACCTCGTTTTCGGTTTTTAGTATCTCATATCGGCATGTTGAATCCACCTTCCAATTAAATATCAGATATTGTCTTAAATAATTCTATTTCAATCTATCATGATTGAAATTCCTTTATTTTAGAAAATAACTGTTATTTAAATTTAAGGTTTATGTCACAAAATTAAAACTCATTATTTCCTTATCTGCGCATATTTTTAATAATTAATGATCCTGATAAATTGCTGTGTGAATTGTTCATCATGGAGTGGGATGCAAACAATATCCAGGAAAATGGACCCCACAATCGTTCTTACCATTCCCCATCCGCCAATCCCGAATAATAACGCTCAGTTACCCGAAGAAGCCATCTTGCCGAGCGCCGAGTTTGTCGAGTTTATCCCCCATAACTGGCAACTCGACGTCTCTATCCTTCCAAAAGAATCCCAAACCCTAGCATTTGACATTCTCACCCGCCATCCCATATATTATGCCCTTTCCACAGCCATCGCCGTTCCCCAGATTTACCTACAACAATTCTGGAACAGGCTACAATTCTTAACCGACCCCGAACCTCACTTCACCTCCACCATTGACTGCGTTCCAGTCAAAGTCACAACCACAGCCATTCGTCACATCCTTCGTTTTCCCATCCAAGACTACATTCCCTCCGTTGACTCGTTCGATCCAAACCCATCCGTCTCAGAAGCCCTTTCTGAAATTCAAAACCTAGGGTATGACGGATCCCTTACCAAACCATCCGACTTTCGCACCAAGAACCTTCAGTCCCACTGGAGAATTCTCTTCGATGTACTCAACAAGTGCCTGACAGCCAAACATTCTGGTCATGACTCAGCATCGGCCCAGGTTTTAGCCATGTTCGCTGGCTTTGCCTACGACCGACACGTGGACTATGCGGCTTTCATCTTTGAAGAATTAAGAAGAGTCCACGTGGAAAGGAGCACGAAGAAAGGACGCAAGTATGTCCCCTATCAACGATTCCTTCAGCTCATCATACAATACGCCATGGATCAGGACGAAGACATTCATGAGCGTCCAGAAGCTGATGTCTATCCAACCGTCGCTATCCAGAAACTGACTTTGCCAAAAGGGCACCAACGGTACAGGTAATGAAGATTCCATTATCAACTCTGACAAGGTCGAGGGGTACAGATCGGGTAAGGGACTATATGAGAGAAAATTATCCGGATGAGTCTCAGTCTGAATCGACTGAGACTAACCAGTCCGACGGTGAGCAACATGAAAGTGAGAACGAGGGAGAAAGGATGGAAGTACAACAATCACTGGGTTATGGTGAGAAGGAGGCTGAGAGTGTAAGGGAGGGAGCCGTAGGTGAGACGGCAGAGACGGCGGATTCTGAACGAACCGTCTCTGTCGTAAGGCCGAGGAATACGCAAGCTGAGGGTGAACCAAGCCCTATCAGCCGGACACCACTTCATAAGACCGTTAGTCCAGCGGTCGCCAAAACCCCAACCATCCACTTGGTTTCCCCTCAAAGGGAAACCACTTCATTACACGGGGATCTTCCACATACGCCATCGCCCTCTCATTCGGAGAGTGGCGGTGTTGAAAGAGGTCACACTCCTCCCCACGTGACCGAACTTCCTTCGCCCACGATTCCATCCCCACAAACAGACACCGTGCACGATGCTTTTGTGGCATCCCCAAGAGCTGCCTCCGTGGCAGCTCCCGAAACTTCCAGATCTGAGCATCCCGTAGTGGAGCCAGAGATGACGGAAGGAAGACTGGGAGTGGCTCAATCTACGCCGACCACTTCCGGCCATCTCCCCATCAATTTGGAGATGTTAACGGCAGCCTTACGTGCTGCCGGCGTTATCACACGGGCTGACCTTGACGCCCAAAGGGAGGCAGCCGAGGAACGACATACCGCCCTTCTTTCTCTTATAAAGGGTAAGGGTGTCGCCTCCGAAGCCGGCCCCTCACAAGGATCCCACTCAGTCCAACTACAAATGGCGGAGCTCTCTGACAAACTGGACGCACTCAATCGCCTAATCCTTCAGGTCCAGGAGCAGCTAAATTCCAGGATGGATCGCCTCGAGTCGGCAGTTATTGATCTCCAATGCCGCGCTCAGGCCGAAACCCTCAAAAGAAAACATGACGACCAGGACGACCCTGATCGTCATGAGG
>JAANYP010000387.1:0-80415 GCA_020465985.1 Centrapalus pauciflorus
CGTTGTAAAAATATTGATTTAATCTGCAAAACGTAAAGAAATCGAAGTGTTAGTCGTTTTTCGAGTTTGCGGTGCTCGAATCTATTAGGAGCAATTAGGGTTTTACTTAGTCTCGAGTCTAACCAAATCCGCTCCTTTCGAGTTTGATACAGAGTGTTTTCGAATCTAATTCGAGTTTGTGCTAAAGTCGATTAGGGTCTCGAGTCTGTTGACATTCGAGTTTGCTTCGAGTTTAGTCTAGAGTCGAATAGTGCTTCGAAACTGCTGAGTATTCGAGTTTGCTTGACCTTCGAGTTTAGGGACTTTCGAATCTGTCATCATTCTCGAGTTTAGTTGAATTATCAAGCTTAATCGAATTTAATCCCAAACAGATTTAAAATTAATTATATTCGAATCTACCTAGATTCGAAAGAATTAGCTTAACTTAGTTTCAAATTAAATTAATTAAGTTACAATTCAATTACTTTCGAAAAGATGTCAAATCTTCAAAAATTCCTGGAAATGGACCACGAGGTCGGGAAGGCAAACATTCCGCCTAAGTTGATGAAACTCGAGGATTACTATTGGTGGAAAGATCGGTTTGCCGATTTTGTGCGTTTCAATGACATGCGCATGTGGGTGTGTATTGACGAAGGATACATTCCACCAATTTCTGAAGTTGAAGGCCGTCAGAGAGTCTTATCATATCAGATGATGAAGGAAGATGATAAGAAACTTTATGAAGCCGAGAACAGAGCTTTCTCGATAATTAGAATGGCGTTGCCTCAGAATATACTACACACATTCCGGACTCAGAAGACATCTAAGGAACTTTGGGAGTCACTGGAAAAGAGATGTGAGGGTAATCCAAGAGTTCGAAGAAAGCGTATGGAGCTGTTGAAACAACAGTTTGCTATTTTCAAGGCGTTGAAGGATGAACAGCTGGATGACACCATCACCCGCTTTTATCATCTGTTAACGGAGCTTGAAAGTCACGGGATTGAGTATAATGACACTGAGAAGAACAATAAGCTTCTAAATGCCTTGCCAGCCAAATGGGCGATGTATGTGGCAATGATAAAGCTTAATGAGGACAAGTATTATACCCAATCATTGGAAGATATAGTGGGAACGTTGCGAGCTTATCATTTCGAGCTACTGAAGGCCGAAACGGATTACGAACAAGTCCAGAATCCAGCGATGTATTTTGGAAAATCAACAAAACCTTCAGCGACAGCTGATCTGAAGACTGCTACAACATTTTTCACCGGAGAAACGTCGTTACCAGCAGAGACTGATGACACACTTAACAGAGCGTTCTTAGGATTAGGAAGATCAGAAGAACAGCAGCCTCAAGTACCACAGGCATCCACATCTCAGGGCTACTCTAAGATGCCCATGAGCGCAAAATCAGCCGAAGAACATTTGAACCTGCTTGCTTCATTTGTGGCTGCATAGGGTAACTGTGTTCAGGGGAAGATAAACGATCCTGCTCTCTGGGATGAAGACTATGATCAGGTCGACCCTGACGATCTTGAGGAGATGGACCTTAAATGGCAACTGGCCATGGTAACCCAACGGGTTAAAAGATTCATCAAACGAACTGGGAGGAATCTGACTATGACCAATAAGGGGATTGGATTTGATAAGTCCAAGGTCAAGTGCTACAATTGTCAAGGTCTGGGACACTTCGCCAGAGAATGTCAGAGACCGAAGGTAGATACGTACCAAGGACAGAATCAGCATCATGGACAGTTTCAGAATCAGTCCCAACAACGATACCTTCCGAGTTCATCTGCCGGTCAAGCCAATCTAGCTGGTCTACTATCAAATGTCACATCAGACAGACAGCTGGATGCTACCTACGACTTGAGTTCACATCCAGAATCAAATGCTCGGGCTTTTATGGCTGAAGTCATGGGGAATGGATGTGAAGGGGAAGAGCAGACCACAAGGGACAGCAGTCCGATGTGGGTGGAGAAGACGAATGATCAGACGCTTCTAGAGTTTGCCGCTCAAATGGCCAACGTGGAATCCGATAACACAAAGGAGATTACCACAAGTCCAAACAACAAATGGTTCGTCGACAGTGGATGCTCCAGGCACATGACAGGGGAAAGAAGTCTCCTTACAGACTTCAAGGGTGGGAATCGGGGATTCGTATCATTCGCGGGAAATAAAGGAGGAAACATCACGGGTACCGGAGTGGTCACTAATGGGACGATCAAGTTGGACCAAGTTTATCACGTTGATAAACTGGTTCACAATCTCATTAGTGTATCTCAAATCTGTGACAAGAAGAATTCAGTGTTGTTCACTAACACTGAAGCGTTAGTGCTAAAACCGGGATTCAAGATTCCTGAAGAATGGGTATTGATGCGGGCACCAAGGAAGAATGACTTGTACATGCTTGATATGAACAAGCCGGAGACTTCGATGGGGCCAATCTGTTTGTTATCCAAAGCTTCGGAGACAGAATCAGTGTTGTGGCACAGACGCATGGCTCACTTGCACCTAAGAAAAATGAACTACATAACGAAAAATGGATTGGTGCAAGGTGTGCCTATGAAGAGTTTTTAGTTCGAGGACAAGTGTCTACCATGCAAGAAGGGCAAACAACATAAGAAGACACACAAGTCCAAGACTCAGAACTCCATAACCTCTACATTCGATTTGTTGCACATGGATCTTTTCGGACCAATCAACAAAAGGAGTATAGGAGGTAGTTGGTATTGTTTGGTTATCACTGACGATTACTCACGATTTTCTTGGGTTTTCTTTCTAGGTACAAAGGACGAGATGGCTTCCAAGCTCATCGGGTTCTTAGACCAAGTGGAGAATTCCTACGGAACACGGGTTAAAAGGATACGTAGTGATAATGGAACTGAGTTCAAAAACACTGTAATTGGTGTATATTGCCTCTCAAAGGGCATAGTGCATCAATTTAGTGCACCATATGAGCCTCAACAAAATGGGGTGGCTGAACGTAAAAACAGGACACTGATTGAGGCAGCTAGGACTATGCTTTCAGATTCAAAGCTTCCTACCATGTTTTGGGGGGAGGCAGTGAATACCGCATGTCATATTTTAAACCGAGTCCTAACTGTCAAATCTTTGAACAAAACCTGTTATGAAAATTTGAATAAACGGCCACCTAATTTAACTGGCTTCGAACCGTTTGGGGTACCATGCACTCTTTTGCGAACAAAACATCAACCTAAGTTTGGTGAAAAGGCTGACGAAGGATACTTCCTAGGTTATGTGCCGAACTCACCAAACAAACGGGTTTTTAATAAAACAAATGGTACAGTGGAAATTGTGTATAACATTGAAGTCACAAGTTATACACATGAACCCCAAACAGGTCCGGAATGGATATTTGATTATGATAAATTATTTGAGTCATTTAACATTCCTTTGGATGAAAATGCAGGTACAATCGAAAAGGACATGGCGACGTTGCATATGAATGACGATGGTCATACCTTTCCGAGGACTACATTCAATCCACTTCCGAGCCTACTTCGACTGAAGATGGATCTCCAGAAGTTACTGATCTAGAGGCAACTTCAATTGAGAATCAGACTCAGACAATAAATTCCAACTCTGAGGAAAATGTCCATGAGGAGGAAAATGTAGAAACTGAGGTTGTTCCCCCATTAGGTGAAATAGGATCTAACTTAGGAGATAATCTGAGAGTTGACGAGATAGAGACCTCTAGGATCAACAAGAACCATCCTATAGAAAGCATCATAGGAAATCCTAATGAGGGTGTGAGGACTAGGAGTAGTTTGAATAACAACACTGTGTTGTTGTCGATGATAAACGACTCCGAGGCATATCATACCTGTCTCTATTCTTGTTTCATATCGCAAGTAGAGCCTAAGAATGTGCAAATGGCACTTAAAAATAACTCCTGGGTTGAAGCGATGCAGGAAGAACTTTCGCAGTTTAGGAAACTAGAAGTGTGGGAGTTAGTTCCATTACCTCGAGGGGAAGTTGCCATAGGAACCAAATGGGTTTTTAAGTGCAAAAGAGACGATCGGGGTATAGTCACTCGCAACAAGGCTAGGCTAGTTGTAAAGGGTTTCAACCAAGAGGAGAGAATCGATTACAATGAGGTATTTGCGCCAGTAGCAAGGTTGGAAGCCATTAGGCTGTTTCTGGCTTTTGCTTCCTTCAAGGGCTTTAAGGTATATCAACTAGATATTAAGAGTGCTTTCCTATATGGAAAAGTGAAGGAGCTGGTGTACGTAGAACAGCCGCCCGGATTTACAGATCCAAAATATCCTGATAGAGTATATCGTTTAGATAAGGCTCTATATGGATTGCATCAGGCACCAAGGGCGTGGTATGAGACTCTATCCAACCACTTATTAGAAAATGGGTTTGAAAGGGGTAGGATAGATAGTATGTTGTTCGTTAAGAGGAAGGGAGAACACTTCATCTTGGTACAAGTGTACGTAGATGATATCGTTTTTGGATCATCAGACGAACAAATGTGCAAAGATTTCGAGAAGGTGATGAAGTCGAAATTCGAGATGAGTGCAATGGGAGAGTTAAATTTCTTTTTGGGGTTACAAGTTGACTAGAAGAAGGATGGTATGTTTATCCATCAGACGAAGTATGTCTATGACATATTAGAACGCTTCGGGATGGAAGGAACAAAATTGACTGCCCATTTCAGCACGCCGATTCAAGTGAATCACAATCTCGGACCGGGTACTGAAAGTGATACCGATGTGGATCCGACATTATATCGGGCCATGATTGGATCACTTATGTATTTAACTGCTTCAAGACCTGACATCATGTTTGCTGTGTGTATTTGTGCTAGGTTTCAAGCGAATCCGAAGGAGATGCATATGAAAGCTGTGAAGCGGATTCTACGATACCTCAAGTCGAAACCGAAGCTGGGACTTTGGTATCACGCAGAGGGAGATCTAGAGTTGGAGGCATTCACGGATTCTGACTACGGAGGATGCATCTTGACGCGCAAATCAACAACTGGAGGTTGTCAATTCCTAGGAGGGAGACTGGTATCCTGGCAATGCAAGAAACAGACGTCGGTAGCCGTGTCAACGTGCGAGGCCGAGTATGTTGCTGCTGGAAGTTGCTGCTCACAGGTTCTGTGGATTCAACAACAATTGCGGGATTATGGTTTGGCTTACACTCAAACTCCAATTAGGATAGACAATCAATCTACAATTGTTATAACTAAAAATCCAGTTAAACATAGTAAAACAAAGCACATAGACATAAGACATCATTTTATTCGTGATTGTGCTGAAAAGAACTTAATCAAATTGGTAAAAGTGGCAACAGACGATAATAATGCAGATTTATTTACCAAAGCATTTGATAAGTCACGGGTTGAATATTTAATTCAACTAAATGGAATGCGCAACCCAGAGTAATTTGACCTTGGTGGTAGTTTATTTCCTTTTATAGCAGTAGTATTTCTTTCTTTTATAGTAAGTCTGCTAATTTAGGAAAGTTTCTATTTTTAGTAAGTTAGTAGGTTATCTTCTTTTATTGCTATTTCTTATGAAAAACAAAAGAAAAAAGAGAGAAAATGATAAAAATACAAAAAAAAAGAGAATATCAGAAAAAGGAGTTAAGTCTTAGAAGCATAGGTTCAAAGTGACGAAAATTAGCACAGTCTTGACAAACTCTAAGTGTTTAGGCTTTCACACATAATGCACCTAAAATTCTAAAGTGTTATGCTTTATTTTAGTTTGATGTGTTGGTAGGCATAATACATATAGGGAATCCCAAGGCTAATAAAATACTCAAGAAAAAGTCAAGCGTGTCACTAACTTAGATGTATGACCAATCGGTCTTAATTTTTAGGTACAAGACATACAAACTTTGAATCTAAATGAGGTATGCAAACTTTCTGGGGATGTATAGCAACATCAAATACATCTAAAAATGGAAAGCATAGAAAAATCATAAGGAATTGAGAGTCAAAAACATGTAACTCTGTTGTACGTAAGTACAGACCTGTTGCCTCTGTTTTGATTCGGGTTAGCAAGATAAGTCGCTTTGTTGTACGTCGGTACAGACCTGTCACCGCTGTCTTGCTAGCTTTAAGAATAAACCTTAAGTCAAACTAAGACACTTTGTTGTATGCAAATACAGACCTGTGTCCGATGTTTGTCTTTTAAAGAAAGTTTGCAAAATACCAACAAGTTAGAATCTTTGTCTGTATGCTTTGATCATAAAAGTATGTCTATGTCTAGCAACATCATGTAAGATAACTTCATGATAAATAAAAATGCCAAGGGATATTCCGAAATGTAGCATGTTTAAAGGGGAAAATACCAACAATCGGCTAAATGGGTATTTCACGACAAACAATCAAAGGAATCAAAAATTCCAAAGTGTAAAAGTTTAAGTACTGAAAGTGAGTATCTGACACCGCTATCTGATTGAACCTTTCTTCGACTACACTCATCAAAAATATTTTGTTTAGCGTTTAGCATAGGCTGTAAGTTGTAATAAATGCAGTTTAAGTCTAAGTTAAATTTTTGGTCAAAATTTTAAAATTTTATTTTTACTTATTTTTATTTTATTTTACCTTAGTTTATTTTATTTTATTTTATTTTTATTTTTATTCTTCTTAGGAAAAAGGTCAAAAATAACTGAGGGTGCATTCACAGTTGAATAAAATAAACACTGCGTGAAAATCTTGTGCTTAGGGTAAAGGATTTGGCATAGTTTATTCCGTTACACATTAACGTTGAAAAGGTTGAAAAAGTTGAATTTATTTCAAAATTTTCGAAATTTTCTAAGTGTTTGGGGTAATTCGAGTTTAGGTCAAACTCGAAATCGGCTGATCTCGAATCTGTCAGTAGATTCGAATCGGTCATTAGACTCGAAGGTAGGTGTTATAAATAGGTTAACAGTAATTGTCATTACTCTATCTGTTTTCGAATCTGTTCCTTCGAATCTATCCGGCGATCTCGAATCTATTTGCTCGAGTTTACTGTTTTCACTAAAAACCACTATTTGTCGAGTTTCTTGCTTGTGTGTTCGATTCTACTGATACATCTAGGTATAAACAACTGGGTTGTACAAGATTCAAGTAGTTTTATACACCATTTAAGCCAAAATCAACAATTTTTGAAGGTTTATTGGTCGAAATTGCGTTTTTCAAAATTACAAAGTTTGGACCGGTATAGAGTCAAATTAAAGGCAAATATCTGTGATTAGAACCTAGTAGGACTAATGAATGTGATTTTCTAAGTTCAAAATGGTTAAAATCATAGAGTTCGGTGATGATGTGGGCCGACGAGTTCGAATCTGTTCCTGACCATTCTCGAGTTTGTCAGTAAACTCGAGAAAGGCATTAGATTCGAGTGTGACATCAAACTCGAAAAGGGGTTTCTTCGAATCTGTTTATTCGAATCTGTCATTTTGTTTGAATTATTCAATTTAAATTTAATTAAACTTGTAGAAATTCATTTGTGTTGGATTTTGTACTTAAACAAGTTCAAAATAAAACAAATTTGAATTTAAGCAAGTTTATTGATTTTTAATAATTCTAATAGTTTATCTATTGTGCAGATATGGCTGATCGAGTATTCGTGCCTAAGCATAATATGGTCATTCCCCCCGACCATCATATCCCTGAGGCGCAGGGTTTTCGTCAGATGTTGGATTTCCTAGTAGAGTCTAGGATTGCATTTGCATTGTCTCATAACATTCAAATTGTTATTCCATATGTACGGCAGTTTTACGAGCATCTACAAGTTGATTGCACTGTCACCCCGACAGTTCTAAGGACTAGAATAGCTGGACAGCCGCTAGTCTTTTCTGCTGATATGCTGCGTCAGGTTCTGCAGCTGGGTTCTCAAGAAGAAGAAAATGGGCCTATTGACTTTCCCTTAAGTATTAGGCAAGCAGCTTTTCTAAGGATGGGTTACAGCTTAGATGTTACTAAAACATCATATATGAAGAGTGGGCTAATAGGTCAATGGAGATTTTTGGCACATGTGTTTATGGTCTGTTTTGCGGGCAAGAAAGCTGGTTTTGATTATATTGTCTCGAAGATCCAATCCGGGATGATCGCTTTGGTTTATAATCGGCCCTTCAGCTTTTCTCAAATGTTTTTCTCGGAATTCGTTCATCAGATCACGGCTCCGGAGCAGCAACAATTTCTCCTATATCCTTGTTTTATAATGATGCTCATCCGGCACTTTTTGCCAAATTTGTCGCAGCTAAATGAGATCCAAAGCGTAGCGGTGATGGACAAAAGGATTTTTGCTGATTGCTCCTCGCATAGAGGAAGGTTGGCAGTTCCAGTCGAACGACCGTTGTTTGGGGCAGTTATAGACAGGAACTTTGAATCACTGGAAAATGCCAATTGGGCAGGCGAAGTGGAAGTTCAACTTAGACAGCCACCGCAACAACAACGACAACAACCGCGTGCACAGGAACAAAGGAGACGACAAAGAGCTACCGCGAGTCAAACTCAGGCAACTAGGCCTTCTACAAGTCAACGGCAAGAGGTACAAGAGGCGGGCCCTTCGAATGTCCCAATTGAATCTGATCAGTTGTGTCAAACACTACATGAAATTTGGGAAGCTGGTCCTCATGCCAATGAAGAAATATCTGCAGCATTAATTGGAGAATTGCTAGAGCCTCCAGAGGGAGAAGATGATGTCTTGAGGGAAATTGATGAATATGAACCGAGAAAACAGGTAATGACTTGTCATCGTCTGCAACTGAGTCAGAAGATATGGAGGAGATTGAGATTGAAGCTCCAGAGTCCGTATCTACAGAACCTCCTGTTCAAATGGGAACTTATGGATCAAGGTTAGTAGTGTCTGAAGAAGCTTCAAGGCGGCGAGCATCAAGAGAGTCTGATGACTCTTATTTTGAAGAAGAAGAGGTCGCTCCATTAGTGACGAGGCAAAGGGCCAAGCGTCATCGGTTTATGCAAGGAACTTCCTCAGCTTCAGCCACACAGCCTGAAGTATCTCAATCTCCAGCTACTCCAACTACCATTCCACCATCACCACCACATGCTGAACCGTACATCCCATCACCGATCATTCCAACTCCAATTCAATCCATCCCATCCACCTCATCCACATACACAGAAAATCAAAGGTTTGTGCAGCTAAAAGCTCGAGTTGACTTCCAACAAATCCAGATCTTAGGCCTAACGAAGGCAATCGGTGAGATTCAGAATCATAACACAAATCTTGATAACGAGAATGCCGATCTGAAAAAGATAGTGGAAAAAGTTCAGGAAGAGAACTTAGAGTTAAAGACTTTTGTCGCTGATCAAGCAGCTGAGCTAAGATCGATGCGCTCCCTAGTTGAGCAATTAATGAAAAATATACAGGCTCAGGGGGAGACATCCTGCCGTGATCAAGTGGAGCGGCCGAGGGATGATGATAATGAAGATGACCAAGGCAATGATCCCAGCACTCAAAGACAGATTGAGCCAGTAGATTTTTCTGCTGCTCAGGATGCTCAGTCTCAGGGGGAGCCGAGTCAATCAGGAACTAAAGAAGGAGAGGCCAGTTCGTCCAAACCTACAGAGTATGAGATAAGTGAGATGATTGATGCACTTATGGATCTCGATGACGACCCGATGGACTTGGGCTTTGACTTTGAGGATGATATGGAGGAACTAGAAGAGGGAGAATTTGTTCCTGAAAACATAACAAATTGGAAGTCAGATGATGAGGTTTGTGCTGACGAAGACGATGAAGCCAATGAGATCATCGTTCAGCAAAATCCAATCACTGATACATATGTGACAGAAGGAAATGATGTGGTTAACATAGAAGTAGTTAATGTTGCTTTAAATGTTGAGCCATCAATAGAAGAGCCTGCCAGAGAGCTGACTAATGAAGAGAAAAGAAAGCTATGGTTCAGGGCAGAGCAGAAGGACTTAGGGGGCGTTTGGTTCGCTGGAATCTGACGGAATGGAATGGAATCTGTCAAAGGAATGGAATTCTTGAAGAAATGGAATCTGTCTGAATCCAAATACTATAGTTTGTTTGGTTGGCAGGAAAGGAATGGATTTCAGATACAATTCCTTAATTGTTTTCCGTTTGGTTGATAAATCTGTCAAAATAGATTTCTTTTCTTGAAGTACAAAAATATTTTAAAACTATGATTTATTTAATCAATTTCTTTATAAAATAAATTTTTTATATTGCAAAATCACAAAACAAATACCTTAAAATGTTACAACCAAAATAATATGTGATACAGTACAAAAGACAACAAAAAACATGATTGTAATATATTTGGTCATTTATGATAGATAAGTTAAGTATTGATTACATATATATATATATATATATATATATATATATATATATATATATATATATATATATATATATAAGTTATTAAATGATTGTCAACTTTTCCAACAAAAATTACTCACGGTCATGGTAGTTTTTAAAAGAAAAAGTGTTAGTGGAACCAAAAACAGGAGGTGAGCTGGAGGAGAGGACGAGCAAAACCCTAGTCACCGCAGATAGAGCAGATCGGCGCCGGAGATGGAGCTGATCGGCGCCGGAGATGGGGGAGGTTGGCGGTAAGACCTCCAGCGGCTAGCAGATCGGCACCGGAGAGGATGAACAAGTTTTTTTTTGTGGCTGCTAGGGTTGATGAGCGGATGGTTGTCAAAAGGTAGGGGTGTTCAAAACCGGATATCCGAAATTTCGGATAGTGAATTTTGCTATCCGAATCGGAAATTTTGGATATCCATAATTCCGGATTCGGATTATCCAGAATATCCGAAAACTCGTATTTTTAATTTTTTTTAAAAAAAATTAAATCATATTTTTGAATATCTAAAACACAAATTTTATATATCCAAATACATATTAAAGAAAAATATATCACAAACTAAATGTATCTAGAATTATTTTACCCAAAACGACTAAAAAAATATTAAAAAACCAAAAATATAAAATATTAGTTAATAAATCTATAATATTAAGGTAAAACTTAAAAATATACATTAGAAATAATAATAAACACTCAAATATTATGTAAATAATCAATACCAAAGATATAAAAAAATTTAAAAAAAATAATTTTTTTTTGGATTTTCGAATATCGGATTATCGAATATCCAAAATTTTGGAATTTTACTATCCGAATCCAAAATTTCGGATCGTATTTTTGGATTTTATTTCGGATGCTCGGATTCGGATTTTATGAACACCCCTATCAAAAGGAATTGAGAATGGAATTTAAATTCCTCTCATTTTGCTATGGAATGATCATTCCTTCAAAAGGGGGGGTTTTTTTAAAAATGTGGAATGATCATTCCATTCCTTTGGACTACCAAACAACCCATCAGAATGGAAAATTCATTCCTTTTCCGCCAGATTCCACCAGATTCCAGCGAACCAAACGCCCCCTTAGAGCTGAAGAATAAGATGAGGGTGCCGGGTACTGGAAAACTGTCAGGAAGCATATTAAGCTGGTTCTATGATCGGGAACTGCAGCTATTCATAATCAAGAGAAAAGATGGGCTCCAGTACCTCAGAAGATCTCTGAAAGTATTCAATTCACTGCCGAAGATTGAGATAAAGGCTTTAGCTTGGAAAGAACTAATCAATATCGGCAATGACCCTTACGCAGAAATAATTGCCAGAATCATAAGGAAAGAGGGAAGGTCGAGGAAGTTTGAACGCCTTAATCCGAGGATAGGAAAACGAGTAATGGATCATTCTAGAATTGATCTTCTAACTGGGCGTCCTTGGATGAAGATACAGTACAGACCAGTGAGATGTCTGAGGAAGGTACCACTCAAGCCTATGCCACAGAACGTCATGAAAAATCTGAACTGGTGGTATGTTGAGAGTGAAACGGGAGAAGCGGTGATGGAAGATTTTGAAGAAAAGGTGATTCTTAGAATCTATGATCCTCTTCACCTTAAAACCTTTCTAGAGATGACCTTCAAATTCTACATTCTCATAAGATTTCAAGTGACACTCATATGGATGGTGAGGCTAGAAAGTATGAGAATGTAGTTAAAGTGTGTGTTGAAAAGGGTCTGTATGCTGGCAGCAGTTTGAATAAATAATAAACAAAGTACTTAATCAAATGTGTGAATTATTAGAAGTTATCGTCAAGGGGGAGTCTGTTGGTACACCCTGTGTGACGATAGCAGTCTAAGTGATCCAACATTGTGGTTTTAGCAAGTGTTTGATATATATGTATATATGTTTGATAATTATTATTGTTTGTGTGTTTGAACTTAATGTAACGTATTACAAGAAGTTCGAACATAAAGATCAAAGATAAAATCAAACATAAGTTAAAAACATAAGTTTCATATACAAGTTAGTCAGATTCGAAGTCTATAAGGATTGGCATTCGAATCTAAGTCAGATTCGAATGTAATCCTAGGTAGATTCGAATGTTCATAGGTAGGCAGATTCGAGAATGTCAGTGAGGATAAACTCGAATGGGCCTTGGGCCGGATTCGAGTTTGGCCCATGACAGACTCGAATTAGCCTCTATAATTAGGGATAGACTCGAAATATTATTAGACTTTTTGCAGAATTCGAGAGTGATTAAGCATTAAGCGATTTCGAGTTTATCATCAGTGTTAGCGTTGTTTCGGAGAGAATCTTCTAGTAGGTGCGTTCTTGTGTAGTTCGTGCAGCTCGTTGATAGTCTCCGTGTTCCTGGTGAGTGTTGTTACCGTCTACCCGTTAACGAGGATTCCGCACTCGTTGACGGTTCCGTGTCTAGATAGATCTGTGTTAGGTAGACCTTACATATATCAAACACTTGTTAATATTCAATAGCAAGTAAATTGACTTACACAAAATGCTATCTATACTTAGACTGCTATCGTCACACAGGATGTACTAACAGTTTTGACTTAACAGCTTCAACTTTTATATTAGTAATTTGGGCTGTGTTTTTGCCTTTGACACACCAAACCTTTTTCATGCTTAATTTAGATTTCATTAAAGCTTGTTTTTAGTGTACAAACTGTCCTTTGTTGACTTTTAAGAACCTGTGATCAACTGTCTTCTTTGGAACTGGGGTGACAGGTTTTGAGGCCTTTGGAATATTTGAATTTTGAGCAATGGCATGTTTTTGAAACACAGTCTGTTTTGCACCAGATGGTTTATATAAATAATGCCTGGCCAAATGGTTTTTCCTGCCATAGTGGAAACATCTTCTGATTGTTTTGATTGGGGAACCAGTTTTGTGTGACCATAACTGGTTCTTGTTCCTTTGATTTTCCCTTACCTGCTGCTGTGTGGGAAACTTTTGGACACCATGCTTTTGGCATGTGCATACTGGAACAGTTTTACCTTTTTTTAGTTATTTTGGAAGAAGATGCAATATTACAGTTAGAAGGTACAGAAATCTGTGGATCATGATTGCATTCACTCATCTTCTCTTTTCCTTTCTGTCTGTTGGTTCTGATAGAGTTGGGAACCGGAGGTTCTATAGGTGCACTCATGGTTTTGGACTTACTCTCAGCTTCCTCATTTGTACTGCCTTCATTGGGAACCAATTCTTCTTTAGGTTCAGGCTTGTCCTCAAGGATAGGATCTACAGTTTTCATTTTCTCATCTAATGGTTCATTCACAAGCCTGTTAGCAAATTCACTCATAGGATGAATGTATTTATTGTTATATGGGGGTGGAGTAGCCTTATAACCTATTCCTTCCTTGGGATTGAGTTGAGATTTTATCCTATCTTTAAATTGGACTTCCATTAGGTGTTCAAGCTTTTGATTGGCCAGCTTGAAGCTGCCCAAGTCTATGTTTATAGATTCTACTTTCTTGTTAGCTTCTAACACCTTCTGTTCAACCTCATCTAATTTCTTATTTAGGGTCTCTATTTTCTCATTTAGCTACTTTTTTTCCCACTCATGATATGTTATATCATGTCCCATCTGAATCTCAATATCCTTATAGTCATTGATCTGTTTTTCAAGATCCTCTATTGCATGCATATACTCATATCTCCTCTTTTCCATCTTAGCTAAAGTTTTGCACATGCTCTCATTATGATCTCTGTACTTTTTAACCATATTTTTGCATGCTTGAGAGCAGAGTTTAGCATTTACCTCAGATGGTAGTTCAGTGGAAGTGACAGTTGTAGTTTTTGCCATAAGAGCTTGATTCTGAAACTCCTCTTCTGTTTGGTCATCATAGTCTTTTCCTTCTTCTTGAGTGTATCCTTGAGCTACCAGCCTTGCTTTGTTTTTGATCACTACACCTCTCTCATCCTTCTTATTTCTGAACACCCATCTTGTACCAATTGCCCTCTTTCCTTTAGGCAAATTAACTAGTGTCCATACATTCTGAATCTTGAATTGCAAAAGTTCTTCTTGCATTGCCTCAATCCAATATGGATCCTTCAGTGCTTCAGATGCGTTCTTTGGTTCTAATTGTGACATGAAGCATGCATCTTCAAAGGCAGCTAGACTGAATTCAGAGACTCTTGTTTCAGTAGCAGTTGATTCCTTGTGAATCATTGTCCTTGTTTGCACAAGAGTGCGTGGATCTCCCATGATCTGGTTAAGAGGATGATATTTGTGAACCCTGAGTGTTAGTTCACTTTCTATTTGAAATGAGCTTACCAGATTTGTATCATCACCTTCTGCACCACTTGATGATTCTGCTTCAGTAACAGTCTGATCTGGAGATTGGAGTGGTTCCCTATTGGTTGGAGCAGTTACATCAGGACTTGGGATTGGCAATTCAAACTCTGTATGTGTGTCTTTTTGGTCAGTTAGGACCCCAGGTGGGTCACAAGAGAGAAGTGGTAGTACAGTATACTCATCCCATTTATCATAATCTTCAACAGTTGGAAACTTTGTGCCAACAGCTTGAATGTTTGTGTTAACAGCATGAGAATTTGTACTAGCAGTTTCAACATTGTTCCCAACAGCTCCTGCAGAATACTCAACAAAGCTCAGAGAAGTTGTTAGTGAATCTAAATCAAACAACCAATCAGGACCAGTGCCTTTGATATTTGCAGTGTTTTCATTAAACTCAACATTGACACTTTCTTCAATGGTTTTAGACACACTATTATATACCCTATAGGTTTTGCTTTGAGTAGAGTATCCTACAAAAAATCCTTTTTCAGCCTTACTTTCAAATTTACCTAAGTGAGTTTTAGTATGGAGGATAGTGCATGAACAGCCAAAAGGTTTTAGAATGGCTACCAAGGGAATCCTGTGATGGAATAACTCATAGGGAGTTTTCCTTGTGACTGAACAACTTGAACCCTATTTAGAACATAATAGGTTATATTTACTGCCTCTGCCCAGAAGGTCGTTGGCAATTGGGAATCAACTAGCATGGTTCTAGTAGCCTCTATTAGTGTTCTATTCTTCCTTTCAGCTACACCATTCTGTTGTGGTATTCTAGGTGCACCATATTGCCTTGCAATTCCTTTAGACTCACAGAAACTGTTTAGATATGATTCTAAAATTCAGTTCCATTGTTTGACCTGATCACCTTAACTTTTAAGTTTGATTGGTTTTCAATTTTTAGAATAAAGGATTTGACCAACTCAGCAGTTTCATCCTTAGTCCTAAGAAAATAAACCCATGTAAACCTGGTGAAATCATCAACAATGACTAAACAGTATGCTCTTTTATTCAAACTCAGAACAGATGCTGGACCAAAAAGATCCATATGAATAAGATGAAGAGCAGATGAGATTGAATTTACCTCCTTAGCCTTATGAGAAGTTTTGTGTTGCTTGCCTTTGAAACAGGCCACACAATGATCGTCACATATGAACTCCTTCTGTGGTAAACCTCTTACCAAGTTCTATTTAACTAAAACATTCATGGATTTGAAGTTCATGTGACACATCCTTCTGTGCCATAGATCAGACTCATTTGATGATGCTTTGGATATTAAACAGCTTAAAAGTATTTGATTTGGATAAAAGTTCTGTGTCCAAACAATAGACATTGTCCTTTGTTGGTGTTCTGAGTAAAACTATATTTTCAGGTATTTCAAAAGCTTTTGATAGGACAATGCATTTAGAGTCTGTGAATAAAACAATATTTTGTTTGTCACAAACTTGAGACACACTTAGTAAATTGTACTTCAGCTGTTCAACATACAAAACATCATTGAATATCATATTGCCTGCTTTGACAGTACCCTTACCTGTTACCTTACCTCCTTTGGAATTTCCTCCAAATGCAACATACCCTCCTTCAAATCTTTTGAAATTTGACAGGCATTCAGAGTTGCCTGTCATGTGCCTAGAGCATCCACTGTCCACATGCCATCTTGTCTTATGTTGGGTCCTGTGGTTGCCCTGCACAAAAAAAAAAAGCTCAGTTAGTAGTGGAGTAAACCCAAACCAAATTGGTTTTGGGTTGTCATTGTGCATTGACATAACTAAATACTGTTTTTGTCTTTTTAAACTTAGTGAGATCCACTGCTGGATTCCGTGAGGAGTATTTAGTTATTACATGAGGTATCCATGTGTTCTTTCCATTCTTTTCTTTAACAGTCTCAGATGATCCACTACCAGTTCCAGTTTTTGACTTAGCAGTTGGAACTGGATGTTGAGTGTCACCAGTTTTAGAATTTGCACTGCCAGTTCAAAGTTTTTGTAAGGTCTTCTCTCTACGGATCTTATCTTGACGTGACACCTTCCAACGAGTGCGGAATCCTCGTTAGTGGCTTGACGGATAGACCACGCACACCGAAACACGGACACTAGCACAGTGATAGACGAACAACGGATCATCCCAACACGATGATTCTCTCCAAACGAAACTCTCTGATTGCTAGCAAGTTCGAGATCGCCTTTTGCTAAACCCTCTGACAAAATTTGCAAAAGTCTAATAATTAATCGAATTAACACTTAATTATACTGCTCGGTTCGACTTTGTCTAGGACAAGTTCGAACTTGGCCCAAGGCCTATTCGAACTTGTCCTCTAACAAATTCGAACCTCTGTCTTCAAACTTATGTTTGAACTTATCTTTGATCTTAAGTTTGAACTTATCTTTGAACTTTATGTTTGAACTTATTGTAACACAGTACCCTAAGTTCAAACATACAAACAATCAATATCAAACACATATTATCAAACATATATCAAACACTTGTTAATATTCAATAGCAAGTAAATTGACATACACAAAATGTTATCTATACTTAGACTGCTATCGTCACACAGGATGTACTAACAGTTTTGACTTAACAGCTTCAACTTTTATATTAGTAGTTTGGGCTGTGTTTTTGCCTTTGACACACCAAACCTTTTTCATGCTTAATTTAGATTTCATTAAAGCTTGTTTTTAGTGTACAGGCTGTCCTTTGTTGACTTTTAAGAACCTGTGATCAACTGTCTTCTTTGGAACTGGGGTGACAGGTTTTGAAGCCTTTGGAATATTTGAATTTTGAGCAATGGCATGTTTTTGAAATACAGTCTGTTTTGCACCAGATGGTTTATATAAATAATGCCTGGCCAAATGGTTTTTCCTGCCACAGTGGAAACATCTTTTGATTGTTTTGATTGGGGAACCAGTTTTGTGTGACCATAACTGGTTCTTGTTCCTTTGATTTTCCCTTACCTGCTGCTGTGTGGGAAACTTTTGGACACCATGCTTTTGGCATGTGCATACTGGAACAGTTTTACCTTTTTTTAGTTATTTTGGAAGAAGATGCAATATTACAGTTAGAAGGTACAGAAATCTGTGGAGCATGATTGCATTCACCCATCTTCTCTTTTCCTTTCAGTCTGTTGGTTCTAATAGAGTTGGGAACCGGAGGTTCTATAGGTGCACTCATGGTTTTGGACTTACTCTCAGCTTCCTCATTTTTACTGCCTTCATTGGGAACCAATTCTTCTTTAGGTTCACGCTTGTCCTCAAGGATAGGATCTACAATTTTCATTTTCTCATCTAATGGTCTATTCACAAGCCTGTCAGCAAATTCACTCATAGGATGAATGTATTTATTGTTATATGGGGGTGGAGTAGCCTTATAACCTATTCCTTCCTTGGGATTGAGTTGAGATTTTATCCTATCTTTAAATTGGACTTCCATTAGGTGTTCTAGCTTTTGATTGTCTAGCTTGAAGCTGCCCAAGTCTATGTTTATAGATTTTAATATCTTGTTAGCTTCTAACACCTTCTGTTCAGCCTCATCTAATTTCTTATTTAGGGTCTCTATTTTCTCATTTAGCTACTTTTTCTCCCACTCATGATATGTTATATCATGTCCCATCTGAATCTCATTATCCTTATAGTAATTGATCTGTTTTTCAAGATCCTCTATTGCACGCATATACTCATATCTCCTCTCTTCCATCTTAGCTAAAGTTTTGCACATGCTCTCATTATGATCTCTGTACTTTTTAGCCATATTTTTGCATGTTTGAGAGCAGAGTTTAGCATTTACCTCAGATGGTAATTCATTGGAAGTGACAGTTGTAGTTGTTGCCATAAGAGCTTGATTCTGAAACTCCTCTTATGTCTGCTTACTCTAGTTAAACACATTGTCTTCTTGAGAGACAAGAGCTTGTGAAGATGATGTTTGACTGGTTTGTTGGGGTCTTGGTGGTTGTTGACATTCTGATCTACACTCTCTGTTAAAATGACCAGGTTTGTGACATTTGAAGCACTCAACCTTTGATTTGTCAAATGCTGCCTTGCCTTCTGTTCTGGCTTGAAAGTTTGGTATGCCAATCCTTTTCAGAAATTTTTTGGCCCTCATAGTCAACATAGCATGTTGCCACTTTAATTCCATCTCTTCTAAATCATCTGGATGGATTTTTTCCAGATCTTCAGCATTAAGAGCTAAAAGTCCATCACTTGCAACAAATGCTTCATAATGAATTTCAGAAGAGTTACCGTCAGCACCTGAAAAAGAGTCACAACATTTTGATTTATCAGTTAATGCTGATGACAGCAAAGCAGTGTTTTGATTATAAGAAAAGAGTTTCTTTTTATTTTCAATTTCAGATTCAAACACTCCCAGGCTGTTGTATAGATCATCCAACTCTATTTCATCTAGAGTGTCTTTGATTCTCCATTGGGCAGCATAGACTGTCCATTCTTCACCAAGAGAGCTGAAGTATTTTCTGTTCACTTCATCTTGATCCAGGCTGACCTTAGCACTCTCCAACTCACCTAACAGCTTATTAAACCTATCAAAAATTTGAGTAAGGTTTTCATTCTTGCCAACAGAAAAATTTTCATATTGCTCTTTTAAAAGATCCTTTTGGTTCCTTTTGGTGCTAGCATTGCCAGCAAATCTTTTCTCTAAAGCAAGCCAAAGAGAATGAGCAGTATTAAACTTTTTAAACTGATGTTAATAAGCATTAAGAATGGCTATTTGTAAAAGAGTAAGAGCTTTGACTTCATTCATTCTAGCCTTTCTTTCAATCTCAGTTTTTGGAGTGTTCTTTTTGGTTTGCCCCCAGGATCTAGTTCAGGATCAGCTGCAGGAGGATTTTCAACAGCTTCCCATAGGGCATAGTCAATTAATTGAATGTGTTGTTGAATCCTAAGTTTCCACATCTTGAACTTAGTGGGTTTGAGCATAGGCACTTTGAGCCATTGCCTAGATCCACTACTTCTATTTTCAAACTCCATTGTAGAAAAATAAAATTTTAAACAGAGAAAGTTTCTGACTTTGAAAACAAAGAATAACAAATAACACCAGTGGCTCTGATACCACTTGTCAAGATCAAAATCATCTAAGATTAACTGGTTTTAATAGATTAGAGTTTAAACCAATAACCTTGTGTTGAATCAAAGTCCAATTAAGAAGTTTGCGGAATAACACTTAACTGTTTTAAGAAAACTTTCAGAACAATAAAGAACATATATTCAAATAAACATAACCAATATCAAAAACTTTATATTGTCAAAATCTCTGATTAAATCACCTCTAATCTATTTTGATTAGACGAAGAACACAGATTGTTTTTAGGGTTTTACAACCTTAGAGGCTTGAGAAACTTCTCAGAATGCAATTGCAATAATGAAAAACATAAGCACCACGATTACAATAGAAAGACCTAGTCAATCTATATTTATAGCCTTCTGATTTGTTTCCTTCACGGACTCTGATTTCTCTGGTAGTAGACATGCTTGGAAGATCTTCAAATCTTGAAATATATATCACCTCCTGAATTTCAGCACTTTCTGTTATCTATCTGATGAGCAGCTTGAACTTTTAACTCTGGCAGCTTGAACTTTTGAACTAGCAGCTCGAGTTTGTTGAACTTGCAGCTCAAACTTTGTAATTACATAGAAATACTACTAAAAGCTTGAGATATCTAACTAACAGCTTGACATATATAGATTATTTCCCAACACATTTCTTATATCAAAATGGCTATACCAGAAGAGGAAATGATTAAAGTTAACATTCTTCTTTAAGGTAAAGCAATCTGCAACAGATACAAAATGAAAAAGACAAAGATTTCGCCACATAGGGACAAATGTTGTTTTGTCAGAGTGTGCAGAAAAGGTATCTTGTCTTTTTGCAAAGACACTCCACTATCTCTGCATCCTATGAGGGATTTTCACGAGTATTCTCTAAGAAAGTATAAAAGGAAGGTTCTAAGGAATGTGAGATAACCAAGAGAGAGATATCCAGAACATGCAAAAGAATTGTGTTTTCATGCATGCAAAGTCTACTTAGTAAAGATTAGTTGAGTGTGTCCAAACTGTTCTTGTTCAAGCTATCTGCATGTCTTGTAAAAAACAGTGAGTTCTTCTTAGTGAGTGAATTCATTGTAACTAGTCTGAGTGTGTCTTAGATTAGTTGTTTATCTGTTGTTTCCATCATCTGAGTTTGAACCATTCCGCAGTTCAAACTTGTTTGTAATTAACACTTGTTGATTTATACATACAAACATTGAGAAAAGTGTGTTGATGTTTTTAATTGTTGTATTCACCCCCCCCCCCCCCCCTCTACAGCTTACAACAACATACTTGGGAAACCTTTTGGGACCTATAGTAGCTAATGAGTTGAAAATCACAGATTCCTTATTTCAATTCATCAATTAAAGAATAGGTTTCATAAAGTGGGAAAGTCGGAGTATATACTGGTTATATAAACAAAGAAGCTGAAGAAATGAGATTACAGATGGTGCTCATTCAGTGTAATCACCAATGTGTTTCATATCAGACTTAGGAATTGATAGCTATCATGTAATTTCTGCAACTCTGTCTGTTGAGCATAAGAAATTTCGAGTACAAAGTTAAGCATGATGGAACTCATTCTATAACATCCCTTAAATTTAGCATTTATCCTTTAGTGCTAAACGTGTTAATTATCAATAGTCAAGGTTAAGGGGTGCAATTTGTCAATTGGCAAAACTATCAATAACTTTTAGTTTGTATTATTAATTTTATCTTAGTTTCTTAATTGATATTGTATTGCAACTACGACCGAAATTATAAGACTACCATCAAAGTGGAGTTTTACAAAACAGGTTTTTCAGATTATGAATTTTAGTGTGACAATATATATATGTATATATACACATAGAATATGGTTCGTGTGAGTACCAATAACATGCAGAGTACCGTGAGTACCTGTGAACACACGGGTTTCAGATGTGAACATGCTCTGAAATTATTATTATTATTTTTTTTAAATTTCATATTCATTTAGATACAAATAATATAAGCCTATTTGTAGAAGAATTACACACATTCACACTTCCTAGCCTCTTAAAAGTCATGTGAACGTGAAAAAATTCATGTGAACATGCTTAGCTGTGAACATACGTTTACAACAGTGCAGTTCATGTGAACTTGCACGTTTCACATAGTTATAGTGTGTGTTTATGTGTGATTTTTTGCAAGTAGTCTTATATTATTAATTTAAACATGATTATTAAAAAAAATGGTTTTAAGCGAGATACCTCCGGTACTCTGCAAAACTAATGGTACTCACTTGAACCTAAATCTATACACATATATGTATATATACACATATACATGTGTATATATATATATATATATATATATATATATATATATATATATATATGTATGTATGTATGTATATGTATATATATGTATGTATATGTATATATATGTATACATACACATACATGTATGTAAACACATATACATGTATACATACATATATACATGCATATTTACACATATACATGTATACATACATATATCCATGCATATTTACACATATACATGTATATATACATATACATGCATATATACTCATATACATGTATATATACATGATATATACTCATATACATGTGTGTGTATATATATATATATATATATATATATATATATATATATATATATATATATATATATATATATATATATATATATATATATATATATATATATATATATATATTCATATCTACTACTAATAAAGAATTTAGCTTTTTACTATTTATAATGCACATGGTACAACTTGACAAAGCAACTTTCTTGAATTTTAAGACTTAAAAGAAATTAAAGCATATCTATCTTCTATCTATACTATTAAAAGAGTAACTAAATGCCACATGGCGTGCTCTCATTGAATTTGCCACATGGCATGCTCTCATTGAATTTGCCACATGTCGCTCTCTTCTTTTGCCACGTCATTTACTGATTTTATTTTTAAATTTTAAAGCAAATTAAATCTATGTAAATCTAATATGGATTAATTTAATAACCAACTAACTAAAATTAAGCAAACTTTTTTATTCATATAATTTTTATATTATACATATATAAATATCAATTTTTAAAATTAACCCATGTAATACATGGGTAATAAACTAGTGTACAAGTATGTATTGCAAAACTTATAAAAATAGATTTTGATTTTGAATTCTTGGGAACTGGTAAGACATACGACTCTTCTTCCCCACACTTGTCTGTTGACACTCGATAGAGCTCTGCTCCTTTTCTTTTCATCTAACTCATGCAATTTTTGATCTACAATGCGATTGTTGTTTCTGGTTCCCTCTAGCAGCCACCGCCCTCCAAGAGCTACCGCCTCCAGCAGGAACAGTCTCCACCCTCACCACCTGCTTCAAAACCTACCAAACCCTCGCTCTTTGTGGCGGTTTAAACATATTTTTAGGGTTTTGATTCTTGCATATCTGGTTTTGATCTTGGTTTTTTATGCGTGATGCTGATTAAATTGGGAATCAACATCGATTAGTTAATATCAACGCCAAGAAAAGGTAAGTTTTTGTGCTTCAATTTTACACGATTGTTAGATAGGGTTTGATTGGGGTTTTGTATGCATCGTAACAAATATACGAACTTTTTTGCTGCAGAATGTTATTTATATAAGGTTACATGAATGGCATTCATTGGGTTGGTCAAGCAACACAACTGGATGATAAAAAAATGAGTCATGAATGCCGCTGAGGTACGCTTCGAATCTAATATACTCATCAGATGTATTGTTTATTGATTCATCAAACACACATACATTAAAACAAAACCAAGCATCTCGGGGCTGCTTCTGCACGTACACAACACAAACACACACTGTTGTGCACACACACATACTATGCACATTAGCTTCGAATCTAATATCTTCATGAAATTGTGTGTATAATTGCATCCATTAGCATTTTCAAGGCGTAAATCCAAGAGTTATATAAAACTCAGAAACTTAAAAGCTTATATCTGTTCATGTTGTCATTTTTCTGTTTTGCTCAAGATAAAGGGCCAAAAAGGTCAAATGGCCTGCGGCCTTGGCATCATATCATCTATGTATGTTTGTATGATCGATTGAGCCTTAAATCGCCCTTAATTCTTAATAATTACTGCCGGAAATGGAATTAAAACAGAAAAGTAGGTGCAACTCTGTGCTGTGTTTGCATTTGTTTGTGTATTCTGTTTTGAGTCCGTAAAAATGGCCAAGAAGGCCATAGTGTCTTCACTCATTTGCTTTTGGGGGGTTTTTGTAGCTAAACTTTTGTTTTGATTTTTGAAACCTGTTTGTGTTAAAATTATGTCTTTTGATGCTGTTTTTCACTTTACTGCAGTATTTTGACTTTAATTGGTACCTTGTAATGGCTTGCTAATGTTGGCATTGTTTTGGTCTTGCATTTTGCATGGTTTTAGAGCCAAGACCATGGATAATGTATACTTCATATGTGGTTTACCTTCCATAGTTTGTGAAGCTGGTATCTTGACTCTATATATCTCACATGAGCTTTGAGGTACATTGATATATGAGCGATCTGTTGTGGAATTTAAGTTAAGTTTGCCATCGTGAGAAGAATTGTTTGGAAGTTTCCACTGAAAAGTTTGAACTTGCTAGAGCATCTCCAACTGATATAACTGTAATTATAAAGAACCACTGCTCATGTGGAACTGCTTTAGAAGGTAATTTAGATATAACACATCGATCATTTCTATTTATATCTTATGTATATCTTCTAGTTTTGTTCCTAAATTCTGCAGGTCTTGGTTTCAAAATTAATGAAGTAGTTCAGGAATGGAACGAGATGTTCGATACCAATCGGTGGCAGACTGGTGTTCCATCATTTCGTCTTGAACGACTATTTCGGCGTCGCATTTCAAAATTACATTCCCTCATGGAGCATTTCTGAAATTTCTTTGAGTACTTTTGGTAGTTCTTGAGATTGATGACGGAGAACACCATGTGATTTACTCATTACTTGGGCATTATGTGGTTGTCAAATAGGATAGGTAATCCTTAATCTCAACCTTTTTTCTTTCTGTATAAATAAAGTATAATCAAGATTGAAGGGTGATCACCTATTGTTTTTTTTACGAGTAGTTGCATTAGGCCTACTAGCAGTAGTTGCCTATTTATATTGAAGTGCAACATGCTTGTTTCAGCTGAAGTCTGATCTATATTCTATAATTTCGTGTTATCTTCCAGACTTTAACTTCACATTCCTTATAGTTTTTTTGTAATTTTTATCATTAAGATTGAAACCTTCATTAAAAGGGATTATGTCCAATTTAAAACCTATATGTTGTGCAAATCCCAGATCAGAAATAATTCGAGACAAAGCGAATGAAAATCTTGAAATTTTATTATCGAAAACAAGATCAGGAACTCTCTCTAGGAATGGCTTAGGGACTACATTTTGACTTGCACATTCACAATTTCCCCTAATCACTCTTATATATAGTGAAAATACTAGCTAACCAAAAATTACATTTTCAAGTTCAGTTTACAAAATACCCATTGTTGTATTCACTCTGCAACATCATTGCTTCGTGTAGTTTTTCAATGTCTCTTGTTCTTGTTCGTTCATAACTCAGCCAAGGGATCACGTCACGTGCCATGCACATAAATAGTTGGAATCCTTTGCTATTTTTTTGTTGCACATAACTGATTAACCCCCGACCGTACATATGATTTTAAAAGAAACTGAAATTTGATTTTGTTGATGTTTGGTTTATGTGATGTAGCCCTTACTGCTTTATACACACCACTTGAACACCCATATTTTAGTCTTTTTTTAACCCAAAACCAACCCCTTTTTGGCCACATAACAAGCCTTCTTAACAACCAAATTACAGCGCATTTTTGAGCACCCACAAATGATGCACTGGGCATATCCTGTTAAAAAGTATCATCATGCCTCACTTTCCTTTGTTGACCTAAAAGGAACCATAAATATCATGATGTTTTTTGAATTGTCGTTTATTCAGATCGAGATATTTTTGTCTAGTTCCCAACATATATGTTATGCAACAATGCTTTACAACTCAAACCATGGATACAATATACTATTTCGTAAGACAACATCTCTTTAAATTCTTTATTTTCATTTACTTTCGGAAAACCTTAATCACTTGCTTTTACTATTTGTTAATGGAATCAGTTCTGTAGGAGGTAGTTTGTTACCCTTTTAGAACCTTTTAATCGTTTACAGTTCTTAATCCTAAAAATGGTTACTCATCACAACTTTTCTTTTTTCATCAGTGATGTCATTTCGTTTATGAAGGGTAACGCATATGTTCGTGTTCAACTTGACCAGACAACAATATCTCAAGTAAGCCCGAGCCTTCATTGTGTTGTTGTTTGTGTTTTAGCCATCAACATATTTCAAAATTTTCATAATTATGTAACATATTTATTGTGGTTTAATAGTCAGTAGGGGGTTGGGATTTTTCAACCCATTTGTATTTTAATTCTCCACCCCCCTGGGAAATCTCATTTTTTATAAATGTTCTCAAGATTTTATGTTTTGACTACGATTTGTAATGGAAGTAACATGTGTCGATTCATGACAGATAAACAAAACACGAGATCAGTCAACATTGACTTGGGGAAAACCAAGGAGTTCATTGTTATGCTCTCTCTTTCTCATGATATTGAAATTATTTTTAATAATCTTACTGGCCTTGCAACTTTGTAAGTTCAAACGGTAAAACTTAATGATTGCATTTGCCATTTTCGTTTGTAATTTGTTTCATGTATGAAGCAACATGTACATATCCAGTGCACAGTCAAGCTGTTTTACTAATTGCTAGGGTGATATTTAGGTGCCATCAGTTTGCACATGTGTTGTACATGTCACCATCTGCAGAAGACAAAACTTCATATATATTTCTGAAAATTTATATTCGTTATCAAACAGAGTGATACCCCTACATGTTGATCTAGGGATCTCTCACATAACAACTTCACTGGAGATCTACCTAAAACCATCAGTTCATTGTCTAACATTTCTACAATGTGAGCCTATATATAATGCTACTCGTTGCATTATTTTTGGTTTAATTTGTCTGAAATTCTAAAGATACTTTTTCTTCTGCCAGTCATGTGCAAAACAATCAGATAAAGGGTTCCTTAAATGCACTATCTGGTCTTCTTTTATCTAATCTGTAAGTTACAAATTCTCATAATGGGTTATTTTCATTATATATATCTCTTATCTAATATGTTGTCTTCTAACAGAATTTATAAGTTACTAAGAAAGATGGCAGGTCATTATAAAGGGAAATTCACTTAACATGGTAGAAACCAATTAAATCCTTGAGCAATGGTGAGGGTTTGAGTATTGTGATATATTTCAAGCTTTGTGAGCCATACCAGAACGACACATCTTCTTAGTTTGTAGAGACCCTCAAGCTAATTAAGATGCTAATTTTGTCTTCTTAACATTTTTTACGTAGACAAAAGTCAGATAACAGTTTTACTTTTCTCATAAAACTTGCCTCATAGTTTTTACTCTGATAACCAGATCAAGCTGTGAGAAAACCACCATCTCCTCCACTGAGCACTTTAACACCGCAATGATAAAATCATTGTCTCTCTACCGTTCTAATTCTTTTCACTTACCAGATCTAGACCATTTCTATGTCACTCTCGTATTTTCCATGTTAGACTTTTTATTAAGAATTGCTTGCCTAGGTGACATTGTTATTATTCCTTTAATAGGTAAACCTAAAGAAAGGCATGTGGCATGTGTTGTTTTATTGCATAAGCAAATGCAGGTTCTTAAATTATTTTACCATATGCTTACAATTTCTTAAACCACTAAAAAGGCCACTACTTAACCCCACTGGTTTATTATGTATGACTCATTAGAGAAAATTGGCATCTTGATTGATGCAAAGAGTTTTGTGCATTTTAAAAAAATGAGATTCACGTAGTTTTTGGTTAGAAATGGATATTATGCAAGTAATCATTAGCTAATTTAGAAGAATATTTTAAATCCCAAAATATAGAAGAATTTTTTAAATACCCTACTCTTTTATCTTCAAAAAAGAATGGCATATATCTAGAACTAAAGAATTACAAGCTTGTACAGCAGCCATTATTGAAATGCCCACTTCTTTTTCTTTTGTTAATTTTTTTAAATGACTAAATAGACACTAAAATTGTCTTGTTTATTTCTATGCTAACCGTACAAGCTCCACAGATTTGAAATTATCGTAAATTAGCTTCATGTGTAGCCCATTGTGACCTAAATTTAATTGGTATGCAGCAACCAAATGGTTACGTGGAGACCTTTATGAATAAGGTAACCATGCTGGTGGTTCTTCGAACCTTGGAACTGCAAATACGCACCAGGTTTATATCAATTTTATTAATCAAACATAGTAATTCGTTTCATTAAATTTTGTAGTTTTGTACTGTTGGTGTCATTATTTTCTATACTCTGTTGTATTTAAAAATTCACTAATTTATGAGCCTATATTTATTTTTCACCAGTCTTATATATGCATGACATGTGTCTTTTGATTCTGTCAACTAACATGCCAACCTTGTCTTTCAACGTTAGATGTCCCACCAGGTCCCTCATTCTGTCTATTGTTGGCAACTTAATGTTGCAGAATGGCAAGTCTTTGACGCCACAATTTCTTGGATTACATGCAACCATTTTCGGCCGGCCAAGAGACACCCAAGAGGAAGAGAATAGCAAAGGAGTGGGTGGCAAAGGCAACCATTGTATGATTTGCAAATACTTGTGTTACTTTCATGGTTTGTTTGTTTATATAAATTATGATTCAAGTTGGGGGTATGGGTCAATGCCAATGGAACAAAGAGAATTATTTTCATGTCATTCGAGGTTTTGTTTTATTTATTTTTTGAACTATCAATCCATCCATGACCATGCATAAGGTATATA
This sequence comes from Centrapalus pauciflorus, assembly GCA_020465985.1. Classification (NCBI taxonomy): domain Eukaryota; kingdom Viridiplantae; phylum Streptophyta; class Magnoliopsida; order Asterales; family Asteraceae; genus Centrapalus; species Centrapalus pauciflorus. Next base: position 28,560 of record JAANYP010000387.1, read on the forward strand.
TATATATATATATATATATATATATATATATATATATATATATATATATATATATATATATATATATATATATATATATATATATAGAGAGAGAGAGAGAGAGAGAGAGAGAGAGAGAGAGAGAGTCAATGACTACTTTCAGTATGTCAATCCTTGAAGGATTTATGTATATATATGTTGGGATGACTACCAAGTACCAATGAATCTCTTTTTTTTTTCAGAAAAAAACTTCACGTTATAAATAAACATAGTACCATTTACATGTTATTTGAAGATGGCATTGTCAACAATCACATTTCATCTCCCTTTTATGTCTTTCAAAAAATGATATGTTATTGAATAAACACATAATCACTAGAAACTATTAATGTCGTCCCGCTTTGCGCGAGCACATTACTAGGGATCAGTAGATAGGGCTTTAAAAATGACTGAATTGGGTGTTTTGAGCTTGAAAGATGGCTATGATGTATAAACAAGGGAACCTAATAAGATTTTTAGATTGTTTTAAGCTCTTGTAGATTGGAACCAAATCAAAGTTGACATCACTGATGACCATTTACTCTTCCAAACTCTTTGTTCATCTTCAAAGTTAATTTATTCTTTGATGTGGTACATAGCAAACAAATCAACACTCACTCTAGGTTCTTTGGAATATAATATTTTATTGAACGAATATGTTATTGAATGAAAACTATTCGCCGCCACCGCTTTGCGCGGGTATACCACTAGTGTGTGTGTATGTATATATGGGTGAAAACCTTCAAGTTGGTCCAATCGGGATTTGTGTGTTAGCTAGTTAGATGACATACATACATATATATATATATATATATATATATATATATATATATATATATATATATATATATATATATATATATATATATATATATATATATATACATATATATATATATATTCATACATACATATATATATATATTCATACATACATATATATATTCATACATACATACATATATATATATATTCATACATACATACATATATATTTTCATACATACATATATATATATATATATTCATACATATATATATATATATATATATTCATACATACATACATATATATATATTCATACATACATACATATATGTATACATACATACATATATGTATACATACATACATCTATATATATGTATACATACATACGTACATATATATATATGTATACATACATACGTACATATATATATATGTATACATACATATATATATATATATATATATATATATATATATATATATATATATATATATATATATATATATATATATATATATATANTATATATATATATATATATATATATATATATATATATATATATATATATATATATATATATATATATATATATATATATATATATATATATATATATATATATATATATATATACATCCATATATACATACACACAGGGCCGTCCTATGGATTTTGGAGGCCCTGTGCTATAATTACAAAATAGGCCCCTGTTTGGTTCAATTTTTTAATATACAGCAAAAGGTTCAACATGTTGATTGGTTTCCATCTCAAAAGGAATTAAACGGAAGTTTCCCAAAAGCCAAACCTCACAGATCATTCATATACATATTGGCCCTTTTGAATTTTTTTTAATAAATCTGAAGGGCCTATATTACATACACACAAGGATTACATGTTTTGGAGGCCCTATCTAGTTGTGGGCCCTGTGCAATTGACTAGATTGCACAGGCTAATCACCGGGCCTGCATACACACATACACACACACACACATATATATATATATATATATATATATATATATATATATATATATATATATATATATATATCTGTGTGTGTGTGTATGTGTGTATGTATATATGGATGTATGTATATAATATATATATATATATATATATATATATATATATATATATATATATATATATATATATATATATATATATATATATATATATATATATATATATATATATATATATATATATATATATATGGGTGAAAACCTTCAAGTTGGTCCAATCAGGATTTGAGTGTTAGCTAGTTAGATGACAATACAAGTTAATTCTAGCCATGAGTTTTTGTGGCAAACTCGATATCGTTAAGACCAACAAAAGTAGAACATATTTTTTTTATTGCTAAAGTGACATGCATACAAAAAAAGGTGTTTATCAAGATTAAAAAACAATTATATTCCCCTATCTTTTTGTATATACCCATCAATTTTAAAAATAAAACATAAGAGACAAATTAGTTACGTAAAATGCCTTTAGAAAAAACTTATGCTATGGATCCTGTGGTCCCTAATTTTGAAAGTTGTTGCAATATAAATGACTACAAAGTAGAATATTGATGTTTCAAATAAGCACTAAATCTATTTTTTACATAAACAATCAGATACACTGATGGTGTTGTTAGCAAAACTCCTTGCGTGTTTAGTTAGGGATATTTATGCAAAAAAAGAAAAAAAAAAACTATCAAGTTGGTCCATTTTTCGATTAAAAACCCACAACCATTTTTTATTATCCCAAAAAACCCCAAACTCTAAAATGTCATGGAAATTGGATATTAGCGGTTCTAACTGGTTGAAAGTCATAGGTCACAATCGACAAGTCACCAGTGACCACCAAAAATTCATCGAAAAAATTAATTTCAACAAAGAAATATAGATATCAACAAATAAATCAACAATAAATGTGGTTTTGAATCATTAAACACAGACAACCGAGTCCGCTGGAAAGAAGGTTCGTCGAAGACGAATGGTTGGTCAGCAGATGGCAACCGGTTCACCAGGTTGCATGTCATTTTTTTTATAAGTAGCCATATTTTGATAAGTTTTAGTCAGTTATGATTTTATGCAAAGAAAAGTGGTTCGGGGTTTTAATCGCAAAAATGATCCAAGTTGAGGGTTTTTTTTGGGTAAATTCCCTAATTAGTTATAAATTTCGATAATGATTCGGAAGGGGGTTAAATATAACAAGTTACCAGTGACCGTCGAAATTTCATGGAAAAAATAAATTCCAACAAAAAAGCATATAGATTTAAACAAATAAATCAACAAGAAATGTGGCTTTGAATCATTAAACACAGACAACTGAGTCCGTTGGAAAAAAGGTTTTGTAATATATTATCAGCAATCCAATTCACAATTAAACAATTAATAACAACATGATCAACACAAGATATCGAATGATTATATTGAGATGAGATATATTTCATTGAGTTCTTGATATAGCAATCAATAAACCATCTGCTTGTTTGTTTTCTAAACCATACCAACAAACAATACCACTTCTAGTACTTATATACAATAAAAAGTATTGTATATTTACAAAAATAACCCTGAACTTTTACAATAAAATTGTTTTCATCTCTATTTATATTTGTACCAACAACCCCCTTAGAGATGAAAGCAATTTTTTCAATTAAAGTTCAAATCAGGTATTTCAATCCTTTTTCTCTTTTCTTCTCTTTGATCTCTAAACTTCTTTGTCTCTCTCTGATCTTCATATTTCTTATTCTCTGATCTTCTCTTTTCTTATGAGCAAACTCTCCCTCCTTGAATCATGAACAGTTTTTGATTTTCTCCCTTGATCAATCATAGACAACATTAATATCTTTCATCTTTAAATCTTTTGCAGTTGTCTCAATTGTCTTGAACCATTGTTGCAATTGACTTCAGCAGTTAATGTCTTCACAGTATTCAACAGATGTCTGAAATTCAACTTTTCTCCCCCTCATGATGATCATAATAAATATGAACATCATGCAGAATCTTCAGAGACGAAAATGCAGTGAATTTACATTAGCAGAAATACAACAAGAATTACACCGTAGAAATATTACAAGTTGTGTCTCTTCCCCTCAAACTGATATCCTCTCCCCCTATACTGAACAAATATAACACTCCCCCTCTACTTTATACTCTCTCTTTACAAAAACAAACAAAGCTTTTCAACTTTGAGAAAAATGAAACAAATTCATTTTTAAGTAACAGGGTCCAGGTCCACATAGGTGCCATGTTTACACAATAGACATTATCTATGTGACCTACTTTCAGCGCTGGCGTGATGTTAACACTAGTAGGATTTCCAAATAGTCATCGTGAAATCCTTTATTATGAAAGAAATACTCTTATTTGTTCCGGCTTAGTCACTTTGGACTAGCATTTAATAGTCACGCAGACTGTTAGACTCAATGTGTCCTAAAAGTGTATATAATCAGCTCTAGACACAATGTGCATCAAATGAAGTTGGAGACCGGAGCAAATGTCTTCCTTGTTTCAATATTTATAATATCCAAATGATATATCGATAGAAATGTGTTATATCTCCGTGATTATTGAAACATAAATCTTTTGAGAGATAACTGAGTGGTTGGTGTGGTTAAGTGCATGTGTCACTGGGTCCATGACGTCTTATTCAATATCAAGTCGCCTAGGGCTTGATAGATTATGTGGTTTACCCAGCAAACACAATGTAGGTAGGATTATTTTTTCTTCAAATCCTTTCTCAACTGTCAGCTCTCAGCGTTTTTCAACTAAGCTCCATCCGACCCACTTTTGAGAAATAAATTAAGTCAGCTTTATAGCGAAAGCATGATCTGATGCACCAATATTTCCTGTCAATATACCCCTCTCATTTACATTTTACCTCTGCTCGACCCTGTCAGTATCCCGTGAAAACTGACACTTCTCAACTAATAGACCTAAAGAACCCTCACCCACACAAACTATAGATACTTTACTCCTTGGGTAGGTCTTCCGGTTCTGGTTAGACCATAGTGTTAGCCTTAAAATAGTGTATAATTAAATAAAATAAAGGTCTAAAATCTACATGTTTTCTAAACATCTCGGTTCAGAACACGGTTTGAATGCTAATTTAAGATTGATCTGTTTGAATGCTTATAGTTTTTTATTGCATGTATTCTTTGTTTTCAGGCAAAATCCATCTGGTATATGGATTCGGGTTGCTCCAAGCATATGACAGCGAGAAGAGAATTGTTGTCCAATATAGTAGAACAATACACTGGGACAGTCAAATTCGGGAACAATCACCATGCTCACATAAAAGGATACGAGGATTTAGTCCTAAATAATTTAGTCATCAAGGATGTTGACTATGTCGAGGGATTATCATATAATCTGTTTAGCATAGGCCAACTTTGTGATAAAGGATTAGAAGACACATTTAGGGCTAAGAACTGTAGTGTTAAGAGTATGGATGGTAAAGAAATTTTATCCGGTTCCCGTAACTCTAACCTTTACACCATAGATGTAGCTAAGCTTATGGTTAAGGATAGCATCTGCCTTCTGTCAAAAGCCTCGTCAAAAGACTCTTGGTTGTGGCATCGTAGGCTATCTCACATAAACTTTGAGAACATCAACAAGTTGGCTGCTAAACAACTGGTGAAAGGACTCCCAAAACTGAGATATGAAAAAAGACCATCTATGTGGAGCTTGTGAGAAAGGAAAGATGAAAAGATTCTTTGTATATATTGTAGTATAGTTTCCAAGAAAACCAAAGCCTAAATCGTTTTGGAGCTTGGTCAAAAACAGCCTCAAAATAGACCGAAAAACCTTCGAAAAGCTGGAATATATATATATATATATATATATATATATATATATATATATATATATATATATATATATATATATATATATATATATAAACTTGACGTTTTAAGTGGGTTTTATTTACAAACTTGTAATGTTGGGTCATTTAAGACATAAAAACCTATATATATACATATTATCATATATGAGAGTTATTAAGTCCCTATATCATTTAGGGCTCGATTAAACACATCCGGTGCATCACCCATCAAACTACGCTAACTTGCATTTTACGCAAATATTTTGCCATCACAAGCACAGTGAGTCCTCGTAGCCCCTATTTTCACACTGTTAAGTTTTGGGTTGAAATACACGCTACGTTTTTATATGGACACGGAAACAACTTCATTTCTATTATGTATTACACATGTGGTTCCATCAGCCCTCAAATCATTAACCGTTAATTGCATTTATTTTTAAGCGCGAATATATTGTGGATAGATCTATCGGGAGTCATGTCTCCCATTCGGGGTAGTCTTAATCGGCTAACGGCGGGATGCATATATATTCAACACACGGTATTACATATGGGAATACTGCACAGGGCAAACTCATTTTATTAAGCTTCAGTTGCATGATGGTTTATATGTAATACATAACATGGAATTTATGATTTTATAAATTCAAACTCAACTGTTGTTGTCCATACAAGTCAGATTTACGTGTAAACCTATGAGCTCACCAACAATTTTGTTGACATATTTTAGCGTGTATTTTTCACGAAATTAAGGAAGTGCACCGCATCGGAAGTATTTTCAAGCTTCCGTACTTTTGGAGTCGCATGCATTTTCAAACCATCGGAGATTTATTTGCATTATTTTGATTAATTTAATTATGTATTTAAATCTCTGTACAGTGCGAACTACTCTTTATCATTTCAGGCTATGTAAAACATTTCTATATTTTAAAGTTATATCGATGTATTTTTGAAAACGTCCATATAGTGGTCGTTCGTTATGATTATGGTTACGCTTCCGCAACGTCACACTTCGTTGCCAACCGGGGTAACGGGGTGTGACAGATTGGTATCAAGGCCACGATCTCCAACTTTGGTTGCTTAACCAAGAGATCGGAGAAATGACCACTCGTTTAGAGCGGGAGGAGTTACAAAACACAAACCTATACTGGGCCAACCAGCACGCCCTCGCCATCCAGCAGGACGGACTAGATGAGCTTCGGCAACGATTAGCCGAGAGCGAGGCCCGTAATGAGGAGTTGACACAGCGCCTCAATGCTTTGGAAAAGGGAGAGACCCCCTATCACTCCCGCACCTAGTACCCCCTCCTATATCTTTGTAATGTTAGGAAATTATTATGTAGTAGTGTAGGACTAAAAATTTTCGAGTAATAACCCGCCCCAATGTAAGAAAATTATGAATGATTAATGAAAATTGCAAGTTATTTATGAATCTGTGTTTGATGATAATAAACTGCGCCTAAAGAAAAATGTAAATCTTTAAGACTCAACTTCTTACACTATGCTCTTTTCTTTAAACGTTAAGATAATGCCGCCAAAGAGAGCTATGAACACCGCTGATATCGAACAACTGGTCGGACAATGAGTGGCAGTAGCTATAGCCACCTATGAAACCAACAGAAATAGCACCACAAACGGCTACGGAGGTGCTAGTCGCACCACGGAAGGATCTGATTCAACCCAGAAGGGGTGTGGAATCAAGGGATTTTTAAGCTGTAAGCCTCAATACTTCAACGGAACAAAAGGTACTGTCAGGCTAGTTCATTGGTTCAAGAAACTTGAGTCTGTGTTTCGCGTCAATGGTTGCATCGAGGATGAGAAGGTCAAGTTCGCCACCCACACTCTTCAAGATGGCGCACTGACATGGTGGAAGTCATATGCTCAGTCTGTGGGAATTGATGCAGCTTACCAACTCGCCTGGGCCGGGTTAAAATAAATGATGACGGACGAGTACTGCCCTATGAACGAAATACAAAAGATGGAGTAAGAGTTCTGGAATCTAGCTATGAAAGGAACGGATGTAGCTGGGTACACCAATCGTTTCAATGTACTGAGTCTGCTATGCCCCCAGATGGTCACTCCGGAATACAAGCGTATTAAGCGCACATTTGGGGACTCGCCCCCCAAATCCAAGGAAATGTTACCGCATCCAACCCAACTACTATTCAGAGCGCCATCCGAATGGCGAACAACTTAATGGACCAAGTGGCCCGAAGGAATGAGGCCAAGGCTGGGGAAAACAAGAGGAAGTGGGAAGATAGATCAGGGAAAGGTTCGGGCTCACAATCCAAGAAGCCCGAAACCATCAAAGCTTTTGTCGCCGGAACTGAGTCAAGGAAAGGCTATACCGGTACTAAACCGCACCTACCATCATATAGGTCCCTGTCCAACCCCTTGCGGGAAGTGTAAGAAGCTTGGTCATCTGACCCAAGACTGCAAGTATAACACAAAAGGAGGCAACAGCGGCACGCAAAGAAGCTGCTTTGAATGTGGGAACGCTAGGCATTTCAAGAAGGATTGCCCCGTGTTAAGGAACAACGGTGGTGGAGCTCAATGGAGAGCTTTTGTATTAGGAGCAGGCGACGCTCGTCAGGATCCCAACGTAGTAACGGGTACATTCCTTCTTAATGATATGTATGCTTATGTGCTGTTTGATACTGGGCTGATAGAAGTTTTATATCTGCTAAGTTTAATGAACAACTGAATGCCATTCTTTCCCCATTAGAAAATGCTTATGTCGTAGAATTAGCGGATGGAAAATTGATTGAAGCAAATTGCATAATTAAGGAGTGCACACTAAAATTGGCAGATAATCCCTTTAAGATAAACTTGATGCCTATTGAACTCGGAAGCTTCGATGTAGTTACTGGTATGGATTGGTTGTCAGACAACCATGCCTAACTCTTATGTGGTAAGAAAGTCGTAAGAATACCACTTAAGAAAAAGAAAGTCCTCACAGTCCAAGGAGAAAGAAAGAATCGCCAGTTGAATGTCATTTCTGGTATAAAAATGCTGAAATGCCTTCGAAGAGGTTGTCAAGTAGTGTTAGCTCAGCTAGTAGAAAAGGAATCGAAGGAGAAGCGACTCGAAGAAATCTCAGTAGCGCGTGACTACCCAAAAGTCTTTCCTGAAGACTTCCCTGGACTTCCACCAACTAGGCAAGTAGAATTTTCAGATTGACTTGGTGCCTGGAGCTGCACCTGTAGAACGAGCACCCTACCAATTGGCACCGTCAGAGATGCAAGAATTATCTGATCAGTTGCAAGAACTGTTGGAAAAAGGATTCATCCGACCAAGTTCCTCATTTTAGGGAGCTCCGGTCTTATTTGTTAAGAAGAAGGACGGATCCTTTAGGATGTGCATCGATTATCGAGAGCTGAACAAATTAACGATCAAAAATTGATTCCCTCTTCCCAGAATCGACGACTTATTCGATCAACTCCAAGGATCTAGTTTTTACTCTTAGATTGATCTACGATCCGGGTATCACCAAGTGAAGGTTCGGGAGGAAGATATACCCAAGACAACGTTCAGAACTCATTGTGGACATTACGAATTTCAAGCGATGCCATTCGGTTTGACCAACGCACCAGCCGTATTCATGGATTTTATGAATGAAGTATGTAAACCGTATTTGGACAAATTCGTAATAGTGTTGATAGACAATATCCTTATCTATTCCAGAAATAAGGAGGAGCATGAGCAGCATTTAAAGTTGATTTTGGAGCTGCTAGAGAAAGAACAGTTGTACGCCAAATTCTCTAAGTGTGAATTTTGGCTACGAGAAGTCAATTTCCTAGGACATGTGATCAAGAGCCAAGGGATTCAAGTAGACCCATCAAAAATCGAGGCCATTAAGAACTGGGCAACTACTAGGACCCCCACTGAAATCCGTCAGTTCTTAGGTCTTGCCGGTTATTATAGGCGATTCATAGAAAACTTCTCGAAGATAGCTGGTTCTTTAACGGAATTGACTCGAAACGACATAAAGTACAACTGGGGTGAAGATCAGGAAACGACATTCCGACTGTTGAAGCAAAGATTGTGTAGTGTACCTAAATAGTCCCTACCGGAAGGAACAGAAGATGTTATTCTTTACTGCGATGCCTCACACAATGGATTGGGTTATGTGTTAATGCAAAGAGACAAGGTTATCGCTTATGCATCACGACAATTTAAGGTTCATGAGGTGAACTACACAACTCACGATTTGGAGCTTGGAGCTGTGGTGTTTGCTCTCAAGATATGGAGGCACTACCTTTACGGTACGAAGTGCACGGTGTTTACAGATCACAAGATCCTTCAGCATATTCTGAACTAGAAAGAGTTAAACAAGAGGCAACGTCGCTGGGTTGAGCTGCTCAGCGATTACGACTGCAAGATCCGATATCATCCGTGTAAGGCAAATGTTGTAGCTGATGACTTAAGCCGGAAGGAACGAGTTAAACCATTGAGAGTCCGAGCTTTGGTCATGACTGTACAGTCAAACTTGAACTCTCAAGTTCGCGAGGCACAAGAGGAAGCAGACAAGGAGGGTAATCTACTGGATGAAGCCTTAAGAGGAATGGAAAAGCAGTTTGAAATCAAGGCCGATGGATGTCAGTACTTCATGGGCAGAACTTGGCTACCGAAATTTGGAGGATTAAGAAAGCCGGTCATGGATGAAGGGCATAAAGCAAGATATGCTATTCACCCAGGGTTAGATAAGATGTATCACGACCTGAAGGAAATGTACTGGTGGCCAAACATGAAGGCTGACATTGCTACGTATGTTAGCAAGTGCTTAACGTGTTTGAAAGTTAAGACTGAACACCAGAAACCATCAGGATTGTTGGTTCAACCGGAAATACCCCAATGGAAGTGGGAGAATATCACCATGGACTTCATCACCAAGTTGCCAAAGACTTCTGGAGGTTATGACACCATTTGGGTGATTGTGGATCGACTTACAAAGACTGCACACTTCTTGCCAATCAAGGAGACTGATAAGATGGATAAGTTAACACGAATCTATCTTAAAGAAGTCCTCTCAAGGCATGGAGTACCTGTATCAATTATATCAGATAGGGACGGCCGGTTCACATCAAGATTTTCGCAATCATTGCAAGAGGCATTGGGTACACGCCTAGACATGAGCACAGCCTATCACCCGCAGACGGATGGTCAGAGTGAAAGGACGATTCAGACCTTGGAAGACATGCTAAGGGCATGTGTTATCGACTTTGGAAAAAGTTGGGACAGACACCTGCCATTAGTTGAGTTTTCCTATAACAACAGATATCACTCGAGTATTAAGACTGCTCCATTTGAGGCACTGTATGGGCAAAAGTGTCGGTCACCACTTTGTTGGGCTGAGGTAGGAGATAGCCCGATCACTGGACCCGAGATCATCTAGGAGACTACATAAAAGATAGTCCAGATTCGGAACCGATTAAAGATCGCACGGGATCGACAGAAGCTATGCAGATGTTCGACGAAAGGATTTGGAATTTCAAGAGGGAGATCAAGTAATGTTGAAAGTCTCGCCTTGGAAAGGTGTAATCCGTTTTGTGAAACGAGGAAAACTCAATCCTCGTTATATCGGAACATCCAAGATCACCAAAAGAATTGGCCCGGTAGCCTACCAACTCGATCTGCCCCCAGAGCTTAGTAATGTTCATAATACCTTCCACGTATCCAACCTTAAGAAGTGTCTGGCTGATAAAACACTCGTTATACCCATGGACGAGCTGGAGCTAGATGATAAGTTCAACTTCATTGAACAACCCATGGAAATAATGGACCGAGAAGTCAAGAAACTAAAGCACAGCCGGATCCCGATAATAAAAGTCCGATGGAATTCTAAGCGAGGTCCTGAGTTTACATGGGAACACGAAGATCAGTTCCGGGAAAAATACCCTCATCTGTTCTCAAATACTCAAGCAGTGGAGAACACGAGCTAATTTCGGGACGAAATTCCCTTAACAGGGGGAGACTGTAACATCCGCATTAAACCAGGTTAGCAACTATGGCCTAATCAGTACTTAATAGCCAGTTATAACCCAATCAATGGTCATTAGCAATTAATCAAAGTGATTAACAATGTTCATAAGGAAATTCAACTCAATTAGAATCAAATTCATCGGTGCGATGAATCGGGAAATCAATTAATCCGATCGATTTACGATATGAAGGATTAATTCAACTAAGTACATTAATAAATTATGATTAGTGACACTAATCATACACTGATACACTTAACATTAATTATGCAAGACTAAAACAATTCACTAAACAAATGCATTCAAAAGTATTTATGAAATTACAAATAAAGGAAAATACAAGAATACATTTCTAAATACTTTTATACAAAAAAAAAGGAAAATACACCCAAAATATCATAAAATCCGGCCCATAGGTGTACTATATAGAGTTTGACTTATATTTTTTTATTACAACCTCCATAACACATCAAAGTCAAATCCTCATTCACCATCTTCTTTCATTTCAACCAAGATCACACTCCACCTCCATTTGATGACCAATTTTCCCTATAAATAGAGGACTTCTCTTCATTCATTTCCACACATTTCACAAGCCAAAAACCTCTCTTCTTTCTCCCCAAAAATCGGGCCCTAGTCTCATACACAACCAAAAATTGTGTTTTCTTTGTTCTCAAGAAATTCAAGTGTTCTTGGTGCAACTTTTTCAAAAGTTTCAACTTCTACTCATTTTCATTCTCCTAACATTTCAAAGTAAGTAAATAATAACTTATTACCTCTTATATTAAAGTTTATCTAAGTCTTGCATAATATATATAATCACGAACAACAACAAGTTTCATAAAAACTCAAGTTTATAAGTCACTAGTTTTGTTTTTAAGTTGTTTTTCTTTAAATGTGTTTATAAATATATAAACACATCATGAAAGTGTAAATATTATGAAAAACAAGTGATATATATATGTTTTATAACTTTTATATAAGTAGTCTTTGAATTAACAACAAGAAGCACTAGTATTTCAAGTTTATGAACTACGGAATTTCGGCAGAAAAGTTGCATCGACTTTGAAAAATCATAACTAATTCATAAGTTAACAAAAGCAGTTGATTCTTGTCTCAAATGTTAGATCTATGTCTTAAATAAAAATCTGGAAGTTTTCATAATTTATTATGGGGTTTAGAACCCCCAGATATTATTTGGGAATCCGAAACTTTGACAGCTCAAAAATGGCCAACATAGGGTTTTCAACAAGCTTTTTTCCTAATCTAAACATCTCGAAAAATGGCCGTTCTTACCTTTAAAAATTCTTTGTATATTCTAGTTTAGTGTTCAAGAAAACCAAAGCCTAAATCGTTTTGGAGCTTGGTCAAAAACAGCCTCAAAATAGGCCGAATAACCTTCGGAAAGCTGGAAAAATTATATATATAGAAACTTGACGTTTTAAGTGAGTTTTATTTACAAACTTGTAATGTTGGGTGATTTAAGACATAAAAACCTATATATATATATATATATATATATATATATATATATATATATATATATATATATATATATATATATATATATATATATATATATATATATATATATATATATATATATATATATATATATGTCAGGATCTAAAATATGAATAACCAAGATTAACTGATTTGAAATTTATCAGAGTATAAATCAATAATCTTGCTTTGAATCAAAGTTTAATTAAGAAGTTTGCGGAATAACACTTAATTATTTTAACAAAAACTTTCAGAACCAATGAAGCATAAAACATAAGAAGTAATCAAGACTGTTTGTATTGCTGAATTCAATGATTACAATCACCTCTAATCTGTTTTGATTAGACGAAGAACACAGACTGTTCTTAGGGTTTTAGAACCTTAGAGGCTTATGAAAACTTAATCAACAAAGCAATTACAGACTCAAAAATATGCAGAAAACTTCTATAAACTTCTATACAATAGAATGACCTATTCTCTGTATTTATATTGCTTTTTGGACTTGTTTCCTTGAAGGACTATGACTTCTCTGATAGTAGATATGCTGGAATCTTCGTGTAGATATCTTTCCTGAAAATCAGCACTTTCTGTTTATGAAACTGTTGAGCAGCTTGAATCTCTTGACAGCATGAACTGAGCAGCTTGAGTTGTTTTACTCTGGCAGCTTGAACTTTTACACTGGCAGCTCGAGTTTCTTCAACTAGCAGCATGAACTTTGTATTTACATGACAAATCTACTAACAGTCTGAGAAGTCTAACTAACAGCTTGAATGTACTTAAACTATTTCCCAACAATCTCCCCCTAACTTAAATTCTTTACACAAGACTATAAGTTCTATACAAAAATGGAAATGAATAAGTAAACTGTTATTTACAAACCAAGGCTTACAAAAACTTACAACTGTGCAAGTTTCTGATCTACAGCCTTCAAAAATTCTCTTTTTAGCTCATCTCTATCACAAGATATTCTGACAGACTTCATCTGGAGTAGTATATTCTTTGGAATATCATAGAATTCAAGATTAAAGAACATACCAGATCCATCTGTGAATTTGATTCTGTAAGTCCTGGATTTGACAAAAATATTAACTTCCTTGATTTTCAATCCCTTCTTGTTGGCATCCTCTACATCTTTTCTAATAAATTCAGGATCAACAATGGACTTCAGATCTCTGATGATTTGTTTCACTTGTGGTAGAGAAGATCTAACTTGTGATACATACCCAATGTTGTGCATTCTGATAAGCTCATCTCTGGTCAACTTCTGAACCATCTGCCAAAATGTATCATATTCTTCTTCAGGACCAGACTCTCTTCTTATCACAAATTTAATTATCAAGTCACGGTCATCCAGTGACTTAGCAAACCAGTAGTTGATTTGAGGCTTTGTAAAATCATGTTGATCAATCAACTTCTCTATCTCCATGGCCTTTTGTAGTTGTTGCTCAAAGAGCACCCTTTTAACCGATGAAGGAATAGAGAGAGCAGCTTGATCAGTGGGAACAGGTGTACTGGCAGCAACTTGAATATGACTTGTAGTAGGTTGAGCTGGTTCTTGTGATGATTGGACTTCTTGGGAGGTTTTTGCTTTCTTTCTTTTCTCCATTTCTTTATCATGTATTTCCTGCAGCCTTTCAGTAGTCATGGACTGAGCCATTTTCTTTGGAATACCTGCTGCAAAGGCAAAATTGATTAAGAATCTTCTATGCTCAGCCTTGGTGTGCCCTGTTGGCATCTTTCTCTTCTTTTCACCTTGTTTGCCCACAAACCCCTTTAGGTAATCACCTAATGTCTCATCATCATCTATTGGGGGCTGGGCTTGCTGATCTAATTCTTTATCCTGTTCTTCTGCTAACCTTTTGGCAACTTCAGCATCAAAGGCGATCTGGGCTTCTTTGGAGGAGAATTTGTGCTTTGGAGATTCAATAAGAATGCCCTTGCCCTTGTCTTTTGTAGCAGATGTTGTAGCTTGGACTGTGCTTGATGGAGCTTGAATTCCTTCTCTGATCACAACTCCAGTGACTTTTGAAGGAGCAGCTTGAGTTTCTAGGCTAACAGCTTGAGAAGCTGTTGGGACTGCTAGCCTAGAAACTGGGACTGTTGGTGCTACTTGGACTGTTGTTGTTGTTGGAGCTGCTTGGACTGATGTAGGAACCTCCTGATTCTCCCCCTTTTTGGAAGCATTGGTTTGGTCAGAAGGACCTACAACCTTTGCCCCTTGGGTTTGAATCAAACTCTCTAATTGAATGAGCTTATTTCCACAAAGGGTAAACCCCTTATGAAGATAATCCATCCTCTGATTTTGAGCCATTTCTGATTGCTTTAGGGCCATTATTTGTGCACCCTGTGCAGCAATGATGGACATTTGGTATTCCAACATAGCTACAACAGGTTTCAGCTTGGGATCCGTCAAAAGCATGAGTTGCAGACTAGTCTCAAGATCAGAATACACCTGTGGTGCTTGTGATCTATCACTGACATTAATACCAAAAGTAGAAACCTCTGGGCCCCTCTTTTCTTGGTTCTGGGGACTTCCAGCTTGTGGTGGCACACTTGCTGTTGCCATGGGCGTGGTCTTTGCTATGTTGGCACTGTCCTGTGCCTCTTGTGCAGAGACATCAGTAGTGCCAGCCACAGAACCCATATGAACCATCTCTGAAGAGATGTTCACCTCCTGAGTGAGGATGGGAGGTTCCTCTAGTGGTTCCCTTTGGATATGCTGTGCAGGAGTATCCTCCTGCACAGGGATATATGGCTCTTGTCGATGGGAGGAGGAGGGAATATTTGTATCATGAGGAGTGCGTTGGGGTCTTGGGGTTGTAGCAGTAATGTTAGGCTGAGCCTGCTCAAGACCCTCTCCTCTGTTTCCTGAAATGAGGTTCATCATTGCAGAGGGCAATGGAGCATCTACACTTACAAAATTGGCACTTGGCTTTATCAGCCTTTTGATTAAAGACAATGAGTGCCTATGGGAAACATGTATCCGTTTATGTAAATGTGGAGTTGTGCAGGTGTGTGCAATTATTTCTGCCAAAAACCTAGGATACATCAAAAATTTCCCATTCTTTAGGGAATGATGCCTTAACATCCCTTGAAAGATCATGTTTGAAAAATTGAACTGTTGGCCAGTAGAAAAGCACACTAAGGCAATATTTGAAGAAAACTCAGACCAACCAGTTCTTTTGGGGCTCCAGTACACTGCTTGAATAATATGTACAAGATATTTCCATTAGGAAGAAAAATGTGCTTTCAAAGAAAGTAAATGAATCAGGCAGGACCCCTATAACCTATATTGTAAAGACCATATGTAAAGCGTTAAGGGTTTAGGTCTGTTATACCTGTGGCATCTTGAAGATGCAAATCGGTGCCGAAATGGATTCCTCAGTGATGTGATGGGAAGTGCCATCAATTTTGGATTAGATTATAGTGGGAATTCATTGATTGGTATGAAAAGTGGCACGGTTCCAGAACTGTTCGATATGCGATATGTATATGGTGGGATTGATATTGAGGCATGGTTGATATGTGAGTGTCTTAGGAAAACCATCATATCATGGAACGGCTGAGGTTCAGAGTGTTTAGAGGTATGGAAGGCAGTTTGTGTTCTTTGACAAACTCCATGGTTATGATCAAACGGATGGTTTTAGGTTTTTGAAAGAAGAAATGTATGATTCGGTTCAAGAGGGAAAGCAGAGGCCGTGGAAGAAGAATATTGTAACTGGTAGTTACAAGCTGAACGAACTGGACCTTTAAAGGTTCGAAAAGGTTGGGTCCGCGCACACCATTTGAAAAATACCCAAATACCCTGCACACTTTGACAGATCAAGTGAAAATATAACTAGCAGTCCGAGAAAGTGAACTAGCAGCATGAGAAAAGACTCATGCTGTTAGTGTAAAATTGTGCAACTTTTCAATGGAACAGTGTCTCCCCCTTAAATTAGCATACTGAGTCGATAATAATGAAAGCCAATTAATCCATGTTTACCATACCAATATTTGATATTAGGAAAGTGAACCTTCCCACATCAAAAGGTTTTGTAAATAGATCAGCTAGCTGATCATCTGTATGTAGTTTGGTAACTTGGATTAATTTCTTTTCATTACAATCTCTGATGAAGTGAAACCTGATTTCTATATGCTTAGTTTTTGGGAATTTCACTGGGTTTTGCACACTTGCTAATGAACTTGAATTGTCAATATTAAATAGGAGTGGGTAAGAATTCATACCATAGTCTCTTAAGCTGATTTTGAATCCACATTACCTGGAGCAGCAGCTTGCAGCTGCTACATATTCTGCTTCAGTGGATGATGTGGACACAGTTGTCTGCTTTTTGCATTGCCAAGAGACCAGTCTTGCTCCTAAGTATTGACATCCACCAGTTGTGGATTTTCTGTCAATGTTGCAACCACCATAGTCACTGTCAGAATAAGCAGTTAGTTCAAAAGGAGAGTCTTTAGGATACCATAGACCTAAATGTGGTTGGCCTTTAAGATATCTAAAGATTCTCTTAACAGCAACCAAGTGAGAATCCTTTGGAGAGCATTGAAACCTAGCACACACACAGACAGCAAACATAATATCAGGTCTGGAAGATGTTAGATACATGAGAGATCCTATAAGGGATCTGTATAGATGAATGTCCACATCTATGCCATCTTTGTCTGTATGGAGCTGTTTATGAGGATCCATTGGAGTGCTTGCAACCTTTGTGTCTTGATAGCCAAACTTTTCCAGTATGTCTTTGACATACTTTGATTGACTTATGAATAGACCAGTAGGCTTCTGTTGAACCTGCAGCCCTAGAAAGAATGTGAGTTCCCCCATTGAACTCATTTGAAACTTTTTGTGCATTAGGGCCTCAAATTCTTTGCACAAACTATCATTAGTTGAGCCAAAGATGATGTCATCAACATAGATTTGGACAAGTAGAATCTCAGCTTTGATGGATTTAGTGAAGAGTGTTTTGTCCAGAGTGCCTCTCTTGAATCCATTCTGTAGAAGATATGATGACAGTGTGTCATACCATGCTCTGGGGGCTTGGTGAAGACCACAGAGAGCTTTGTCTAGCTTGTACACCCTGTCTGGATACTTGTAGTCTTCAAAACCAGGAGGTTGACACACATACACTTCCTCTGCAATTGTCCCATACAGGAAAGCAGACTTAACATCCATTTGATACACTTTAAATCCTTTGAAACTTGCATATGCTAGAAACAGTCTGATGGCTTCAATTCTTGCTACTGGAGCAAAGACATCATCATAATCTATTCCTTCTTCTTGAGTGTACCCTTGTGCTACTAGTCTTGCTTTGTTCTTGATGACTATTCCTCTCTCATCCTTCTTGTTTCTGAACACCCATCTTGTACCTATTGCTCTCTTACCTTTAGGAAGATCCACCAGAGTCCATGCATTCTGAATTTTGAACTTAAAAGCTCTTCTTGCATAGCTTCAATCCAGGATGAATCGTTTAATGCTTCTGATGCCTTTTTAGGTTCCAATTGAGACATGAAACAGGCATGTTCAAAAGCAGCTAGACTGAATTCAGGAACTGCTAGTTCAGCAGCAGCAGTCTCATTTTGAACCATTTTCCTTGTTTGAACAGGAGTGCTTGGATCACCCAATATTTGATTGAGAGGGTGATACTTGTGAACTCTTAGTGTGGGCTCTCTCTCTGTTTGAAAAGAAGTTCCAAGGTTTGTATCATCTCCATCAGAACCAGGGAGTGGTTCAGTTTCTGAAACAGCTTGACTTGAATCTGGGACTGTTTCCTGTTGTGTTGGAGCTGTTCTTTCAGAACTTTGGAGTGGCACTTCAGTGTCTGGATTTGTATCATTCAGGACCCCTGGAGGATCACAAGACAGAAGTGGTAGAGTGGTGAAATCATCCCAACTTGTTGAATCTGCAGCAGTCTGAGACTTTGTGCCAACAGCATGAGAAATTGAATTGGCAGCATGAGAATTCGTGTTAGCAGCTTCAACCCTGTATGCATCAACTTCTGCAGTATACTCAACAAAGCTCAGAGAATTTGTTAGTGAATCTAAATCAAACAACCAATCAGGACCAGTGCCTTTGATATTAGCAGTATTTTCATTAAATTCAACATTGGCACTTTCTTCAATTTTTTTAGACACACTGTTGTATACTCTATAGGCTTTGCTTTGAGTTGAGTATCCTACAAAGAATCCTTCTTCAGCTTTACTCTCAAACTTCCCTAAGTGAGTCTTAGTGTGAAGAATAGTACATGGGCATCCAAAAGGCTTGAAGAAAGCTATTAGGGGACTTCTGTTATGGAATAACTCATAGGGAGTTTTTCCTTGAGATTGGAAAACTTGAACCCTATTTAGAACATAACAGGCTGTATTAACAGCTTCTGCCCAGAAAGTCATTGGCAGATTTGAATCAGCTAGCATTGTTCTAGCAGCCTCAATTAATGTTCTATTCTTTCTTTCAGCTACACCATTTTGCTGTGGTGTTCTTGGTGCACTATATTGTCTAGCAATGCCTTTGGACTCACAGAAACTATTTAGAATTTGATTTTTAAATTTAGTTCCATTGTCTGATCTTATCACCTGAACTTTGGAATTGGATTGGTTTTCTATCTTAAGGATAAAAGACTTAACTAGCTCAGCAGTTTCATCTTTGGACCTAAGAAAGTAAACCCAAGTAAATCTGGTGAAATCATCAACAATGACTAAACAGTATGCCCTTTTATTCAAACTCAAAACAGATGTTGGACCAAATAGATCCATATGTAACAACTGAAGAACAGATGAGATTGAATTTACTTCGTTGGCCTTATGAGAAGTTTTGTGTTGCTTACCTTTAAGACATGCTACACAATGATCATCACAAATGAACTCCTTTTGTGGTAATCCTCTTACCAGATTCTTTTTAACTAAATCATTCAGGGACTTGAAGTTCATGTGACACATCCTTCTATGCCAAAGAGCAGACTCATTTGATGATGCTTTGGATATTAAACAGCTTAAAGTATTTGATTTAGTCAAGAGAGCTGTGTCCAGGCAGTAAACATTGTCCTTTCTTGGTGTTCTAAGTAAAACAAGATTTTCAGGAATTTTGAAATCCTTTGAAAGAACAATGCACTCAGAATCTGTGAACAGAACAATGTTTTGTTTGTCACAGATTTGAGAGACACTCAATAGATTGTACTTAAGCTGTTCAACATATAGAACATCATGGAATGTCATGTTGCCTGCATTAATAGTACCTTTACCTGTAACCTTACCTCCTTTTGAGTTGCCTCCAAATGCAACAAAACCTCCATCAAAACCTTTGAAATTTGACAAGCATTCAGAATTGCCTGTCATGTGCCTAGAACATCCACTGTCCAGATGCCATCTTGTTCTATGAGGAGACCTGTGGTTGCCCTGCACAAATAGCAGCTTAGTTAGTAGTGGAGTAAACCCAAACCAAATTGGTTTTGGGTTGGCCTTGTACATTGACATAACTAAAAACTGTTTTTGACTTCTTATATTTGGTGAGATCTACTGATGGAGTCTTTGGAGAGTATTTAGTGATAATATGAGGTATCCAACTATTTTGATCATCTTTTCTTCTGACAGTCTCAGATGATTCACTAGCAGCTCCAGTTTGATGCCCAGCAGCTTGAGCTGTGTTTGTAGTGCTAACAGTTTTAGTTTTTGCACTAACAGCATCAGATTTTGACTTAGCAGTCTGATCTTTTGCATTAGCAGTTTGAGCAACAGATTTGTCCTTGACACACCATATTTGTTTAAAACTTGATTTAGGCTTTGCCAAAACTTGTTTTTGATGTGTGGACTGTTTTTTATTAACTTTTGAGAATCTGTGGATCAACTGTTTTCTTTGGAGCTGCTGTGGAAGGTTTCACTTTTGAGTGCTTTGCCTGATTAGGATTTGATTTTGTGTGATGCACAGTCTGTTTTGCAACAGCTGGTTTGTAAAAACAATCCTTGGCTAAGTGATTCTTCCTTCCACAGTGAAAGCATCTTTTGACAGTTTGAATTTGAACACCAGACTTTTCTGTCAATTTCTGGTTCTTGTTTCTCTGGTTTCCTCTTACCTGCTGTTGTTTAGGAAACTTTTGAACACCATGCTTTTGGCATGTGCAGATAGAAACAGTTTTACCTCTTTTAGTTCCTTTGGATGAAGATGCAGTGTTACAGTTAGAATGTACAGAAACTTGTGGAGTAGCATTGCATACACTCATCTTCTCTTTTCCTTTCTTACTGGGAACTTGGACTTCTATGGGTGCACTCTTTGTGTCACAGTCTCTATTTTGACTCTTATCTTCTTTTAATTCAGGACTGTTATCAAGAATAGGATCTACAATAGTCATACACTCATCTAGTGGTTCATTGACGAGTCTATCAGCAACTTCACTCATTGGATGAATGTACTTGTTATTATATGGAGGTGGAGTAGCTCTGTATCCTATTCCTTCTTTGGGATTGACCTGAGATTTCACTCTATCTTTGAACTGAACTTCCATTAGGTGTTCTAGCTTTTGATTTGCTAACTTGAAGTTTCCTAGATCTATGTTAACAGATTCTAGTTTCTTATTAGCCTCTAACACCTTCTGTTCAGTCTCTTCTACCTTTTTATTCAGAGATTCTATTTTCTTATTAAGTTCCTTTTTCTCCCATTCATGATAGGTTCTATCATACCCCATTTGAATCTCATTATCCTTATAATCATTGATCTGTTTTTCCAGATCTTCTATGACTTGCATATATTCATATCTCCTTTCTTCCATCTTAGCTAGAGTTTTGCACATGCTCTCATTATGATCTCTGTACTTTTTAACCATATTTTTGCATGATTGAGAGCAGAGCTTAGAATTTACCTCAGATGGTAGTTAAGTGGAGGAGACATTTGATGTTTCTTCCATAAGTGCTTGATTTTGAAATTCTTCCTCTGTCTGATCACTCCAGTCAAACACATTGTCTTCTTGAGAGACAAGTGCTGTTGATAAGGACGCTTGGATGGGCTGTGAAGTCCTTGATGGCTGTTGACCTTGAGATCTACATTCTCTGGCAAAGTGACCAAGCTTATGGCATTTATAGCATTCCACTTTTGATTTATCAAAAGATGGGTTGCCTTCTGTCTTGGCTTGAAAGTTGGCCCTACCAGTTCTTTTCAGAAATCTTTTGGCTCTCATGGTCAGCATTGCATGTTGCCACTTTAAAGCCATCTCTTTAAGATCATCTGGATGAATTTGTTCTAAGTCTTCAACATTTAGAGCAAATAATCCATCATTGGCAACAAAAGCCTCATAGTGAGTTTCAGCAGAATTGCCATCACCACCTGAAAAAGAATCACAGTTATTAGATTTTTCAGAAGACAGAAGAGCAGTGTTGTGATTATAAGAAAATGATTTCTTTTTAGCATCAATCTCAGTCTCAAACACTCTTAAACTGTTATATAGATCATCCAATTCTATCTCATCAAGTGTGTCTTTTGTTCTCCACTGTGCAGCATAGACTGTCCATTCTTCTCCAAGAGATCTGAGAAACTTTCTGTTGACTTCATCTTGATCCAGATTGACCTTTGCACTTTCCAGTTCACTTATCAGTTTGTTGAACCTGTCAAAGATTTGAGTGAGGTTTTCATTCTTGCCACCAGAAAAGTTTTCATACTGCTGTTTCAAGAGGTCTTTTTGATTTCTCTTGGTACTGGCATTACCAGCAAACCTCTTCTCTAAGGCATTCCAAAGAGAGTGAGCAGTATAAAATTTTTTGAACTGATGTTGATAAGCATTAGGAATGGCTATTTGTAATAGTGTGAGTGCTTTCACTTCATTCATTCTAGCCTTCCTTTCAAGTTCAGTTTTTGGAGGAGTTTTGACTGGTTTTCCCTCAGCATCAAGTTCTGGATCAACTACAGGAGGGAATTCAATAGCTTTCCATATGGCATAATCAATGAATTGAATATGCTGTTGAATCCTGAGTTTCCACATCTCAAACTCAGTGGGCTTGAGCATAGGCACTTTGAGTCCTTGCCCAGATCCACTGCTGCTATTTTCAAATTCCATTGTAAAAGATTAAAAATTTGAAAGAAAGTTTTCGACTTTGAAAAACAAAGAACAACCTGGCTCTGATACCACTTGTCAGGATCTAAAATATGAATAACCAAGATTAACTGATTTGAAATTTATCAGAGTATAAATCAATAATCTTGCTTTGAATCAAAGTTTAATTAAGAAGTTTGCGGAATAACACTTAATTATTTTAACAAAAACTTTCAGAACCAATGAAGCATAAAACATAAGAAGTAATCAAGACTGTTTGTATTGCTGAATTCAATGATTACAATCACCTCTAATCTGTTTTGATTAGACGAAGAACACAGACTGTTCTTAGGGTTTTACAACCTTAGAGGCTTATGAAAACTTAATCAACAAAGCAATTACAGACTCAAAATATGCAGAAAACTTCTATATAACTTCTATACAATAGAATGACCTATTCTCTGTATTTATATTGCTTTTTGGACTTGTTTCCTTGAAGGACTATGACTTCTCTGATAGTAGATATGCTGGAATCTTCGTGTAGATATCTTTCCTGAAAATCAGCACTTTCTGTTTATGAAACTGTTGAGCAGCTTGAATCTCTTGACAGCATGAACTGAGCAGCTTGAGTTGTTTTGCTCTGGCAGCTTGAACTTTTACACTGGCAGCTCGAGTTTCTTCAACTAGCAGCATGAACTTTGTATTTACATGACAAATCTACTAACAGTCTGAGAAGTCTAACTAACAGCTTGAATGTACTTAAACTATTTCCCAACAATATATATATATATATATATATATATATATATATATATATATATATATATATATATATATATATATATATATATATATATCTTATATGAGAGTTATTAAGTCCCTATTATCATATATGAGAGTTATTAAGTCCCTATTATCATTTAGGGCTCGATTAAACACATCTGGTGCATCACCCATCAATCTACACTACCTTGCAATATACGCAAATATTTTGCCATCACAAGCACGGTGAGTCCTCATAGCCCCTATTTTCACACTATTATGTTTTGGGGTTGAAATACATGCTACATTTTCATATGGACACGGAAACAACTTCATTTCTATTATGTATTACACATGTGGTTCCATCAGCCCTCAAATCATAAACCGTTAATTGCATTTATTTGTAAGCGCGAATATATTGTGGATAGATCTATCGGGAGTCATGTCCCCCATTCAGGTTAGTGTTAATCGGCTAACGGCGGGATGCATATATACTCCACACATGGTATTCCGTATGGGAATACTGCACAAAACAAACTCATTTAATTAAGCTTCGGTTGCATGATGGTTTATATGTATTACATAACATGGAATTTATGATTTTATAAATTCAAACTCAACTGTTGTTGTCCATACAAGTCAGATTTACGTGTAAACCTATGAGCTCACTAACAATTTTGTTGACGTATTTTAGTGTGTATTTTCAGGAAATGAAGGCAAGTGCACCGCATCAGAAGTATTTTCAAGCTTCTGTACTTTTGGAGTCGCATGCATTTTCAAACCATCGAAGATTTATTTGCATTATTTTGATTAATTTAATTATGAATTTAAATCTCTGTACCGTGCGAACTACTCTTTATCATTTCAGGCTATGTAAAACATTTCTATATTTTAAAGTTATATCGATATATTTTTGAAAATGTCCATATAGTGGTCGTGCGTTATGATTATGGTTACGCTTCCGCAACATCACGCTTCGTTGCCAACCAGGGTAATGGGGTGTGACACCGAGGATATCTCATTTGATAGTCTCAAAGGCCACCCACTCTTTTACTCCATATCCACCACCATATCCGTACCTCAAATTTACCTTCAACAATTTTGGCATCATCTCACATTCGTGTCTGATGCCGAACCCTACTTCACGTCTACCATCGACTGCGTTCCAGTCAAACTCACACAAGGATCAATCCGCCACATTCTCCGCCTCCCAGCTGAAGCCTTCTCCCTATCAAGACTTGTCTTTGCCTCAATCCCTTCTCTTTTGGAAACCCTAGATGAAATCAAGGCACTTGGATATGATGGCCCTCTAACAAAACCATTAGAATTCCGAACGACGAACCTTCAAGCTCATTAGAGGGTTCTCTTTGACATCATTAATAAATATTTCACCGGGAAACATTCTGGTCATGATTCTGCGTTGATTCAAGTGCTTTCGATGTTTGCCGCCTTTGCGTATGACCGACATTATGACTACGCGGAATTTATCTATGACGAATTGAAAAGAGCCATCCTCTAGAAAAGAACAAATCAATGACGTAAATACATACCTCTTCAGAGGTTTCTTCAACTGATCATTCAGTACGCTATTGATAACGATGATGATTTCCACGAATGCGCGGAAACAGATGTATATGTGACCCCAGCACTTCAAAGATTAAACATTCCGAAGGGAAATCCCATTGTTCCGGTGATGACTATCCTTCTATCTCTGTTACAACAAGAAGTACAAACCGAAAAGGGTAAAGGAATATCTGAGGGTTTTCTATCCGGATGAGGCTCAGTCAGAACCGACTGAGCATAACCAATCCGAAGGTGAGGCTTGAGTGAGTGCGTCTGAGGGAGAAGAGGTGGACGAACAACAATCAATGTGTCTGGGTGAGCGGGAGGTTTTTGAGGCGAGAGAGGGAGCAGTAGGTGTGGATGCAGAGGCGGCCGATTCTGAACCGACCGTCTCTGTCCAAATTAGAGGGCAAGAGGTACAATATGAGTGTGATCTTAGCCACGTAAGCCGGACAACTCCGCATAAGACCATCAGTCCAATGGTCGAAACAACCCGATCCATCCACTTCATAACCTCTCAAAAGGATATCACTTCATTTCACGGGGACATAACACATACTCTATCACCCTCTCACTCTAAGAGTCGTGGTGTTGAAATCGGTCACACGTCGCCCCCAGTGACCATCTTTCATTCGACCACAGCTCACTCCCCACCCCCACACACACATCACGACGCCTTCGTGGTATCCACTGATGAACGAGCTGCCTTCGTGGCAGCTCCAAAAACTTCCAGATCTGCGCATCCCGTAGGGGAACCAGAAGTGACGGAAGGAAGACCTGGAGTTGCATCACAAATGCCGTCAACTTCAGACCATCCCGAGATTAATCTTGAGATGTTTACAGTAGCTCTTCGTGCTGCTGGTTTTGTCACCCGGGCTGACCTGGACGCTCAGAAGGATGCTGCCGAAAAGAGACATACCGCCCTTCTTTCATTCATTAAGGGTAAGGGTGTTGCATCTAAGGATCTGCCTCCATCAGGAACCCGATCAGTCTAAGCTCAGAATTCCACACTATCAGACAAGATAAATGCGCTTACAAGGTTAATATTACAAGTCTAGGAGCAGATCAACTCTCGAATGGACCGTCTTGAGTCCGCAGTTATAGGGTATGTTTGGCAAAACTAGTTGTATCTTTATGTTTTTAATAGAGGTAGAGCTTTTAGTAGCTGAAGCTTTTGAGAGCTGAAGTTTTTTAAAAGAGCTAGAGCTTTTAGTTTTATAAATGTGTTTGGTTAAACTAGCTGTAGTTGTAGTTTATAGTATTAAATTATTTAAAAGGGCATTACTATTAATTAAAGGTGGTAGTTTATGATTGATAGAAGGGTAAAAAGGTAAATATGTTTGAGTAAAATCTCTGGAACTTTTCAAAAGCTACTTCTACTGGCTTTTTAAAAAAGAGCTTATTTTTTAGAAAATGAAAGTTCTATGCATCCTTCCAAACAAAGTTTTTATTTTATAGTAGAGCTTATTCAAAATAAAAGCTTCTAAAAGCTCTTAGAAGCTCTTTACCAAACATAGCCATAGAGCTTCAATGCCGTCCTCGGGCTGAATCTCAGAAAAGAAAACATGACGATCAGGACGACCCTGATCGCCATGAGGGGGAGAAGAGAAAAAAAGTTCAGTCTGAGGACCCGCTAATGATTGTAGGGGGAGCCGAATCAGAGGTAGCGTATATACAAGAGTCTGGGGAACAGAGGTATGGGGCTCAAGAGATGATAGAAGACGAACCTATGGTTGAAGGCCCGGCTCCGTTGGATCCAATGTCAGCTATGGTAGAGTATGAGCCTATATTTGAAAAAGTTGAGGTCATTTTAGTGTCTGATACAGACTCTGATAATGACCAAGACTATCATCCAATTACTCCAAAGCCTGAACCCGAGTCTCCATTGAAAGCATCTACCTCGTTTGAATTTTTGAATTCCCCAACCCAAGCGCCTCAAGAAGAAACTATTTCTGCTATCCAAATCACATCCACTACTCCCATAGAAACCCCAACAATCCACTCCTACAGTCCAAGAAATCCCACCAGTTCAACCTACCCCAATAGTCCAAGCAACCCTTCCAGTTCAATCAACTCCACCAGCCCATACTGCCTAAACTTCAGGGCCCAGAACTGTTAATTTTTTTGATACTAGAGATGTCACCGCAAGGTACGATATGTCAGACATTGATTGGGTCCGAGGCTATTCTAAGGGTGGAGTACATTCTCTGGATGTAGAGATCAGAGAATAGATGAAGCAGGACAGGAGGTCTCGAGTTTTGAAACTTCTTGAAGCTCCTCCCGCTGAATTAGAAGAGCCTCTTGTCCAAGGGTTAAAAGAATTTTTGAGAAAGTTCCCGGCAGAAAAGTTTCAGAACCCCTTCTTAGAAGAAAGATTTAGAATGGTCTTTAGAAAGAGACCTGGGTCTTACAGAAGACGTCTTCTAATGGTCATGACCAATGCATCTCGAGCAGAACAAGCAGATATATAATCAGATGATGCTGAGGGAAAAGAGGGATAAAAGTAAATATTGGTCTAAATCAAAGATTGTAAAGATCAATAACTTCACATATAAAAAAGAGCCCGGGTATTCACTCCTGCTTTTGAAGTGCTCAGAGAAAACCGAACTGTTCAAGAACTGCATGAAACTGACCTTGATTATGCAAACGTAGACGACATCGAGTTTCTTAACAACAAGTTGAAAAACAAGATTAAGAAACGTCTGCCTCACATGACCGCGGTCACCGCCCTGGTTAAAAGCATGAATCACCGCTCAATTGTGATGTGCCTAAGAGACTTTCAAATGGCAATTGAGAGTGCATTAGTAAGACATATTTCTGCTAGACCACTACCCAGCATTCAAAGTTCTTTTGAGAGGGTAACCAGGAATTATATTTTTGAATCAGAGAGGCCGGAAAAGATTTATGCACTTTGAGGATCTACCTTGTTACTTCGATGGAACTATCAGATTAGTCAAAGTCGAGCTTACTAAAAGGATACAAGAAAATGATGCTCTGGCAAATCCAGAACTTAGACGCCCACCCAAGGAGATTCAATAGATCCTCAGCGGCATAGAATTTCTGAACGTCAGGCTACATCTCAGGCAAGTGACTAGACGGTTCGACGTCGTCCTTGGCCTTCGTGAATCTACAGATCATGCCCGAGTTCACCCACAATGATCGAAAAGGGGGAGATTGTTAGATATTAAATTTCGATCTTGTGGCCTTCTTTTGTAATAAATATTATTAGTTTATTTCCTTGTAATTTATTTCTAGACTTTGTTTAGGTTGTTTCTTTATTTTACAAGTAGAGGGGGCTGTTATGTAGTTCCTAGAAAGTTGCTTTTATTCTCCTTGTAATAGACACACCTAGGGTTTTATGACATAACAATCAATTTACACGGATATTGCAGCCGCCTTTTTCTTAATCATTCTTCAATCATTGAGTATATTATTCTGTTTGTTGAATGTTTGAGTGATTAATACATACGAGTGTTGAATATATATGGGAAATAAATATTAACACATAGAAGCGATGTTTATGCCTATCACACAATTTGGTACATAATCGAAGTCAGCAGATATAATGTTCAACATTTAAGCTCATGAGATTAGATGAACTAAGAGATGCAATTTAGAATGAACTTGGGAAATGTTGTGTTGGGAGATATTAGAATGAAATGAAAAATCTGATATATGAGATGAAATGAATCAGATTTTTATGAAAGAATTAGCTCATGTGAGATAATGGGAGAATTCAGTATGAATGAATTGGAAGAATTATCATAAAACTAATCTTAGAAGCAATGATATTATTAAAAATCAAATAGATTAGATCAATTATCCTCAATGCTATACTCAGAGAACGAGAAGTTAAGATTCCTAAAAAAACCTTCTTTTCGGCTCAAAATTTTTTTTATGTGTGCATAAATTATTTTCGTGAAAAATACACACAGTTTTGTGAAAAAGATGTCATCGTCAGAGTGCGTCTAAAACTCCCCCTAGAAATAAGCACACAAAGTTAATCAACTTATTGACAATAAATCAGGAGTAAAAAAATTTTAAAAATAAAACAACCTCTTTGTCAATACAGCTTCAAAGTTGAATTTAGGGCAGGAATATCAAAAAGATTTGTCTTTCAGAATTGGGTTTTAATCTGTAGAGGTTAGAAGCCTTTGTTGCGGATTCTCGGGTTTCAGTCCGCAATAACTGAAAACCTTGTTGAACTTAAGATCGGTTTCTGCGCTGAGGTGTACAGAAACCATTTCCAATGGAGTCCAGTTTCTACTCTGTTGTGAGTAGAAGCCTCTAATCTGCAAAAATCAAGAAGTCTTTGGTATCCAAACAGATTTGGATCCAGATTTGTTAGCATTTTTGGGTACCCATCTCAAAACGGGTTTTGGTACCCACTGGAACATGGGTTTCGGTACCTATTGAAAATTGTATTTCTTATCTTCTCTCTCAAACTCAGAAAGCAAATTTCTTTTTGTATGATGAAATTGAATATCTGAATCACGAAAGAAACTTGAATTTGATTGATCAGAATTTTGCAAACTCTTCTTTCTGAAAATCTGTCCGGTTTTAGCCTGTTTTTTTTATAAAACTTGGTATTTTAATGTGAAGATGTCTTCTGATAAGAATAACCAATATTTTCAGAAACATTTGAATCTTTTGATTTCAATGATTCACCAGTGTAAACCTTGACAGGAATATTTTCAATTATTTTATCTTTGCCTTTGTGTATCTTTAAAAGATACTTAAGTTTAAGCTCTGAAGGTGAATCCAGATTAGGAGTTTCAGTTAGATTCTTATCAATTTTTGAAAATAAATCAGAATGATCAACTTTATGTTTCAAAAAATCATTAGAATTATTAACTTCTGATTCATTTAAAGAAGGAGAATCATGAAATTGTCTAGAACGATGAAGTATCTGATCTTCCAATCCTTTAATGATGACAAAATTTGAATTTCTGTCATTATCAAACGATTGGTGATTGTTCTTTAATTAAGAATTCATTTCTTACATCTTCAAACAATTTAGATTTCACTTTGCAATGTTTTTCTTAACGTAAGAACTCATTTATTTCCTTCTCAAGTAAATATTTAGTTAACGAAAACTATTTTTCAAGATCAAAAAATTATTCTGATTTATTTGAATCATAATTTTGATGAGAAAGATTTGTCTTTGAAAGTGTTTCTTCAAGATCTTTAGCTTTCTTGTAAAGGTCTGATCTTTCAGACAAAAGATATTTAGTTGAGTTGCATTCTGAAAATTTTCATATTTAGAATCGTCAAGTACTTTTGATAATTCAGATATTTTCAATTTAAGCGAAGAAATCTCGATTTGAAACTTTCTGGTTTTCTTCAAAATTTAAAACTTGGTCTTTCAATCTGTTGACATCATGTAAAGCAAAATCTTTATTTGTGTTTAATTGAACAACAATCTCATAATTGTTCTTACGAGTTTGTTCAGATTCAGTAAGTTGGACAATCAGCTCAGACTTTGTAAGATTCAAAAACTGATTATGATCATTAGTCATTTTGAATTGCTGATATTAAATCTCCCAAGATCTTTTATCGACTAATGAGTGATTTATAATTAAAGATCTGAAAAATGTATCTGTGAATGATAACTTGTTGAAAATCAGCTCTGAATTGACTTTATGACGTTGAAATTTTAGCTTTTCTGCAGACTAATGTCTGTAACTTTTTTCTAGAGTCGAATTAGGCCTCGAAAATTGCTTAAACCGGCAAAGCCGGTTCTAACAATCATAGATCTCGGTTCAAGCTTTGTTTTTGCGTATGCTAGGCCTTCTAACGATTTTCCAGTGAAAACTTATGGCCAATTTAAGAAGCAAAGGTTAATCTCGGATGCCTAAGGATCAATCTCGGATGACTAAGAATAAAACTCAGATGCTTAATGATCAAACTCGGATGACTAAGCACCAAACTCGATTGACTCTATATCAAAATCGGTCGAAAATGGTCAAACTCGGTCAATGAAGGCTAAAACTCGGTCCATAAAGGCTAAAACTCAGTCAATAAAGGCTAAAACTCGGTCAAAAAAGGCTAAAACTCGGTCAATAAAGACTAAAAGTTGGTCAATAAAGACTAAAACTCGGTCAAAGCTAACACTTTAAAGATACCCGAGATTCAACAGTTTAGCACAGATTCAAGACCAAATCCACTAATTTTTTTCAAAATTTTACGATTAGATCTACAAATCACAACGAAGACTAGTTTTGATAGCAGAAACAACTTTTGTGAAGTCACTTTGGCTAATTCCCGATTAAAGATCGATCAAAAATCTCAAGAACACACACTTTTTCAAAAATCAGAAAAATCTCAATTAAATTTTGTGTTTTTGGAGATGAAATTTGAGACTTATATCAATCAATTTGCCCTTTAAAACTCTAGACTCGATCTAAAGATCACTTAAATCGATCCACTCAATCAAAAACCCCAATCAAGTTTCTGATTTTGAGAATTTTGGAAAAAACAGAGTTCGATGTTTTCAACTTTCAGATTCATAATCACTCAATTTTTAGCCATATTTGGCTCTCATACCAATTGATAATTCATTATCAGCAATCCAATTCACAATTAAACAATTAATAACAACATGATCAACACAAGATATCGAATGATTATATTGAGATGAGAGATATTACATTGAGTTCTTGATATCTTGCACAATAATCAATAAACCATCTGCTTGTTTGTTTTCTAGACCATACCAACAAACAGTACCACTTCTAGTATTTATATAAAATAATAGGTATTGTATATTATCAAAACACACCATGATACTTTTACAATAAAATTGTTTTCATCTCTATTTATATTTGTACCCAACAAGGTTCGTCGAAGACGAAAGGTTGGTCAGCAGATGGCAACCGGTTCACCAGGTTGCATGTCATTTTTTTTGTAAATAACCGTATTTTGATAAGTTTTAGTCAGTTGCTGTTTTTATGCAAAGAAAAGTGGTTGAGGGTTTTAATCGTAAAAATGATCCAACTTGAAGGTTTTTTTCCGTACATTTCCTCATTAGTTATTGGCTTTCATATTGACTTGGATGGGGATTAAATATAAATCACATCTTACGTAAATTTTTTTGGTTTATTAGTGTAACATCCATTGCATAAGATAATATTGTATTTTCAAATGATGTCTTCTCAACAAGCTGAGGACAATTGTTGAATCTGACTATGTTTAAGCATTTGACTTTCAAAAGTCAAAGTTGTTGTTATTTTAGTGTAATTCATTGACAAAGTTTATGACACCCTTGTCACAACACATCATATATGTCACCCATGATTAATACAAACAAATCAAATTATTACATTGATCTCGAGAAACAACTTAATATGATACATAGAAAAGTGTCAGGATCTGAAATTAATTAACCAAGACTAACTGATTTGAATTTATCAGAGTATAAATCAATAATCTTGCTTTGAATCAAAGTTTAATTAAGAAGTTTGCGGAATAACACTTAATTATTTTAACAAAAGCTTTTAGAACTCATAACAAATAGACACAAATAAGTAAATCAAAATTGCTTGTATTGCTGACTTCAATGATTACAATCACCTCTAATCTGTTTGATTAGACGAAGAACACAAACTGTTCTTAGGGTTTTACAACCTTAGAGGCTTATGAAAACTTAAACAAAAAGCAATTACAATCTTGAATATGCAGTAAAACTCCTTATATAATAGAAAGACCTATTCTATGTATTTATATTGCTTCTTGATTTGTTTCCTTGAAGGACTATGACTTCTCTGATAGTAGATATGCTGGAATCTTCGTGTAGATATCTTTTCTTGAAAATCAGCACTTTCTGTTTGTAAAACTGTTGAGCAGCTTGAATCACTTGACAGCTTGAACAGAGCAGCTTGAGTTGATTTACTCTGGCAGGTTGAACTTTTACACTAGCAGCTCGAGATTCTTCAACTAACAGCATGAACTTTGTACATTCATAGAAATTCTACTAACAGTTTGAGAAGTCTAACTAACAGCTTGAACTACTTAGAATATTTCCCAACAAAAAGAAATTTCACAGTTAAATAAAGTCAAACACCCTATAGTGCTATCAGGTTCCAATTTAACGTCTACATAAAATTTTATTACAACAACTCAATAGATCCCAATGATGTCTCCATTATTCAGCTAACAATAGTGAGTAGTATAATCCTCAAGTGACTTCAATAGTTAACCTAGCTAGATGGTCCAGCAGCAGATTTTTCCTTTCCTGAAAACTTGAACAACTAAATGGTAAGCAATCCTTCGTGAATACAAATAATATATATTCTACAAGTCTTTATGTAACACATTCGAGTTAAACCTGCGACAAACGACATACACCCCTTCGTACATGAAGTATGGACACATAGACGAGCTTACAGCTCCAACGTGTCGTTACACAGAACACACAAATTAGTTGAGGCGGAAATTACCATCGGAGATGCTACAATTGCCCTTCAGGACCTTAGAGGGATCAGCTCCATGTCATCTAGCCTTAGTAGCATCAAATTACTGTTTATAGCTCAAAATCTCATCACGTTGATGCACAACAAAGAAACGGAACATGCGATGTCATGTATGCAAGCAACAATGTGCATCAAATTATAT
This sequence comes from Centrapalus pauciflorus, assembly GCA_020465985.1. NCBI lineage: Eukaryota > Viridiplantae > Streptophyta > Magnoliopsida > Asterales > Asteraceae > Centrapalus > Centrapalus pauciflorus. The sequence continues at coordinate 62,600 of JAANYP010000387.1, forward strand.
GCAAGTTAGTAGAGTGTCAAATGCATATGAATCAACATGCCTCAGTGAGTAACAGCTAACATAAAACAATTTCAGACATATAAATCTAGGTACTCACCGTGGGTACACTATTGAACTTAAGTTTTATACTATTTCTCCTTTAACCGGAATCACATTAACCACTAAATGGTTCTATACTCAATTAAACATCCCATGTTGGTTCAACAACACCATAAGGGACCTGTTTTATCAGATATATAAAAATAATATCAATGCTTGATCAATTAATAAATTCATCAAAGTTTACAAATTCAAGTGTCCAGCTTCGAATTGTGCCTAAATACACCACTAAGGTCCAAATTGTGCCCGTGGGACTTGCACCACTTAATTTTATTTTGAATTGTGCCCAAATACACCACTAAGGTCCTGTTATATCAGTGTATACATGTATATCAGTATTTGTAAATTGTTAGGCACAAAAAGGCCTCAATTAAACCTGCTCTATATCGTAAGGAGAGATTTTTAATCAAACCTATTTGATACACTTAAGGGAAGAATTTAAGGCTTTTTAATTCCTTATTATAACCTGATAAGTGATATGCAATATAAGCCCAAAGTTGTTTACACTGTTACATTCGTTGTAACTTGGCAGATTGCCAAAACTGTCCAAAACTGTTGGACATGTTTGCCATAAACTGTCTAAGTTGTTCATGTTTGTTGAACAGCTTTGACCCAAGTTAAGTGTTCTATTCTTTGTGAACGGAACCTGTTCTTTATGAACAGGTTTAACACTTTATGTAATTTGTTTCCATGTCTACAAAGTGTTGGAGGTGAAGATCAGTTTACAAATCAACACAAAAGTGGAAAAACAGAAGCTGCCAGTTCTGCAAAGCTGTTATGATGTATGAAGACAAAAAAAGATATTTAAAATGGGTGACAGACCATTTCTTATATCAAAATAGCAATACACAAAGAGTAAAAAAATTAAAGTTGACATTTCTCTTTAAGGTAAAGTTGTATGCGACAGAGACAAAAAGGAAAAGACAAAGATTCTGCTTCATAGGGACAAATTTTGTTTTGTCAGACGTGCGGAAAAGTATTCTTGTCTTTTTGTAAAGGCATTCCACTATCTCTGCACCCAATGAGAAAGTTTCACTGAGATTCACCGAGTAAGTATATAAAGAAGCTTCAAAGGAATGAGAGATAACCAAGAGAGATATACATAAGCTCAGAACATGCAAAAAGGAATTGTGCTTTCATGCATGCAAATTCTGCTTTTAAACTGAGAATAAAACAGTAAGAGTGTTTCTAAGTTGTTCTACTTCAAAGCTGTTTGTCTGTGTCTTGTAAAATAGTGAGTGCATCTTAGTGAGAGAATTCATTATAACTAGTCTGAGTAAGTCTTAGATTAGTTGTTAATCTGTTATTTCTGTCATCTCTGTTCGGATTATTCCACAGTCCGAACCTGTTTGTAATTAACACTTGTTAATATATACACACACACACACACATACAAACTTTGAGAAAAAGTTTGTTAAAAAGAATTAGTTGAATTCCCCCCCCCCCTACAGCTTACAATAACATACTTGAGAAACCAATTCGGACCTACAACTGTTATCAGAGAAGTTTAGAGTGTGTTTTATCTCTAGATCTCTCTCATCTTCTCACTTCACACCATGGACAACAGTGCTTCAAACTCCTCTTCTTACTATGACGATGGGTCTATGGCAAAACCCCTAAAGTTTAATCATCAGAACTTCTCTGGTTAGAAGTACAGAATGATGCTCTACTTAGAAAATCTGGATGTGCAAGTACCAAAGATAGTGATGGAAGGTCCATATGTGTCTACATCTGTCACTATTATCACTCATGCTGCTGAGGGTGCTGTTCCTGAGTTCAGGACCATTGAGAAAGCAAAAGCTCAGTGGACTGATGAAGATAAAAGACTGATGGCCCTTGATGCAAAAGCCAGGAACAACCTTTTCATCTCTCTACCTAATCATGTGTTCAAACAGGTTGAGAAGATGAAAACTGCCAAAGAAATGTGGGATACTTTGTATACTGTCTACGATGGCCCCACTATCACATTGGATAACAGGATAAACAATCTTGTTAGACGATATGAATTGTTCTTTTCAAGGAGAGTCTCACTAAAACCTACACCAGGTTCACTGCCCTAACCAATGATATCAAAGCTGTTGGGATCACTAATGACAACTTAACTCTTGTGAACAAGTTCTTGGACATATTTCCTGAGGAATGGAACTACTTCTCTACTATCCTTAGAAACTTAGGCACTATCAAAGGCATGGATTTAATCTCTATGGATCCTAGCTGAATGATGAACAATCAAGGCAACAAAAGAGAAATGCTTTGGAAATGTCCAAGAGAGGTGCTGCATTAGTGGCCAGTGTGAGACAACCTATAAATCAGATGAGTGATGTGTTCACTCAAGCTGATCAACAGGCTGATGATGAATTGGAGGTGATGTCAGAAAAAGAAGATGATTATGAAGACCTTATTGAACTTGATAATGAGCAAATGATTTCTATGCTTGTCAGAAAATTTAATAAGAATAGGTTTGGAGGTAAAATGCTACAAAGGAAATCAGGTACTATAAAAAAGAAAGCATTTGATAAATCCAAGGCTGAGTGCTTTAAATGTGGCAAGACTGGTCACATAGCTGCTGACTATGTGTCTGAAGCTGTTGGCTCATCTTCTAAACCTTACAAGAAAAACATTGATGATGGCTACAGGGTTAAGTACCTTATGGCCATGGCCAAGTTGAAAAAGTTAGAAGACTCAGTGGCTTCTAATAAACAATAGGGACTGATGGCTGAAACCTGTGATTGGAAAGCCTCTGACTCTTCATCTGATGAGGAAGACAACAACTGTCTCGTAGCCAACACTGATGCTCCCTCAATAAGTAATTTCAAACAAGATCTAGCAGAAGCTGAAGCTCTTAGCTCCTTGGAGAACTGCAACCCCACAATGATGTATAAGCTACAAAACTTTAAAAATTACATTTCTAAAGAAAAAGATAAAATGTTTGATTACTTACTTGTGGATTTGAAAGCTGCTATTGAGAAGCATGACGCTTTAAAGTGTAAAATCTCAAAGTTACAAACCGATCTTGAAATAAAAACTAATGAACTTGACGGTGTTCATAAGTAGAAAACTGAACTTGATGAACTAAAACACATCAATACAACTTTATTAGAGGAAAAGATAGATACAGACTGAAAGCACTCAAAGCTTCAAAAGATTGTTGACTCCTGGTGTCACTTAGCCAAAAGAGTTGTTCAATGTATCAATGACCAAATCCCTGCTCAAATCCAAGTTATCTTGGAGGAGATCTTGATACAGCAGGTTCAATTGTTGAAATCAAGAATCTTGAAATAGATCTATCCTCTCTTGGTGAACTTCCAAATACATTTATTCAAAATGTCTATGGAAAGTTGATTTCAACAAACAGGTTTGTCAGGCTCAAAATACTGACAGTTTATGTGAAAAAGCTGAAAAGATGGTGATGGAATGTGTTCTCCATCAAATCATCCTACCAAGTGTTAAGCAAGTACACATAAACAAAGAAATGGAAAACCAATTCAAGTTGTTGCATTGTGTTAGTACATCCTGTGTGACGATAACAGTCTAAGTATGGATAGCATCTTGTAAAAGTCTATCTACTTAACATTGAACATTAACAAGTGTTTGATATGTGTTTGATTATGCGTGTTTGATATTGATTGTTTGGATGTTTGAACTTGGTGTAATGTATTACAAGAAGTTCAAACATAAAGTTCAAAGATAAATTCAAACATAAGAAAAAACATAAGTTCAAACATAAGTTTGAATGTAGAGGTTCGAATTTAGAGTAAATTCGAATTTGTCATTGAGGACAAATTCGAATGGGCTTTGGGCCAGATTCGAATTTTTTCTAGACAAACTCGAATCTGTCAGTATAATTAAGGATTAATTCGATTAATTATCAGACTTTTGCAAACGTTGATTAGGGCGATTAGCAAAGGCGATCTCGAACTTGCAAGTTTTCAGAGAGTTGTTTCGGAGAGAATCATCGTGTAGGGGCGTTCTAAGTAGTTCACCTATCACCGTGGTAGTATCCGTGTTTCGGTGTGAGTGATCTTACCGTTAAGCCGCTAATGAGGATTCCGCACTCGTTGGAAGGTGTCGCGTCGAGATAGATCCATAATTTGAAGACCTTACACATTGGCTATAGATCCTGTCAATAAGACAGGATCTGAGGCCAAAGCAAACAGAAAGATTAAAGTTCCTCCATTCAATGGTGATTTCTTTGAGAAGAGACTTTCAAAAGGAAATCAACCTACATCGAACAAGAGTAAATCTCATGTTGGTAGTAAATCTGCTGTGATTTCAAATAAGGTTTTGAATCATGGTAGTAAATTGATTATAAATGAAAGGAAATCTTTTGATAAAACCAAGCATAATGATCACACTACAACAAGTAGGCAAAAGTCATCAAAGCTCAGTTGAGGGAAAGGCAAAATCATTGCTCAACCTGTGAAAATTGGAAATAAGTTTTCCAAACCTCGGGAAGGGCAAAAGACAGTTAAATTACCTGTATTTGATCTCTGTCCTCCTAAAAAGAGGAAAGAGGATACACGCAAAGCTGTTGCTACTGTACCTTCCATCAAATCTGTTGGTTGTACCAAAACAAGGGAAACATTTGCAAAACCTGTTGACAATCCCAACAGAGATAAACAAGAATGTGTTTATGGGAGTTCTTCTTTCAAAACATCCAAAAAGAGAAAATGTTGTAAATGTTGAAAGAAAACTCACATGGCTAAGGACTGTCCTGAAAGTGAGAACATAAGGCCTGCTGACACTATTAGCTCCAACATTGCAAAATCAAGCAGTGCTGGAAGCAACCTTGTCATTGAGGAGAGTATCACAGTAGATACAATCCAAATTGGAAATATTAGTGTTGATATAAGTGGTCCATCAACAAATGTTTATAAAGAAGGAGAACTCATCCTTATGATGAGTTCCCCTAAGCACTAATATTTCCCCTTGTCACTCTGCAGGTGAAACAACCAAGCCAGGTTTGGTACTTGGACAGTGGTTGTTCTGGCCACATGACAGGTTGCAGAGATTTTATGAGCGATCTCAAGCCTGAAAAGGGCCTAAAAGTCACAATTGGTGACAATGTCCAGTGACCCACAGAAGGATATGGAACCCTTCATGCAGGTGCTGCAACCTTCAACAGAGTAGCCTATGTGTTTAGGCTAAAACATAACCTTGTAAGCATAAATCAACTGTGTGATGTTGGCTACAAGGTTAATTTGATGAGCACTTGGGGTACATAATGGATTACCAAGGAAAAGTTGTGTTGTGTGCACAAAGAAAAAAAGGGGTATACATTGTAGACATGAAATCTGCTGATTAGACAACTGTAACCTGTATTGTCTCAAGAAGCAATGCAGACCTCAACTGGTTATGGCACAAAAGGCTATCACACCTGAACTTTAAGAATATTAACAAACTCTATATAAAAGGGTTAGTAACAGGTTTGCCTTCTATAACTTTCGTTAAGGATAAACTCTGCACAGCTTGTGAGAATGGTAAGCAAAGAAAAATTTTTTAATCTAAGCATAATTTCTCTATTGATACACCTCTCTTCTTAATCCACATGGACTTGTTTGGACCTGTTAATGTCTCAAGTCTAGGAGGTAGAAGATACACCCTAGTGTAAGGGCTTCACACTACGGATCTATCTAGACGCGACACACACCAACGAGTGCGGAATCCTCGTTAGCGGCTTGACGGTAATATCACACGCACGGAACACGGAGACTACCACAGCGTTGTACGAACGACTACGAATGAACCTACGCGATGATTCTCTCCGAAAACACACACAGATTGCTGATAAACTCGAGATCGCCTTCTGCTAATCACTCTCAGGAATTCTGCAAAAGTCCTTTAATCATTCGAGTTAATCCCTAATTATAGTGACCAATTCGAGTTTGTCATGGGACAAACTCGAACCAGGCCCAAGGCCTATTCGAATTTGTCCACATGACAAATTCGAATTTGTCTTCATGATAAATTCGAATTTACCCTAAATTCGAATTTCACATGTCAAACTTCTATTTGATTATATGTTTTAACTTATGTTTGAATTAATCATTGAAGTTTATGTTTGAACTTCTTGTAATACGTTACACCAAGTTCAAACATACAAACAATCAATATCAAACACATAAAATCACATATATCAAATACTAGTTAATATTCAAACCTTGTAACATGACTTACACAAAATGCTAACACACTTTAGACTGCTATCGTCACACAGGGTGTACCAACAGACTCCCCCTTGACGATAGCTTCTAACTATTTACATTTTGATTAAGTACTAGGTTTATTTAAACTACTACCAGCATACAGGCCTTGTTCAACACATACCTTAACCACATTCTGATATTTTCTAGCCTCAAACTCCATATGTGCATCACTCGAGATTTTATGAGTATGAAGCACTTGAAGGTCTTCTCTGGAAAGATTAACTAGGTGCAGCGGATCGTACACTCTAAGAATCACTTTTTCTTCTAAGTCTTCCATTACCGCTTCACCTGTTTCACTCTCAACGTACCACCAGTTGACATTACTCAAGACGTTCTGTGGCACTGGCTTTAGCGGGACGTTCTTCAAACATCTAACTGGTTTATATTGTATTCTCATCCAAGGTCTACCAGTCAGAGGATCAATTCTAGTATTGTCCATCACTCTTTTGCCAACTCTCGGATTGAGCCTTTCAAATTTTCTCGACCTCCCTACCCTTCTAATGATCTTTGCTATGATTTCAGCATAAGGGTCGTCTCCGATATTTATAAGCTCCTTCCACGCCAACGCCTTTATCTCAACCTTTGGTAAGGAGTTGAAATCTTTCAATCTTCTTCTAAGATACTGGAGACCATCCTTTCGCTTAATAATGAATAACTGCAGTTCTCGATCAAAGAACCAGCTTAGAATATTTCCTGATAGCTCTCCAGCACTGAACACACGCATCTTTTCCTTCAAGTCTAACTTCTTCTTCTCTGTCCTAAACCACAGTTTTCTCTTTTCTTCATTGGTAAGCTCTCTGGCAGGCTCTTCAGATTGTGATTCAGCATTTAACGCAGCTTTAACCACTTCGATGTCATTCACATTATGTTCACTTGGCAGATATGTATCGGTGATGGGATTTTCTTGAATAATAATCTCATTTGCTTCATCTTCCTCATCACCTAACACTTCATCATCTGGTTGCCATTCCTGAACATTTTCAGGGATAATATCCCCTTCCTCCAACTCATCACTCTCATCTTCAAAATCAAACTCCAACGCCTCTTCCTCTATATTCATTAAAGCCTCAATCATTTCATTCATGTCGCTTTCCGTGATCTTTGAGGAACTGGCTTCTCCTCCTTCAGCTCCACTTTGACTAGGCTCCCCCTGAGTTTCAGCATATAGAGCATCAGGAAAATCTACTGGCTCATTCTCTTCAGGTGCATTGGGATCATTGCCATCGTCATCATCTCCCCTTCGCTGCTCCTCAGCATCCTTACAACTTGTCTCCCACTGAGCTTTTAGATTTTTCATTAATTGCTCAATAAGGGACCTCATCGATCAGATTTCAGCAGCTTGGTCAGCAACAAACGTTTTCAGCTCCAGATTCTCTTCCTCAATCTTTCCAACAAATTTCTTTAACTCAGCATTCTCTTTGTCAACATTGGCGTTATGCACCTGTATCTCACCAATAGCTTTTGTCAACTGAAAGATTTGGACTTGTTGGAAGTCAACCTTGCTCCTAAGCTCAGAAAGCCATTGATTATCTGTGAAGGTTGATGAAGTGGATGGAATTGATTGGATGGGAGTTGGAATGACTGGTGAGGGAATGGTTGTTTGAACAGGTGGTGGTGGTGGCGGAATGGATGTTGGTTCTGATGGCTGAGAGGTAGGCATTTCTGGTTCAGAAGCAGAGGCTGATGAAGCTCCCTGCATAAAACGGTGCCTTTTGGCCCTATGCCTAGGCACCAAAGGAGTTATTTCTTCTTCTTTAAAATCTGAGTCATCTAACTCCCTCGAAGCTCTTCTTTGTCTGGCTGCTTCATCAAGAACTAAGATTCTGGATCCATATTTTCCTATACGGACAGCCGGATCCTCTATCTCTGTTGATGTTGTTTCTACGGCTACATCTTCTGTCTCAATCTCTTCCATTTCTTCCGACTCACTCTCTTCTTCAACATGTACATAATGCTCTATCTGCCTAAAAACATCTTCTTCCCCTTCGGGAGGTTCCATGATATTTCCAATGAGCTCAGAAGTAATTTCCTCATTGGCATGCGGCCCAGCTGCCCAAATCTCCTCCAAGGTCTCCACCCTTGGATCAGTTACGGGGGCTATATTCGAAGGACCCGCTTCTTCTGTCTCTTGCACTTGGTTTGTTGAAGGCCTAGCAGCCTGAGTCTGTCTCGCTGACGGTCTTTGCCTCCTCCTTTGTGGCTGAGGCCTGGGCTGTTGCTGTTACTGTTGTGGCTGCTGTGGAATTTGAACTTCCCCTGCCCAATTGGCACCTTCAGCGACTTGAAAATCCGGATTAATCACCGCACCAAAAAGTGGTGCCTCCACTGGCCTAGCCAGAGCACCTCTGTGTGCTTGACAGTCTGCAAAAATTCTTTTATCCATGACAACAACACTTTAAATATCGTTCAGCTACAGCAGGTCCGACAGGAAATGTCTTATCAGCATCATCACAAATCTCGGATACAACAAAAATCTTTCTCGCGCCGGAGCTGTTATCTATTGAATAAACTCTGCAAAGAGCATCTCTGAATAGCTGAATCACTGATTGTAAACTAACGCGATCATTTCTGACTGAATCTTTGAAACGATATAATCAAACCCTGCTTTCTTTGGAGCAAAACACACCATGAATACGTATGCGAGATATCTCCATTGCCCGATCAGCCCACTCTTCATATATGAGGACTTAGTCACATCCAAACTATATCCCATTCTGATAAATGCAGCTTGCCTGATTGCTAACGGAAAGTCAATCGGCCCATTTTCTTGCTTTGGAGAGCCTAACTGCAACACTCTACGCAATACGTTAGCTGAAAACACTAGAGGGTGTCCAGCAATCCTGGTCCTTAGTACTGTTGGAGTAACAGTACAATCGAGTTGTAAATGATCCCAAAATTCACGAACATATGGGAGTACTATTTGTATGTTATGTGACAGTGCATAAGAAATCCTCGAACTGACCAAAAAATCCACCATTTGGCGGTATGCTTGAGCCTCAGGCAGCTCATGGTCCGGAGAAATGACCATATTATGCTTTGGAACAAAAATTCTATCTACCATATCTACACAATAAAGTGTATAAAGTATTAGAATTAATATAAAAACATAAACTTGCTTAAATTCAAATTTGTTTTATTTTGAACTTTTGTAAGCACAAAATCCAACACATATGAATTTCTACAAGTTTGATTTAAATTTTAAGCAAATATTTCGAATTTAATGGTAAAGTCGAATAACACATTCGAAACTACCCTCATTTCGAATTTAATGGTATCTTCGAGTTTAGTGACAAACTCGAAGCCACTATCCAACTCGAATTCAAGATCAAATTCGAAAATGTCGGTACGGATAACAACAAAAATCCAAAATTTTAACCAATTTAGACTTAGAAAATTACATCCATTAGTCCTAATAGGTTCTAATCAAAGATATTTGTCACTAATTTGATGTTTCACTGGTTCAAACTTTGTTATTTTGAAATACAAAGTTCACACCATTAAAACCTCAAAATCGGTTGATTTTGCCTCAAATTGAGTCTAAATCCTCCTAAATCATGTACAATAATGTAGATTATACCTACACTTGTTAGGAGTGTCGAACACAACTGGACAAAAACTCGACAAATAGTAGAAAACTCGAATACGGCAAACTCGAAGACTCGAATTCGAAATCGCTCAGGACAAACTCGAATGGCTCAAAATCGAAGGTAGGTGATAATGACTTGTCACTATTGACCTATTTATACCAACCACCTTCGAGTTTGTGTCCTCTTTCGAATTTAATGCCAAACTCGAAGTCCCTGCCAAATTCGAACATGCATTTCGATTTTAGCTTAAAGTCGAATTTGAACTTTGAAAATTTTGAAAATTTTGAAAATCTTTGAAATAAATTCAGCTTTTACATCTTTTTCGTGTAACGGAATAAACTATGCCAAATCTTTTACCTTAAGCCCAAGATTTTCACGCAGTGTTTATTTTATTCAACTGGGAATGCACCGTCAGTAATTTTGACCTTTTTCCTAAGTAAAATTAAATTAAAAAGTAAAATAAAATAAAATAAAATAAACTAGAATAAAATAAATTAATAATGTAAAATTTAAATTTTGAACAAAAAATTTTAAACTTAGACTAATCTTCATTTATTTAAAAATTACAACCTATACTAAACATGAACAGAATAATTTTGGCGAGCATAGTCAAAGAAAGGTTCAATCAGATAGCGGTGTCAAATACGCACTTTCAGTATTCAAACTTTCACACTTAGGAATTTTTTATTCCTTTGATTGTTTGTCGTGACATACATTTCTAGCCGATTGTTGGTATTATTTTCCCTTTAAACATCGTACACGTCGGAATATCCCTTGGCCTTTTTATTTATCAAGAAATTATCTTACGTGACTCATACATAGACATACTTTTATGATCAAGGCATACACACAATGATTATAACTTTTTTGGTATTGCAAACTTTCTTTAAAAGGCAAACATCGGACATAGGTCTGTATTTACATACAACAAAGTGTCTTAGTTTGTCTTAAGGTTTATTTTTTAAAGCTAGCAAGACAGCGGTGACAGGTCTGTACCGACGTACAACAAAGCGACTTATCTTGCTAACTCTAGTCAAACCAGAGGCAACAGGTCTGTACTTACGTACAACATAGTTACTTGTTTTGACTCTCAATTCAGTATATGAGTTTTCTGTTCTTTCAATTTTTAAGATGTATCTGATGTTGCTATACATCTCCAGAAAGTTTGCATACGTCATTTAGAATCAATGTCTCCATGCATCTAACATAAAAATTAAGACCAATTGGTCATACATCTAAGTTAGTGACACATTTGACTTTTTCTTGAATATTTTATTAGCCTTGAGATTTCCTATATGTATTATGCCTACCAACACATCATACTAGATAATTTATAACACTTAGAATTTTAGGTGCATTATGTGTGAAACCTAAACACCTAGAGATTGTAAAGACTGTGCTAATTTTCGTCACTTTGAACCTATGTATCTAAGACTTAACTCATTTTCTGATGTTCTCTTTTTTTTTTTGAACTTTTTATGGTTTTCTCTCTTTTTTTTGTTTTTCATAAATAAGGAGTAAGAAAATAAAGTAACCTACTAACTTACTATAAAAAGAACTATCCTAAGCTACTAAACTAACTATAAAAAGAAAGAAATGCTACTGCTATAAAAAGAAATAAAACTCTACTAAGGTCAACTTACTTTGGATTACGCATTCCGTTTAGTTGAATCAAATACTCAAAACGTGACTTATCAAAACCTTTGGTAAATAAATCAGCATTATTATCATCCTTTGCCACTTTTACCAGCTTGATTAAGTTCTTTTCAGCACAACCACGTATAAAATGGCGTCTTATGTCTATGTGATTGGTTTTATTATGTTTAACTGTATTATTTGTTATAGCAATTGTTGACTGGTTATCTATCCTAATAGGAGTATGAATATAAGTCAAACCGTAATCCCGCAATTGTTGTTGTATCCACAGAACCTGTGAACAGCAACTACCAGCAGCTACATATTCGGCCTCGCACGTTGACATGGCTACCGAAGTCTGTTTCTTGCATTGCCAGGAAACAAGTCTCCCTCCTAGGAACTGACAACCACCAGTTGTTGAATTGCGCGTCAAGCTGCATCCTCCGTAGTCTGAATCCGTGAACGCTTCCAATTCCAGATCGCCCTCCGCGTGATACCAAAGTCCCAGCTTCGGTTTCGACTTGAGGTATCGTAGAATCCGCTTCACAGCTTTCATGTGCATCTCTTTCGGATTAGCTTGAAACCTAGCACAAATACAAACAGCAAACATTATATCAGGTCTAGAACCAGTTAAATACATAAGTGACCCAATCATGGCCCGATATAACGTCGGATCCACATCGGTATCACTTTCAGTACCCGGTCCGAGATTGTGATTCACTTGAATCGGCGTGCTGAAGTGAGCTGTCAGCTTGGTTCCTTCCATCCCGAAGCGCTCTAAGATGTCATAGACATACTTCGTCTGATGAATGAACATGCCCTCCTTCCTCTGTTCGACTTGCAAACCCAGAAAGAAGTTTAACTCACCCATCGCACTCATCTCGAATTTTGACTTCATCACCTTTTTCAAAATCAGTGCACATTTGCTAGTCTGATGATCCAAAAATAATATCATCTACGTACACTTTTACCAAGATGAAATGTTCTCCTTTTCGCATCACGAACAGCGTACTTTCTATCCTTCCTCTTTCAAACCCATTTTCTAACAGATGGTTGGATAGAGTCTCGTACCACGCCCTTGGTGCTTGATGCAATCCATACAGAGCCTTATCTAATCGATATACTCTGTCTGGATATTTCGGATCTGTAAACCCGGGCGGCTGTTCCACATACACCAGTTCCTTCACTTTCCCATAAAGGAAAGCACTCTTAACATCTAGTTGGTAAACCTTTAAACCCTTGAAGGAAGCAAAAGCCAGAAACAAACGGATTGCTTCAAGCCTTGCCACTGGCGCGAACACTTTATTGTAATCGATTCCTTCCTATTGGTTGAAACCCTTTACAACTAACCTTGCTTTGTTGCGAGTGACTATACCCCGATCAACTCTTTTGCACTTAAAACCCCATTTGGTTCCTATTGCAACTTCTCCTCGAGGTAATGGAACTAACTCCCACACTTCTAGTTTCCTAAACTGTGACAGTTCGTCCTGCATCGCTTCAACCCAAGAGTTGTCTTTTAGTGCCATTTGCACATTTTTCGGCTTTACTTGCGAGATGAAACATGAATAGAGGCAGGTATGAAAGGACTTGGAGTCATTTATCATCGACAACAACACTGTGTTGTTATTTAAACTACTCCTAGTCCTTACACCAGCATTCGGACTTCCTATGATGCTTTCCATAGGATGGTTCTTGTTGATCCTAGATGTCTCTATCTCGTAAACTCTCAGAATATCTCCCAAATTAGATCTTATCTCTCCTAACGGGGAACAACTTCAGACTCCACATTTTTTTTCTCGTGGACATTTTCCTCAGAGTTAGAAGTAGTTGTCTGATTTTCGTTTGTAGGCACTTCAGAATCAGTAACTTCTGGAGATCTATCTTCAGTTGATGTAGGCTCGGACGTTGATTGAAAAGTGGTCCTCGGGAAGCTACGACCCTCGTCATTCAGATTCAATGACGACATGTCCTTTTCGATTGTACCTGCATTTTCATTCAAAGGAATGTTAAATGACTCAAACAATTTGTCATAATCAAATATCCATTCCGGACCAGTTTGGGGTTCAAGTGTATAACTTGTGACTTCAATGTTATACACAATCTCTACTGTACCATTTGATTTATTAAAAACACTTTTATTTGGTGAATTCGGCACATAACCTAGGAAGTATCCTTCGTCAGCCTTTTCACCAAACTTTAGTTGCAGTTTTGTTTTCATTAAAGTACATGGTACCCTAAAAGGTTCGAAACCAGTTAAATTAGGTGGCATTTTATTCAAAACTTCATAACAGGTTTTGTTCAAAGATTTGACAGTAAGGACCCGGTTTAAAACATGGCATGTGGTATTCACTGCCTCCCCCCAAAACATGATAGGAAGCTTTGAATCCGATAGCATGGTCCTTGCTGCCTCAATCAGTGTCCTGTTTTTCCGTTCGGCCACCCCATTTTGTTGTGGCTCATAAGGTGCACTAAATTGATGCACTATGCCCTTGGATAGGCAATATACACCAATTACTGTGTTTTTAAACTCTGTTCCGTTATCACTACGAATTCGTTTAACCCTTGTTCCATATGAATTTTCCACTTGGTCTAAGAACCCGATGAGCTTGGCAGCCGTATCGTCCTTTGAACCTAAAAAGAAAACCCAAGAAAAACGTGAGTAATCGTCAGTAATAACTAACTGTTAGGCACAAAAAGGCCTCAGTCAAACCTGTTCTACATCTGAGGGGGAGATTTTATAATCAAACCTATTGATGCATTTGAAGGTTGAATTTAAGGCCTGTTATATGCCTTATTGAAACCTGAAAATGATTTGCAATATCAGTCTAAAGCTGTTCTATATGTTGCATGTGTTGCAACTAAGACAGTTTGTCCAAGCTGCTCTGTCTGCTGAACAGGCTGGACATAAACTGTCTACGCTGCTCTTCACTGTTGAGTAGCTTGGGCATTTTTAAAGTGTTCTGTTCTTTGTGAACAGAACCTGTTCTTTGTGAACAGGCTAAACACTTTATGGAATTTGTTTCCAAGTCATCATGTATTGTTTTTGACTACAAGATCAGTTTACAAAGTCGAAGACAAAGCGGAAAACAGAACTGCTCAGCCTGCCCACGCTGTTCTGTAACATGAAGACAAAAGGATATTTGAAAAAGGGTGACATACCTTTTTCTTATATCAAAATAGGCCTTTACAGGGAAGAAAGACGCAAAGTTGACATTCCTAAATTAGTTAAAGGCAATGCAACAGTAGACAAAGTAAAAAGACAAAAGTTCTGCACATATGAAGACAAGTTTGCTTTTAAGAAAAGTGCAGAAAAGGTTATGTTGTCTTTTCAACAAGACTTTTCCTTTTCATTCTGTCCAATGAAGATGTTTCTCTGAGATCCTCTAAGTGAGTATAAAAGGAAGCTTCTAAGGTCAGAAAGAAGAGTGAAGAAAGCTAAGTGCTTAAACCAAGAGTGAACGTGCAAGTGTGATCTTCATGCATGCAAGTCTTCTGTAAACCAGCTTCTGTGTGTCTAAGCTGGTTTACCTAAGCTGTTCCTTAAGTCTTGTAAACACAGTGAGTGCTTCTTAGTGAGTGTATTCATTGTATACTAGTTCGAGTCTGTCTTAGACTAGTAAGCATACTGTTGTATCTGTCATCTCAGCTTGAACAATTCCGCATTCAAGCTTGTTTGTAATTAACAAATTGTTGATAATACATACAAACATTGAGAAAAGAGTGTGTAGTTTTTAAATTGCTGTATTCACCCCCCTCTACAGCTTATAACTATATACTTTGGGAACCTCTCGGGACCTACAACTGGTATCAGAGCATTTTAGAGTGTGTGTCATTCTAGATCTCTCATTCTCCCAAGTTTCCATGGACAACAGTGCTGCAAATTCTTCTTACTATGACAATGGCTCTATGGGCAAGCCTCCAAAATTTAATCATCAAAACTTCTCTGGTTGAAAGTGCAGAATGATGCTCTACTTAGAGAATCTGGATGTACAACTGCCAGAGATAGTGATGGAGGGTCCCTATGTGCCAACCTCTGTTACTACTATAACTCCAGCGGTTGAAGGAGCTGCCCCTGAAATCAGGACCTTTGAGAAAGCTAAAGCTCAATGGTCTGATGAAGACAAGAGATTGGTGGCTCTGGATGCAAAGGCCAGAAACAACCTGGTCATTTCTCTCCCTGATGATGTGTTCAAGCAGGTGGAGAAAATGAAGACAGCAAAGGAGATGTGGGATACTTTGTGTACCGTCTATGATGGACCCACAATCACACTGGACAACATGATCAACAATCTTGTTAGACAGTATGAACTCTTCTTTGCTAAACCAAAAGAGACTCTCACTGAAACCTACACCAGGTTCACTGCTCTAGTGAATGATCTCAAAGCTGTTGGGATCACCAAGGACAGTCTTACCCTGGTGAACAAATTTCTGGACATTTTACCTGAAGAGTGGAACTACTTCTCAACAATCCTAAGGAACTCAGGTACTATCAGAAGTGTGGATCTAGTCAATCTGTATGGATCCTTACTGAATGATGAACAGTCAAGGCAACAAAAGAGAAATGCCTTGGAAATGTCCAGAAGAGGTGCAGCCTTTGTGGCTAGTGTGAGACAGCCTGTAAATCAGGTGAGTGATGTGTTCATTCAACCTGATCAGCAGGATGATGAAAAGGAGGAGGTGTCAGACGAAGAAGATGCTGCAGATCTTGCTGAACAAGATGATGATCAAATGATAGCCATGCTTGTCAAAAGGTTCAACAAGAAAAGGTTTGGAAGAAATATGCTGCAAGGAGGTTCAAGTGCTGGCAAAAAGAAGGCATTTGACAAATCCAAAGCTGAGTGCTTCAAGTGTGGCAAAACTGGTCACATAGCTGCTGACTGTGTGTCAAAAGCTGTTGGTCAGTCATCCAAAACCAACAAGACTAACAAGGATGATGGCTATAGGGTTAAGTACCTTATGGCCATGGCTAAGCTGAGGAAATTGGAAAACTCAGTGTCTTCCAATCGCCAAAAGGGACTTATGGCAGAGACATGTGAACTTGGGGAGGATCTGAATTCATCATCTGATGAAGAAGATAATCATGTCTATGGCCACACTGAGTCCCATCAAACAACAGTTTTCAACAGAATATGGCCGAAGCTGAAGCCTTAGCAGCTTAGAGAACTGGAATCCTACAATGATGTATAAGGTACAAAACTTTGTGGCTTACAGTTCTGAAGAAAAAGTTAAAATGTTTGAATATATGCTTGTTGATCTCAAAGCTGCTGTTGAGAAGCATGATGCTTTATTATCTGAAATCTCTATGCTTAAAGCTGATCTTAAAACTAAATCCAGTAAGCTGGACAGTTTCCATAAGTTGGAAACTGAGCTTGATGAATTAAAACACGTCAACTCCATTTTACTGGAAGAAAAGAGAGAAACAGATATAAAGCATGCCAAGCTTCAAAAGATAGTTGACTCTTGGTGCCAATCTGCACAAAAAGTCAGCCATTGTATAAGTCAACAGATTCCTGCACAAATCCAAGCCTATCTTGGAGGGGATCTTGACACAGCAACTTCAATTGTTGAGATAAGTAATTTGAAAAGAAGATTATTCCACTCTTGGTGAACTTCCAATACATTCACTTCAAAAATGTGAATGGTAAACTAATCTCACAAGACGGTTTTGTCAGGCCTCAAAACTACTTGACCAGCTTGTTGTGAACCAGCTCAAAGCTGATGTTGGAGTTTGTTCTCACAAAACAGCCTGCTAAGTGCTTTGCTAGCTCACACAAGCAAAAGAAAGGAAAACATGTTCAAACTGAAGATGTGGATGCTAAACCTGTTGACAAAACAGGTTCTGAGTCCAAAGCTGTTGGTAAAAAGCATGTTAATCCTTTTGATGCTAAACACTTTGAAAATAAGTTTTCAAAAAGTAAGCATCCTGTTTTCAACAAGGGTAAGTCTCATATTGAAAACAAAACTGCTGTGATTTCAAATAAGTTTTCAAATCATAGTGGTAAATTGGTTTTAAATGAAAATAAGTTTTTCAAAACCAAACACAGTGAGTATGCTGATAGGCAGTATAAATCACAATCCAGTAGGGGCAAAGGCAAAACCATTTCTCAAACTGAGACAAATGGGAATAAGTTTCCCAAACCTGTGGAAGCTCAAAAGCCAATCAAGCTTCTTGTCTTTGACATCTGTCCTCCCAAAAAGAGGAAAGAAGAGATAGTCAAAGCTGTGGCTATTGAACCCTCCACACAAGCTGTTGATTCAACAAAGAAGGCTAAACCTGCTGAAAGAATCA
>JAANYP010000387.1:81717-178714 GCA_020465985.1 Centrapalus pauciflorus
AAAAATCAGTAAATCTAGGTTTTATCAATGGGTAACCGGTTGAAACCGGTTTTTAAATCCTACGTGAACCGGTAAATAACTTACGTGACATAAATTTTAATTGTTGAAACATGTTGCCAAATATTACACATCATTTAAACCCCCCGTTGATGATGTATTCCCGTTTAAAAAGTACAATTAAAAATTATCAACGGGGTTTAAATGCTGTGTAATTATTGGCAAACGGTTTCAACAATTAAAATTTATTCCACATAGGTTATTTGCCGGTCCACGTATGATTAATAGCTGGTTTCAACCGGTTACCCATTAATAAAACCTTAATTTACGAACTTTTAGTTAGTTCGGGGTTTTCTATGCAACGAAAAATGGTTTGGAGTTTTAATCACAAAAACCCGACAAGTTTGGGGTTTTTTACGCAGTTATCCCTAATAAATATAAACAATTTAACTTTTATTTACCATAAACCTTCATTGTTGGGTTATTGGGTTGAATGTTTGAATGGTATTGTGGCTGCATCTTGTCTGTGGGATCCACAAATCCTTTTTTTAAGTTTTTTTTTTAAATCTAAATTATTATTTATCATATAATGGAAAAGATTACAAATGTCAAACTTATCATCAATTTGGTTTCCTGCAAACTCTTTCTTGATTTAACATTTACTAGTTCATTATTATAAATATATGAATGTGATTGGTGTGTTTTATAGGCTTTATCTTTAAAATATACCAATCTTTTTTTAAAAATCTAGATATGGTTGATGTATATGACAATGACATTCTTATTATTTTATCATTTCTATTTTCTAACATTTTCTTTTAAAAATAATTTCTATTTTGATAAGTTACAACATAATAACCAATATTAGAGTATGTTAAGGGAAGTTGTATCAAGATTTGAATTTTTTTTTAAAATTTATAATTAATTTTAAGATATCATTTATATTATTACATTGTAGAGTGTTTGGAGAAAAAGAGTGAAAAAGGATTGTATACTTGTATAAGTAAAACATCACACTTTTTTTTGAACGACAAACTAACTCACTTCTACTCCTAAACTACTCATTTGCCCTAAATGAGGACTTTATAGCTTACATCCACCACCTAAATTCCAACTTGCCTCCGACGGGAGTCAAACCCATATTTTCACGCTTACATGTCACCTCTCATACCAAATGGGCTAAACCCTATTGGTAGGGGTGTAAATGAGCCGAGCTACTCGTGAGCTACTCGAGCTCGACTCGTTAAAAGCTCGAAAAAAGCTCGAATTAAACGAGCTCGAGCCGAGCTCGAGCCTAAATTCGAGCTCGTTTAATAAACGAGCTCGAGCCCGAGCTTCATATATCAAGCTCGCGAGCCTAAACGAGCTTAAACGAGCCTATATATAAATATATTTTTAAATTAATAAATATATAATATATAGATTAAATAAATATAAATATATTAAAATAACAAATTATATATATTATATAAAAAAGATTATTTAAAAATTAATTTAAAAATTAATATATATATAATAAACGAGTCGAGCCCGAGCCGAGCTCGAGCTTGGAAAATTATTCACGAGCCGAGCTCGAGCTTTACATACAAAACTCGAAACGAGCCGAGCTCGAGCTCGAGGCTGGTATTTTCAAACGAGCCGAGCTCGATCTTAAACGGGCTCGAGCTCGGCTCGGCTCGTTTACACCCCTACCTATTGGTGCGTTATTGTAACACCCTCCAAACCCGATCAAAAACCACGTCATTTACAATACACAGGTGACAATGGCACAATAATTATCCATAACATATGTCAAAGGTTTTCACAAACACTGACAATTTAAAACATTTTACATAACATAAACAGAACTGTTTAGAAGCTAACCCAACATACAAAACACAGCCCGGATCCAAATATCCCCATACAGACCCGTACAGCTAATTAAGTTCCCAACAGTACAAAGAACACATACAGTCAACAAAATGCGGAACTCTCAGCAACAAGATCAAGCTCCTACTTTCGCTCAGGAGCTGGCGGCCCTACCCTCGGTCCCCCTGATACACAGTATACTCGGATACGTAAGCTTCGCAGCTCGTGAGTACACAAGGTTAGACGCTGCACTAATCACATAAGCACATAACGCATATCACATGACAACAATGTAACTCTACACTACCTGGCATAACCCATGCCACACTAGCCTCTACCCAGAGGTACTTGAGATCCAATACATAGTGAGATGCTCATCTCAATTAGGGAAACCATTCCCTGCCTGCAACCAAGCCATACTCATGGAGGCTATCAACTATAATAGGCTCAAGAGCGACCTAACAATCAACACAACCACACACACACACACACACAGATATATATATATATATGAGAACCCGACACAGGGTTAAGTAGAGCTACCCAGCTCCCGCGATAACTCATCGCGATTGGTATAATGGATATCATTCACATGTAAAGAAAGGAAGATCATACCTGAGGGGCAGCTCGCAGTGCCCACAACACAATCATAATAGTATATGTACATACACTGACTCGATAAAAGTTGGCCCTTTGAAAAGAACTCGCGTACTCACCTAGATCACCTCGTAGACAGTCTCTAACTCGCTGACCCGAATCTGTCTCGCATCGATCTCTAGCAGTCCCTGAACACAAAATAAATCTTCCCAGATTAATCTCAATTCAACAGATAAACCCCATATATCCCATAATCATTAACATAGTTGATTGGCCCCAAAAAGCAACCCCCAAGAGACCCCATAGCACAAAAATCCAATCCAACCCAAAAATCAAATCCGGCCCAAGCCAGGCGAATCGCGGCCACGCTGCCCGTATCGCGAGGCGCGCTCACATCACAAACCGCACCCAGAACCCTAGCCCACGGTCCATCTCACGCCGCTCATCGCGGCCGCGCTCACCTCATCGCGACTGCGATCGCGACGACTTGCATGTCCCCTGCTTCACTTTACAGCTCCGCCCAGGAGGTATTAAACCTCCATAATCCGATTTCAGCAAAAATAACCCATACAAATAATATCAAAACTCCTCTAATACTGTTGCACAACAATTCCCACAGTATCCCAAGACTTAACACACGAAATTTAGAATCTAATCAGAGGATACTCACCTTGCACTTCAAGAACACAAAGAAAGCTTCAATTTGATTCACAACAGCTCAATCCAACTGATATGGCTTCAACCTTGCTTATGTTTCTGATCTCCAGATTACACAACACACATACAACACTTTGTAAAGTTTGGAAGTGAAGGAACTAAGAAACGTACATACATATATTATACGTATCCCTTTATAACGCGGGTTCGACACCGATACCCGGCCCCATTATCAAAAATCCACTTATTATATCATTAAATCCCATTTAATTCCGTGAATCCATAATTATAATTAATCCACTAAAATTATCTCCCGAAGCCACGTAATACCCGTCCCGACACGTATAATCCACTCTACGGGACACAATTGGACCAACACAATACTCAATAAAATACTCTGTCAATGGGATAATTACACGTACCTGCTCAGGAGTCGGGGTGTTACAAATCCTCCCCCTTACAAAGATTCCGTCCCGGAATCTAACTCTGACTCTGGGACAGATAAGGATAGCGGCTTCGCATCTCAGACTCAGGTTCCCAAGTAGCGTTGGTACCCTTATGGTGTCTCCACTGAACGAGTATCAATGATATCTCTTTATTGCGCAACTTCTTCACTTTACGGTCAGTAATCATCAGGCTGCTCAACATATCTCAACTGATCATCCACTGGTATCTCAAATAAAGGCACATACTGATCCTCTTTGGCTAAGCACTTTCTCAAGTGACTCACATGGAATGTATCGTGCACACTGGCCAACTCTGGCGGCAATCTCAATTGGTAGGCCTGATCCCTGACCCTGGCCACTATCTTAAACGTCCCAATATATCTCGGATCACACCTTTCCATAGAGACACTTTCAGCAACACCTAATCGCCAACATTGAACTCAAGCTCTGAGGTACGGCGATCAGCATAACACTTCTGACGGCTCTGAGGAACTCGCATATGTTCACGGATCATAGCTACTTTGTCACTCGTCTCTTGAAGTAGCTCGGTCCCACTGATCGGTCGCTCACCCACCTCACCCTAACACACTGGGGTTAAACACATACGACCATATAACGCTTCAGATGGAGCCATCTTAATCGTGGTGTGGTAGCTATTGTTGTACGTGAACTCAACCAACGGGAGATGCACATCCCAGCTATCCCTGAAGTCAATGGCGCATGCTCTCATCATATCCTCAAGTGTTTGATTCTTGCGCTCGGTCTGCCCATTTGTCTGAGGCCTGTAAGCTGTACTCAGCTGAACCCGTGTACCCAGCTCTCTCTGGAAGCTCTGCCAGAACCACAAAGTAAATCGGGTGTTGCGATAAGAAGTGATCGACTTCAGAATCTCATGCCTTGATACTATCTCATGAATATACAGTCGTGCTATGGTCAATCGATCCACTATGTCCCAGATCATGTCGTTCCCACGAACTGTACGAGGAAGTCTAAAGATGAAAGTCATCGTGATGTGGTACCACTTCCACTCGGGGATCTCCAGTGGCGTAAACGGTCGTGCGACTTCTGGTGCTCACTCTTAACCCGCAAACAGGTCATGCACTGCTCGACGTATCGACCCACGTCTCTCTTCATACCCGGCCACCAGTAGAATTCTCGAAGATCCTGATACATCTTAGTGCTCCCAGGATGAATAGATTGTCTCGATTTGTGCAATTATCGAGAATCAATTGTCGCAAGTTCCCAACTCTGGGAACCCAAACTCTGTCTCTCAACACATATAACCCACGGTCATCCCTGACCAATGCCTCTATCTGCGTGACAGGCTCTCATCCAGTCCATACCAACGATCACATCGAAGTTGCTGATCTCGATAGGTAATAAGTCGATCAGGAATCGGTGAGTGTCGATCTCGAGTACACATTCTCGATAGACACGGCTCACTAGGGCAATACTCCCATCTACACTCTTAACAATCAATGGCACAAACAACACAGTATGGGTAACAGTAAAGTAAGCACATAATAGCACTGACATATATGAGCGATCTGCTCCAGAATCAAATAAGACTCGCGCACGCAAGCCGTTCAGAATGTACGTACCCGTAAGAACGTCTGGAGCATCTTTGGCCTCCTCAGATGTGGCTTGGAACACTCGGCCTTTGGCTCTCGGTGCCGCATCTCTACGAGTGGTGGAGGAAGAAGGCTCTGCTCGGGCACCACTCGTGCTTGCCCCTGGAATCGCTGGTGCTGCCTCTGGACAATCTCTCATCCTATGGCCCGGTTTCCCATACTGGAAGTACAGTGCCTCGCTGGCAGTGCGCGACGTCGCCGTATGGCCAAACTGGCCGCATATGAAACACTGGAACTGGTCACTCGCACGTGGCCCGACGTGCCTACGGTGGCATCTCTGACAATCCCGCTCCCCAGACGAGCTATCTACTCTGCTTCCCGCTGCTGGGGCTCTCCTATCCCTCTGGCCCTGACCACCAGACATCCCATCTCTGCCTCTGTGTCTGTCTCTACCTCTATATCGACGTGAACCAGAACCCTGCCAATGGTAACGGCTGCTGCTCAGACGTCCCCGTACGCTGTCTTTGTGTAGGCGGCTGCTCCCGCTGCTTCTCGATCTCTCGCTCTCTTATACGAGCCAACTCTAGAGCTCTGGCAAAGGAAGTAGTCTCGTGCTACCCCACGAACTCTCGAATATCCGATCTCAGGCCGTCAACAAAAGCATCGGCCTTACGCTGCTCAGTATCCACATGCTGAGGTGCAAACTGGGAATACTCATTGAAACAATCAACATACTGCTGCACAGACAGCTCTCTCTGCTGCAGATGGAGGAATCGACGCTCCACTCTCTCTGCTCGTCCCGTGGTGCATACTGGATCTCAAACACCGCCTTGAATTGCTCCCAGGACATCGCGTACGCACGCGAAGCAGACATAGATGACTCGATGTATTTCCACCACTGTGAAGCCCCACCCCTCAGCTGATAAGTGGCATACCTAACGATATCTTCCGTGTACACATGCGCAACCCGAAAGGCGGACTCAATCTCGCATTCCCACGCTAAGGCCAACCTTGGCTCGCCCCTACCTCTAAACTCTGGAGGTGTCCTAGTCATATAATCCTTGAATGAACCCCCTCTCTGTGATGTAGACGAAGAGGCACCTGCACCAGTGCTAGCCCCAATAACTGGAGTACCCGTGTCATGACTGCCCCCAGTACCTTGACGCATACCCTGGGACTCGTTAAACTGTGTCAAGATCTCTATCAGCTCTGACTTGCGGACATAATCATCGCCTGCTGGCTTCTCTTTCCCTGTACCATTCCCCTCGGAATCCATACTGACGTGCACAGAACTCTCAGCAACAAGATCAAGCTCCTACTTTCGCTCAGGAGCTGGCGGCCTTATCTTCGATCCCCCTGATACACACAGTAGACTCGAATACGTAAGCTTCGTAGCTCGTGAGTACACAAGGTTAGACGTTGCACTAATCACATAAGCACATATCACATGGAAACACTGTAGCTCTACACTACCTGGCATAACACATGCCACACTAGCCTCTACCCAGAGGTACTTGAGATCCAATACATAGTGAGATGCTCATCTCAATTAGGGAAACCCTTCCCTGTGTGCAGCCAAGCCATACTCATGGAGGCTATCAATAGGCTCAGGTGCGACCTGACAATCAACATAACCATATATATATATATATATGTATATATATATATATATATATATATATATATATATATATATATATATATATATATATATATATATATATATATATATATATATATATATATATATATATATATAATATATATATGTAGGTCCCGAGAGGTTCCCAAAGTATATAGTTATAAGCTGTAGAGGGGGGGTGAATACAGCAATTTAAAAACTACACACTCTTTTCTCAATGTTTGTATGTATTATCAACAAATTGTTAATTACAAACAAGCTTGAATGCGGACTAGTTCAAGCTGAGATGACAGATACAACAGTATGCTTACTAATCTAAGACAGACTCGAACTAGTATACAATGAATACACTCACTAAGAAGCACTCACTGTGTTTACAAGACTTAAGGAACAGCTTAGGTAAAACAGCTTAGACACACAGAAGCTGGTTTACAGAAGACTTGCATGCATGAAGATCACACTTGCACGTTCACTCTTGGTTTAAGCACTTAGCTTTCTTCACATTTCTTTCTGACCTTAGAAGCTTCCTTTTATACTCACTTAGAGGATCTCAGAGAAACATCTTCATTGGACAGAATGAAAAGGAAAAGTCTTGTTGAAAAGACAACATAACCTTTTCTGCACTTTTCTGAAAAGCAGACTTGTCTTCATATGTGCAGAACTTTTGTCTTTTTACTTTGTCTACTGTTGCATTGCCTTTAACTAATTTAGGAATGTCAACTTTGCGTCTTTCTTCCCTGTAAAGGCCTATTTTGATATAAGAAAAAGGTCTGTCACCCTTTTTCAAATATCCTTTTGTCTTCATGTTACAGAACAGCGTGGGCAGGCTGAGCAGTTCTGTTTTCCACTTTGTCTTCGACTTTGTAAACTGATCTTGTAGTCAAAAACAATACATGATGACTTGGAAACAAATTCCATAAAGTGTTTAGCCTGTTCACAAAGAACAGGTTCTGTTCACAAAGAACAGAACACTTTAAAAATGCCCAAGCTACTCAACAGTGAAGAGCAGCGTAGACAGTTTATGTCCAGCCTGTTCAGCAGACAGAGCAGCTTGGACAAACTGTCTTAGTTGCAACACATGCAACATATAGAACAGCTTTAGACTGATATTGCAAATCATTTTCAGGTTTCAATAAGGCATATAACAGGCCTTAAATTCAACCTTCAAATGCATCAATAGGTTTGATTATAAAATCTCCCCCTCAGATGTAGAACAGGTTTGACTGAGGCCTTTTTGTGCCTAACAATGACTCATTGTTGAAATCACTTAACATACCCTTTACTGGAAATGCAGGTTCAGTGAAAAATGACTTCTCGTCATTAAACCTAAATGACGACTATCAAGCTTTTCCAAAGTTGAACATTCCATCAACTTCTGAGCCTACAACGACAGAAGATGGGTCTCCAACAGAGAATGAACCTGAATTACCTACAAACGAGGATCAGAAAAGTACTTCTAACTCCGAGGACAGTGATCATGAGGAAGAGAATGTAAAGTCTGAAGTCGTACCCCCGTTAGGTGAAATGGCATCAAACTTAGGAGAAAATCTTCAAGTCGATGAGATTGAGACATCGAGGATAAACAAGGATCATCTGATTGAGAGTATCATAGGGAATCCAAATACAGATGTGAGAACTAGGAGTAGTGTGAATAATAACACGGTGCTGTTATCGATGATCAACGACTCCGAGACATATCACACATGTTTATATTCATGTTTCATCTGGCAAGTAGAGCCGAAGAATGTGCAAATGGCACTGAAAGACAACTCTTGGGTTGAAGCCATGCAAGAAGAACTGTCATAGTTCTAAAAACTTGAAGTGTGTGAGTTAGTGTCGTTAACTCGAGGAGAAGTTGCAATAGGGACTAAATGGGTCTTTAAGTGCAAAAGGGATGATCGGGGTATAGTTACTCGTAACAAGGGAAGACTTGTGGTGAAAGGATTCAACCAAGAAAAGGGAATTGATTACAACGAAGTATTTGCACCATTGGCAAGGCACGAGGCAATTCGACTGTTTCTGGCCTTGGCGTCCTTCAAAGGATTTAAGGTATATCAACTTGACGTAAGAGTGCATTCCTGTAGCAGAAAGGTGAAGAAACTGATGTACGTCGTACAGCCGCCTGGCTTTACTGATCCAAGATATCCTGACAGAGTATATCGACTCGATAAGGCTCTGTATGGATTGCATCAGGCACCAAGGGCATGGTATGAGACACTGTCAACTCATCTTTTGGACAACGAGTTAGAAAGAGGGAGAATTGATAGTACATTATTCGTGAAGAGAAAAGGAGAAGACTTTATCTTGGTACAATTGTACGTGGATGACATCATTTTTGGGTCGTCAAACGAACAGATGTGCAAAGACTTTGAATAAGTCATGAAGTCAAAGTTTGAGATGAGTGTTGTGGGAGAGCTGAACTTCTTTCTGGGTTTGTAAGTCGAACAAAGGAAAGAGGGCATGTTTATCCATCAGACGAAGTATGACTACGACATTCTGGAGCGCTTAAGGATGGAAGGAACAAAGTTAACCGCTCACTTGAGTACTCTGATTCAAGTGAATCACAATCTCGGACCGGGTACAGAAAGTGATACTGATGTGGATCCGACTTTATATCAGGCCACGATCGGGTCACTCATTTATATAACTGCTTCTAGACCTGACATTATGTTTTCTGTGTGTATTTATGCTAGGTTTCAAGCAAATCGAAAGGAGATGCATATGAAAGCCGTGAAGAAAATTCTGAGATACCTTAAGTCAAAACCGAAGCTGGGACTTTGGTATCATGCTGATGGAGATCTGGAATTGGAGGCGTACACGGACTCTGATTATGGTGGATGTAGCTTGAACCGGAAATCAACAACTAGAGGTTGTCAGTTCCTTGGAGGGAGGCTCGTATCCTAGCAATGCTTGAAACAAACTTCGGTAGCCGTATCAACGTGCTAGGCCGAATATGTAGCTGCAGGTAGTTGCTGTTCACAGGTTTTCTGGATACAGCAACAATTGTGGGATTACGGTTTGACTTACACTCATTCTCCCATTAGGATAGATAATCAGTCTACAATTGCTATAACTAATAATCCAGTTAAACACAGTAAAACAAAGCACATAGACATAAGACATCATTTTATACGTGATTGTGCTGAATAGAATTTGATAAAACTGGTAAAAGTTGCAACGGAAGACAGTAATGCAAACTTATTCACTAAAGCATTTGATAAGTCACGCTTTGAGTTGTTAGTTCAACTAAATGGTATGCGTAATCCAGAGTAACTTGACCTTAGTAGTTTTTCTTTCTTTCTAAGTAAGTTAGTAGCTTAGTAGATTTTCTTTCCTTTTATAGTAAGTTAGTAGGTTAGTTTATTATCTTATCTTAAAAATCAAAAACAAAAGAAAAAAGAGAGAAAATCATAAAAATTTCAAAAAAAAGGAGAATATCGAAAAATGAGTTAAGTCTTAGATTCATAGATTCAAAGTGACGAAAATTAGTACAGTCTAAACAAACTGTAAGTGTTAAGCTTTCACACATAAAGCACCATAATTCTAAATGATATGCACTTTCTTGTCTGATGTGTTGGTAGGCATAATACACCAAGAAAATCCTAACAACTAATAAAATAATCTATAAAATATCATATGTGTAACTAACTTAGATGTATGACCAAATGGTCTTAATTTCTATGTTTGAGACACACAGACAATAATTGTAAATGAGGTATGCAAATTTATCTGGGGGATATATAGCACCATCAAAATAAATCTTAAGCAAAGAAAAGAAAAATTTTTGAAAAGAAAAGGAAGTCAAAACAAGTCGCTTTATTGTACGTAAGTACAGACCTGTCACCTCTATTTTGACTTAAGCTAGCAAGATAAGTCGCTTTATTGTACGTAAGTACAGACCTGTCACCGCTGTCTTGCTAAATTAAAAGGAACTCTAACACAAACTAAGACACTCTGTTGTATGTAAATACAGAATTGTGTCCGACGTTTGCCTTTTAAAGAAAATTTGCAATACCGAAAAGTTATAATCATTGTGTGTCTGCCTTGATCATAGAAGTATATCTAAGTATGGGACACATAAGGTAGTTTCTTGATAAATAAAATGGCCAAGGGAATTTCCAAAAGTGTTCAATGTTTAAAGGGAAAATCATACCGACAATCGACTTGGAATGTATATCACGACAAACAACCAAAGGAATCAAAATTTCCTAAGTGTGAAAGTGAAATATTGAAAGTGCGTTTGACATCGCTATCTGATTGAACCTTCTTTGACTTTCTCGCAAAAATATTCTGTAAGTATAAGTTGTAACTTTTTTTAAGTACTTTTGAGTAGTTTTAATTTTATTTTACTTTATTTTATTTTATTTTATTTTATTTTACTTTAAGTAGGATAAAGGTCAAAGTTACTAGGATGCATTTTTCGTTGAAGAAACAAATATTGCGTGAAAATCTATTGCTTAGTGTGAATGTTTTTGCAAAGTTGGAAAAATTCTGTTAGATGAAAAAGTTTAAAAAGTTGAATGTTATTCAAGAATTTTCAAAATTTTCACTTAAGTTCGAAATCCAGACAAATTCGATGTTACCTTCGAACTTGCTGGAAGTTCGAACTTAAGCTAAGTTTGAAGGTGGTTGATATAAATAGGTCAACAGTGTTTCATTTAAGACACCTACCCTCGAATTTGAAATCTCAAACTTGTCTCTGGCGATCTCGAACATATCCTCGAATTTACCGATATTTGAATTTCTTCCTATTCCTCGAAGTTTCTCACTGTTTCTCTAACATAAACACACATTTGAGTATAGTGAACATCATAATACTAAGTAAGTGTTAGTTTAGGACATTTTTGTGGCAAATATCGACCACATTTGAGTTTTATGTCATTTAAAACTTGGTGACTTTAAATCACAAGTTTTAAAAGCTAAAACTTAAAAATATATGATACATAACTTCGGTTACAACCTAATAGAACTAGATTACACGGTTAATTAAGTCCAATGGGGTTAAAATCATGGTTTATAAGTTGAAAGTGACCGACTTCGTATTTGTTCTTCAGGTTCGAACTTGTCAGAAAGTTCGAACTTGTTGAAATATCTGTAAGTTCGAAGTCTTTCATGTTCGAATGGGTGTTTCGAACTTAATTAAGTTCGAATGGTTTTTAACAGTTTCGAATTTGTCTATGTTGGAATGTGCTAGACTTCGAACTTAACCAAGTTCGGAGTTATGCAAATTCGAATATAACAAATTTTATTTTAAGTTAATTTCTAATTTAATTTGTGATTTTGTGTGCAGATATTGGAGACTGTGCCTTCTGTAATAAGCATAATATGGTCATGGCTGTGGATCTACAATTGCCGGAGGCTCAGCCTTACCGTCCGATGATAGAGTTCCTGACGTAGTCCAGAGTATCGTATGCACTCACGCATAATCTGCCGACTCTTCTGACGTATGTGAGGCAGTTCTGGGATCACCTTCAGGTGGATTGCTCCGTGACACCTACTGTGTTACGCACAAGAGTAGGTGGTCAACCAATTATATTCTATGCGAACATGTTGAGGCAAATCCTGTAGTTAGGCACAGAGGATCAAGAGGCAGGCCCAATAGATTTCGCAATGCCCATAAGGTAAGCGGCCTTTTTGAGAATGGGTTACGCGCAGGACATAACGAAGGCGTCCTACGTCAAAAGCAGGCTAATAGGACAATGGAGGTGTCTGGTCCATGTTATAATGGTGTGCTTTGCGCCGAAGAAAGCAGGGTTTGACACGATGGTGTCAAAATTGCAGACTGCGTTGATTGCCCTGGTCTACAACAAAAAGATCAGCTTTTCGGAAATGTTTTTCGGAGAATTCGTTCACCAGATTACCGCTCCGGCCAGAGAATGATTTTTTATGTATCCCCGATTCATAATGATGGTTTTCCGACACGTTTTGCCGAATCTGCCACCACTACCTGAGCAAAGTGGTGTTGCCTTGATCGATAAGCGTATTTTTGTTGACTGCCAGACCCATAATGCACGTAGGGCTGAGCAGGTCAAGCCTCAAGTCCTCAAGTGGCACCGTTGTTTGGTGCAGTGATAGATCCTGATTTTGTTGCTCCGGAAGGAGAAAATTGGATTGGTGAAGCACCCCCCAACAATAGCAATAGCAGCAACCTCAGAGAGCACCGGCAAGACGTACACCGGTTGCAAGAACCATTCCCCCCTCCCAACCAGCCACTGAAGCTACTGGGCCATCAAGTTCGGCTCCACAATTTGACCAACGGGAACAAAGGTTGGAGGAAATCTGGGCGCAAGGAGCAGCAACGGAGGAAGATATAGCTGAAGAGTTGGTTCAAGACATTTTGGAACCACCAGCTGAGGTAGATGACATTTTCAAGGAGATAGATGAATATCAACCTCCTGTTGCCGAGTCTGTAGGCACAGAAGGTCATGCTGAAGGAGAAGAAGCTAGGGGACAGCTTGAGGCTGAGGGTCAAGTTGAGACCGCCTCTGAGTCTAAATATGAATCTAGTTCTGAGGAGATAGAGGCTGAAGATCCGACTGTTACCATTGGTAGATATGGATCCAGAGTCGTCGTTAGCCGAAGCAAGATGACAAGGCATGTAATTCGTGATGAAGAGGCTGAAGATTCTGATTTTGATTTTGAAGAAGAAGCACCAGTTGCCCCTAGGCATAGAGCAAAAAGGCATCGTGCAAGGAGCTCCATCTACTTCTGCTATTCCATCTGAGTCAACTGCCGCTCCATCCACATCAAACGCGGCTTCATCAACGTCCGCCTCCATTCCATCCACCTCCATTCCATCCACCTCCACTCCATTCATTGCTAATCAGCGGTTTACTGAGTTGAAAAGCAAAGTGGACTTCCAAACAGTCCAAATATACCAGCTTTCAACAGCAGTCAATGAATTGCAATAGCACAATTCAAGGCTGGAGTTAGAAAATGCAAAGCTTCAAACGACTGTTGCTGCTCAACAAGCAGATTTGACGACTCGACGTTCTCAAATTCTAACTCTGCAGACCCTAATTGAGCAAATAATGAAAGATCTCCAAGCTCAGGGGGAGAGCGGCTGCAGAGGAGATGAGCTCAGGAGAGTTCAAAGAGATGATGAAGAAGGCGATGATCCTGGCATGCAGAAAGAAAGTGAGCTAGCAGATCTTTCTCAAAAGACTGCTAAGCAAGCAAATATTCAGGGGGAGCCTGGTTCTTCGAGTATGGGAGGAGGTGAAGCTCAAGAGAAAGGAAAGGCTCCTGAAGCCTCAGAGGCTTTTGAACAACATATGATAGGAATTCTGATAGATCTAGATGATGAAGATGAGTTCAGATTTGATATAGAAGACTTCATAGATCAGGAGGAACTGGAAGAAGCAGAGTTCATTCCTGAGGTTGTTCCAGACTGGAAATCTGATGATGAAGTAGTAGAAGATGAACATGATAATGTTGATGAGGTTTTGATCCCAAAACAACCTGTCACTGAGCAATACGTGAATAATGATCAGAATGTGATAGACATAGATGTGTTTAACTCAACATTTAATGAAGAATCAAAATCTGATACAGCTGACAGTGAACATTCTAAAGAAGAGAACAAGAGATTATGGTTTAAGAAAGAAGAGAAGAAGATTGACTTGGCAGTAAAGAAGAAGATGAGGCTGCCAAGTCAGGAAAAGTTATAAGGCGGAATTCTAAGTTGGTTCTATGACAGAGAACAGCAGCTATTTGTTCTGAAAAGAAGAGATGGGCTACAGTATTTGAGAAGAACGTTGAAAAACTTCAACTCATTGCCAAAATGTGAAGTGAAAGAGTTAGTCTGGAAAGAACTGATCAACCTAGGAGATGACCTTTATGCTGAAGTTGTTGCTAAAATTATAAGAAGGGAGGGTCGATCTGGAAGGTTTGAAAGGCTTAAGCCAAGATCGGGTAAGAGAGTGGAAAATGATAAGTCCACTTACTGGGAAACCATGGGCTAAGATGGTTTACAAACCAGTCAGATTCTTAAAGAAGGTTCCATTAAAAACAATGCCACAGGATATCCTGAAGAATATGAACTGGTGGTATGTCGACAATGAAACAGCTGAATCCATTATGGAGGATGAAGACGAAAAGGTCATTTTGAAGGTATACGATCCGTTGCACCTTGTCAACCTATCCAAGGATGACCTGCAAAAGCTTCATGATCAGCCGATTTTCTTTCATGAAGGCTGGAGATCTGAAGGCAGGAAGTTCCAGAAAGTTGTAAAGGTTTGTATAGAGCAGGGATTGTATGCTGGTAACATTTTGAGTAGGCCTGATACATAGTCTAATTGAATATCTAGTTAGTAGCTATCGTCAAGGGGAGTCTGTTAGTGCATCCTGTGTGACGATAGCAATCTAAATGTAGATAATCTTTTGTAACGGTTCAACCTTCGTAAATGCACGTTAATACATTTGTTTGATATTGGTTGTATATATGTTTGAACTTGTTTGTGATTGTTGCTTACATAAGTTCAAAGATAAGTTCAAACATAAGTTCAAAGATAAGTTCAAACATAAGTTCTAGAACAAGTTCAAAGACAAGTTCTAGAATAAGTTCAAAGCCGAGTTCGAACTTGTTGGTGGACAATTTCGTGGGGCTTGGGCCTTCACGAACTTGTCTGGGCCAAGTTCGAAGTTAAGGATTATAATTAAGGGTTAATCAGTTTTCATTAACAATCTTTGTAGAAATCAGAGTTCAGAGGCGATTACGAACTTGTGAGCAATTAGCAGAGAGTTCATGGAGAGATTCACGTGTCGGGACGTTCATCGTTACGTCTATCATCATGTTAGTCTCCGTGTTTCGTGTGTGTGATCAATCCGTCAAACCCCTAACGAGGATTCCGCACTCGTTGGACGGTGTTGCGTCAAGATTGGATCCGCAGGTAGGTGATCTTACATGTTGGCTAAATATGCACTTTTGGTATTACAGATTGTTCAATTGAAATGTAGATTTACGTTAAAACTTTAGTTGCTCATGTCTCATGTTATTTGATCAGGCTTTATCGTTCTATACTTGAGTATTGTTTTATTTTATAAGTGTTATTTGCTTGACTTTGATTTATCAGGTTTCCTCAAAAACAACTATTGGTGCTCAAAATAGAAAACTTAAGAAAAAAGAGGAATCTTTTCTATTGTGTCGCCCTTGGCATTAAAAACCCTAGGACCGGCCCTGGTCTCGAGTCTTGGTTTGGCACAACACACACAATACATACAAGGTCAGGTGTTAAACTACACTATATATGTTATTATCAAAACAGATAGATTCAAGGAGGGTCAAAGAAGTAAATAGGAGATTATTTATAAGCTAAACTATCACATTTCAATATCTGCATAGATGGGGTCTCTATTTCTTATTGATAATTATTATATAGATAACATTATTGAAAACTAATCTAGATGTTAATTGGTCTCTATTTGAATTGAAAACTGATCAGATTTTGAACTAGAGACCATATTAATAATAATTATATACAATATAATTGAAAACTGATCAACATGCATTTATATGTGTACAAAATTTACTAATAATAAGCCAATTAACTTCGATCACTACACTGAGTAGCAATAGTTATATTTTATATGGGGTTGAAAAACTAATGCTTATATAAATCATCAAGATTGTTAATTGGCTTATTATTATTAATCCTCCTGAGAGGCTCCAAAGCATAAAACTTGACGCGTATGTTTCGAGAAAGGATCTCTTTAATGTTGTTTTTAAACTGTTTTTTTTAATTGTTTTTTTGCTGTTTTTTTGCTGTTTTTTACTACACTGTTTATTTTTACTGTCTGTAATACTGCTTCATAATGTTTTCGTTATCATTTATAATTTAGAAAACACACTGTTAGACATTTAATTTCGATCATACGGAGTTATTTTGTAATAATTATTTACACTTAGCATTTAGCTTTGTATTTATTTCCTTGTAATTTATTTCTATGTAAAAGTCTAGGGGGCAATTGTGTCAATGCCCCATAGTTAATTAAATGGAGCTATAAAGCTCCTAGGGTTTACTTTTGTAAAGACACACATATATTGAATACAATTCACTGCAGCCGCCACTTGCATATTCTCTCAATATTCATATTGTCTTCTTCATCATTTCCTAATTATTGAGCATGTTTCTTCTTGGGATTTGATAAAGAGTTTATAAAAGGTGCTGAATATATACGGGAATAGTGTTTTACAATTGGTATCGATACGGTATATATTGTACGTGTTTTCATATGTTGCAGTTTAGTTACTTTCTTTTGACATATGCAAAGTGATCGACAGAAGGAGAGTTGTGTATGATAAGCGTCGGTTTCGTATGAAAGAAATTACAAGAAGAGGAAATGAATATGCATTCCCAAGATTGTAATTTACTTTTTTGTTGTATCACTTATACATTTGATGATCCTTATTTTGGTTGTAGATGTTTATATAGTTGAAATATTTTTTGATCGATGTGTTATGAAATGATATTATTTTTGTTAAATTGAATTGTAAGTAGAAAACTATCACGAAGCAATTAAATAAATATTTGTATTTGCATTAAATTTTAAAAATAATGAATGTGTTTCTTTTGTCTAGAAAATATTGCATTTATGTAACTTAAAACAATAATAAAGTGTTGCAATAGATTGATAATAGTGTTGCATTTACATATGACAACATTTGATAAGTGTTGCAATTGATAAGTAAAGTGTTGCTATAAGTTGGTAACAATAAATTAAAAGTGTTGCTTTAGAGTATAAAAAGTATTGCATTTAAACAGTGTTGCATTTAAAAAGTGTTGCATTTATAAAATAATGGCAACACATTAAAAAGTGTTGCTTTAGAATATAAAGAGTGTTGCATTTACAAAATAATGGCAACACTTTTGAAAAGTGTTGCATTATCTAGTGAAAGTGTCGCTTTAAGGCGACGTTGGCTAAGGTGGCACCACATAAAGTGTCGCATTAGGCCTATAACAATACTTTTAAGGTCTAACACAACACTTTTCCCATGTTGCTTTAGGTTCATTTTGTTGTAGAACCGAAGTTTCTGGATGACCAGAACTTCGGTGAGGTCCAAAATGAACACTTAGAGAAAAACAGAAAAACCACATGCAAGCTGTAACCCGAACTTCGGGTGACCCGAAGTTCTGTTAGACCCCCCCCCCCCCCCGAAGTTAAGGTCAGGCGTAAGAAAGATACTTAGAATAAATTTACAATGCAGTAATTAGAAAGAAGTGAACCGAAGTTCGGGTAGACGAGAACCGAAGTTCTATTGAGGTCCAACACTTAGTCAAAATTTGAAAACTACCACAAAAGGTGTGGACCAAACTTCGGGTGGACCCCCAACCAAAGGTCCAATACATGCTAACAGTTATAAAGCTAAGAATGTGTTAGGATCTAAAATTAATTAACCAAGACTAACTGATTTGAATTTATCAGAGTATAAATCAATAATCTTGCTTTGAATCAAAGTTTAATTAAGAAGTTTGCGGACTAACACTTAATTATTTTAACAAAAGCTTTCAGAATTAATAGCAGATAAACATAATAAATAATCAAGACTGCTTGTATTGCTGATCTCAATGATTACAATCACCTCTAATCTGTTTGATTAGACGAAGAACACAGACTGTTCTTAGGGTTTTACAACCTTAGAGGCTTATGAAAACTTAAACAAAAAGCAATTACAGACTTGAATATGCAGAAAACTCTTATACAATAGAAAGACCTATTCTATGTATTTATATTGCTTCTTGATATGTTTCCTCGAAGGACTACGACTTCTCTAATAGTAGATATGCTGGAATCTTCGTGTAGATATCTTTTCCTGAAAATCAGCACTTTCTGTTTATGAAACTGTTGAGCTTCTTGAATCCTTTGACAGCTTGAACAGAGCAGCTCGAGTTGATTTACTCTGGCAGCTTGAAATTTTACACTGGCAGCTCGAGTTTCTTCAACTAGCAGCATGAACTTCGGATTTACATATAAACTCTACTAACAGTTTGAGAAGTCTAACTAACAGCTTGATCCTACTTAAACTATTTCCCAACAATCTCCCCCTAACTTAAATTCTTTACACAAGACTTTAAGTTCTATACAAAAATGGAAATGAATAAGTAAACTGTTATTTACAAACCAAGGCTTTCAAAAACTTATAAATGTGCAAGTTTCTGATCTACAGCCTTCAAAAACTCTTTCTTCATCTCATCTCTATCACAAGATATCTTAACAGATTTCATATGGATCAGCATTTCCTTTGGAAGATCATAGAATTCAAGATTAAAGAACATACCAGATCCATCTGAAAATTTGATTCTCTAAGTCCTTGATTTGACAAACAGATCAACTTGCTTGATCTTCTTTCCCTTTCTGTTAGCATTCTCTATCTCTTCCCTTATTGACTCAGGGTCAAAAATGGACTTCAGATCTTTGATAACTTGTTTCACCTGTGGTAGAGCAGATCTTACTTGTGTCACAGACCCAATGTTATGCATCCTAATAAGCTCATCTCCGGTCAACTTCTGAACCATATGCCAGAATGTATCATACTCTTCTTCTGGTCCAGATTCGCTTCTCACCACAAACTTAAATCTTAAGTCAATATCATCCAGTGGCTTAGCGTACCAGTAATTGATCAGAGGCTTTGTAACGTCATGCTGATCAATCAATTTCTCTATCTCCATGGCCTTTTGCAGTTGCTGCTCAAACAATACCCTTTTAACTTGATGCAGCTTTGCTTGTGATGATGTATCAGATGCAGGAATGGAAGTAACAGCTTGATCAGAAGGAGCAGGGGCACTTGCAGCAGTTTGAACATTACTTGTACCAGTTTGAACTGGTTCTTGGGATCTTTGGACTTCTTGGGAGACTTTGGATTTCTTCCTTTTTGTCCATCTCTTTGTCATGGATATCTTGCAGCCTTTCAGTAGTCATGGACTGAGCCATTTTCTTTGGGATACCTGCTGCATAGGCAAAATTTATTAGGAATCTTCTATGTTCAGCCTTAGAATGCCCTGTTAGCATCTTCCTCTTCTTTTCTCCTTGCTCGACCACAAACCCTCTCAGGTAATCACCTAAGGTTTCATCATCTTCCATTGGGGGCTGGGTTAGCTGGTCTAACTCTTGATCTTGTTCTTATGCTAATTTTCTGGCTATCTCAGCATCAAAGGCAATCTGGGCTTCTTTGGAAGAAAATTTGTGTTGGAGACTCAATAAGAATACCCTTGCCCTTATCTTTTGTAGCAGAAGATGTTGCTTGGACTGAACTGCTAGGAGCCTGAGTTGTTTCTCTTATGACAACTCCAGTTGGTCTTGAAGGAGCAGCTTGAGTTTCTAGACTAACAGCTTGAGAAGCTGTTGGGACTGTTAGCCTAGATGGTTGAACTGTTGGGGCTGCTTGGACTGATGCTGTTGGAGCTGCTTGGACTGATTCTGTTGGAGCTGCTTGGACTGATTCAGGAACCTCCTGATTCTCCCCCTTTTTGGAAGCATTGGTTTGGTCAGGAGGACCTACAACCTTTGCCCCTTGGGTTTGAATCAAACGCTCTAATTGAATGATCTTATTTCCACAAAGGGTAAACCCTTTATGGAGATAATCCATTCTTTGATTTTGAGCCGCTTCTGCCTGCTTTAGTGCAATGAGTTGTGCTCCCTGTGCAGCAATGATGGACTTTTGGTATTCCAGCATAGCTACAACAGGTTGCAGCTTGGGATCCGTTAATAACATAAGTTGCAGACTAGCCTCAAGATCAGCAAACGTATGTGGTGCTTGTGATCTATCACTGGCATGAATACCAGAAGTAGAAACCTCTGGGCCCCTCTGTTCTTGGTTCTGGGGACTTCCAGCTTGTGTTTGCACACTTGCTGTTGCCATGGGCGTGGTCTTAGTGATGTTGGCACTGCCCTGTGCCTCTTGTGCAGAGACAGTAGTAGTGCCAGCCACAGAACCCATATGAACAGTCTCTGAAGAGATGTTCACCTCCTGAGTGAGGATGGGAGTGTCCTCAATTGGTTCCCTTTGGATATTCTCTGCAGGAGTGTCCTCCTGCACAGGGATATATGGCTCTTGTCTGAGGGCTGAGGAGGAAGGAGCTCCTGGTCCTCTTTTCCTTTTATATAGAAATTTTAGTGTGGCTGTTGGCTGATGAAAAGGAACAGAAGGAATTTGTGTATCATGGGGAGGGGATTGGGGTCCTGGGGGTGAAGCAGTAATGATAGGTTGAGCCTGCTCAGGACCCTCTCCTCTGTTTCTTGGGATGATGTTCATCATTGCAGAAGGCAATGGAACATCTACACTCAAAAAATTGGCACTTTGTTTTAAAAGCCTCTTTATAGAAGATAGTGAGTGCCTATGGGAAATATGTATCCTCTTATGTAAATGAGAAGTAGTGCAGGTGTGTGCAATGATTTCAGCCAAAAATCTGGGATACAGATAAAATTTCCCATTCTTAGGGAATGATGCCTTAACATCCCCTGAAAAATCATGTTTGAAAAATTAAACCGTTGGCCTGTTGAAAAGCACACTAAGGCAGTGGCAATGTTAGAAGAAAATTCTGACCAACCAGTTATTTTGGGGCTCATACACTGCTGAATAATATGGACAAGATATTTCCATTTAGGAGAAAAATGGGCTTTCAAGAAAGTAAATGAATCAGCAGGACCCCTATAACC
Organism: Centrapalus pauciflorus; assembly: GCA_020465985.1. NCBI lineage: Eukaryota > Viridiplantae > Streptophyta > Magnoliopsida > Asterales > Asteraceae > Centrapalus > Centrapalus pauciflorus. The sequence continues at coordinate 103,131 of JAANYP010000387.1, forward strand.
TATATTATAAAGACCAGTATGTAAAGCATCAAGAGTTAGGTCTGTTATACCTGTGGCATCTTGAAGATGCAAATGTCGTCGAATTGATTCCTCAGTAATGGTGATGGGAGTGCCATCAATCTTGGATAGTATAGAAGGAAGTCCATTGATGGTTTGGACGGAGGCACGGTTCCAGAACTGTTCTATATGCGATATGTATATGGTGGGATTTATATTGAGGGCATGGTGGATATGGGAGTGTCTTAGAAAATCCATCATATCATGGGATGGCTGAATTTCAGAGTGTTTGAGAGAGTATGGAAGGCAGTTGTGTTCTTTGACAAACTCCATTGAAGATTGATCGGAGATTTTAGGGTTGCAAAGAAGATTGTGTGAATCGTTTAGACAGAAAAAGGAAGGCCGTGGAAGAAAACTTTGTAACTGGTAGTTACAACTGAACGAAACTGGGACCTTTAAAGGTTTTGAAAAGGGTTGGGTCCCGCGCACACACATTTAAAAGTAACCTAAATGCCCTGCACACTTTGACAGATCAAGTGAATAACTAACAGTCCGAGAAAATGAACTAGCAGCTTGAGAAAATACTCAAGCTGTTAGTTGAAAATTATGCATCATTTTAATGAAACAGTGACTCCCCCTTAAATAAGCATACGATGCAAATAATAATGAAAACAAATTAATCCATGTTTACCATACCAATAGTTGATACCAGGAAAGTGAATCTTCCTACATCAAAAGGTTTTGTAAATAGATCAGCTAACTGATCATCAGTATGGATTTTGGTAACTTGGATTAATTTCTTCTCATTACAATCCCTTATGAAATGAAATCTGATTTCTATATGCTTGGTTTTTGGGAATTTCACTGGGTTTTGCACAATGCTGATTGCACTTGAATTGTCAATGTAAATGGGAGTGGATAAGAAATTCATACCATAGTCTCTCAATTGATTTTGAATCCACATTACCTGTGAGCAGCAACTTGCAGCTGCTACATATTCTGCTTCAGTGGAGGATGTGGACACAGTTGTCTGCTTTTTGCATTGCCAAGAGACCAATCTTGCTCCTAAGTATTGACATCCACCGGTTGTGGATTTTCTGTCAATGTTGCAACCACCATAGTCACTGTCAGAATAAGCAGTTAGTTCAAGGGGAGAGTCTTTAGGATACCATAGGCCTAAGTGTGGTTGGCCTTTGGGATATCTAAAGATTCTTTTAACAGCAACCAAGTGAGAATCCTTTGGAGAGCATTGAAACCTAGCACACACACAGACAGCAAACATTATATCAGGTCTAGAAGATGTTAGATACATGAGTGATCCTATGAGGGATCTGTATAAATGTATGTCCACATCTATCCCATCTTTGTCTGTATGGAGTTGCTTGTGAGGATCCATTGGAGTGCTTGCAACCTTTGTGTCTTGATACCCAAACTTTTCTAATATGTCTTTCACATACTTTGATTGACTTATGAAAAGTCCAGTGGGCTTCTGCTTGACTTGCAATCCCAGAAAGAAAGTGAGTTCTCCCATTGATCTCATTTGAAACTTTTTGTGCATTAAAGCTTCAAACTCTTTGCCCAGACAGTCATTTGTTGAGCCAAAGATGATGTCATCAACATAGATTTGGACAAGCAGATTCTCAGCTTTGATAGACTTAGTGAAATGTGTTTTGTCCAGAGTGCCTCTCTTGAACCCATTCTGTAGAAGGTATGATGACAGAGTGTCATACCATGCTCTGGGGGCTTGATGGAGACGATAGAGAGCCTTGTCTAGCTTGTAGACCCTGTCTGGATACTTGTAGTCTTCAAAACCAGGAGGTTGACACACATATACCTCCTCTTCAATTGTCCCATATAGAAAAGCAGACTTCACATCCATTTGATACACTTTAAAACCTTTGAAGCTTGAATAGGCCAAGAATAGTCTGATGGCTTCAATTCTTGCCACTGGGGCAAATACATCATCATAATCTATGCCTTCTTCCTGAGTGTACCCTTGTGCTACTAGCCTTGCTTTATTCTTGATGACTATCCCTCTATCATCTTTCTTGTTTCTGAACACCCATCTTGTACCAATTGCTCTCTTACCTTTAGGAAGATCCACCAGAGTCCATACATTCTGAATCTTGAACTGTAGAAGCTCTTCTTGCATTGCTTCAATCCAGGATGAATCTTTCAATGCTTCTGATGCCTTTTTAGGTTCCAGTTGAGACATGAAACAGGCATGTTCAAAAGCAGTTAGACTGAATTCAGGAACTGCTTGTTCAGCAGCAGCAGTCTCATTGTGAACCATCTTCCTTGTTTGTACAGGAGTGCTTGGATCACCCAGTATTTGATTGAGAGGATGATACTTGTGAACTCTGAGGGTAGGCTCTCTTTCTGTCTGAAAAGAGGATCCAAGATTTGTATCATCTTTATCAGGACCAGTGAATGGTTCAGTTTCAGTAACAGCTTGACTTGAATCTGGGACTGGTTCCCTTTGGGGTGGAGCTGTGCTCTTAGGACTTGGGAGTTGCACTTCAGTGTCTGGATTTGTATTATGTTGAACATTCAGGACCCCTGGAGGATCACAAGACAGAAGTGGTATAGTGGTGTAATCATCCCAATTTGTTGAATCTGCAGCAGTTTGAAACTTTGTGCCAACAGCTTGAGAATTTGTATTGGCAGCATGAGAATTTGTGTCGGCAGCTTCAAGACTGTATGCACCAGCTTCTACAGTATACTCAACAAAGCTCAGAGAATTTGTTAGTGAATCTAAATCAAACAACCAATTAGGACCAGTGCCTTTGACAGTAGCAGTATTTTCATTAAATTCAACATTAGCACTTTCTTCAATGGTTTTAGACACACTGTTATAGACTCTATACGCTTTGCTTTGATTTGAGTATCCTACAAAGAATCCTTCTTCAGCCTTACTTTCAAACTTCCCTAAGTGAGTCTTAGTATGAAGAATAGTACATGGACATCCAAAAGACTTGAAGAAAGCTATTAGGGGACTTCTATTGTGGAATAACTCATAGGGAGTTTTTCCTTGAGATTGAACAACTTGAACCCTATTCAGAACATAACAGGCTGTATTGACAGCTTCTGCCCAGAAAGTCATTGGTAGTTTAGAATCAGCTAACATTGTTCTAGCAGCCTCAATTAATGTTCTATTCTTTCTTTCAGCTACACCATTTTGCTGTGGTGTTCTTGGTGCACTATATTGTCTAGCAATACCTTTGGACTCACAGAAACTGTTTAGAATGTGATTTTTAAATTCAGTTCCATTGTCTGATCTTATCACCTTAACTTTTGAGTTGGATTGGTTTTCTATCTTAAGGATAAAAGACTTAACTAGCTCAGCAGTTTCATCTTTGGACCTAAGAAAGTAAACCCAAGTAAATCTGGTGAAAGCATCAACAATGACTAAACAGTAAGCCCTTTTATTCAAACTCAAAACAGATGTTGGACCAAATAGAACCATATGAATCAGCTGAAGAGCAGATGAGATTGAATTTAATTCTTTGGCCTTATGAGAAGTTTTGTGTTGCTTGCCTTTAAGACATGCTACACAATGATCATCACATATGAACTCCTTTTGTGGTAAACCTCTTACCAGATTCTTTTTGACCAAAACATTCATGGACTTGAAGTTCATGTGACGCATCCTTCTATGCCAAAGAGCAGACTCATTTGATGATGCTTTGGATATCAAACAGCTTAAAGTATTTGATTTGGATAAAAGGTCTGTGTCCAAACAGTAGACATTGTCCTTTCTTGGTGTTCTCAGTAAAACAAAATTTTCAGGAATTTTGAAATCTTCTGAAAGGACAATGCACTCAGAATCTGTAAACAAAACAATGTTTTGTTTGTCACAAATTTGAGAGACACTTAATAAATTATACTTAAGTTGTTCAACATACAAAACATCATTGAAAATCATGGTGCCTGCATTAACAGTACCTTTACCTGTAACCTTACCTCCTTTTGAGTTGCCTCCAAATGCAACAAATCCTCCATCAAAGCCTTTGAAATTTGACAAGCACTCAGAATTGCCTGTCATGTGCCTAGAGCATCCACTGTCCAAATGCCATCTTGTTTTATGAGGTGACCTGTGGTTGCCTTGCACAAATAAAAGCTTAGTTAGTAGTGGAGTAAACCCAAACCAAATTGCTTTTGGGTTGGCCTTGTGCATTGACATAACTAAATACTGTTTTTGACTTTGTATATTTAGTAAGATCCACTGATGGGGTCTTTGGGGAGTATTTAGTGATTATATGAGGTATCCAGGTATTTTGAGCATCTTTTCTTCCAACAGTCTCAGATGATTCATTAACAGTTCCAGATTGATGCTTAGCAGTCTGATCTGTGGTTGTAGTGCTAACAGCTTCAGAGTTTGCACTAACAGCTTCAGAATTTGGCTTAGCAGTCTGAGTTTTTGTATCAGCAGTTTGATCTAAAGATTTGTCCTTGACACACCATATCTGTTTGAAGCTTAATTTAGGCTTTGCCAAAACTTGTTTTTGGTGTGTGGACTGTTTTTTGTTAACTTTTGAAAGCCTGTGATCAACTGTTTTCTTTGGAACTGTTGTAGCAGAAGGTTTGACCTTTGAATCTTTTACATGAGTAGGATTTGATTTCTTATGATTCACAGTCTGTTTTGCAACATCTGGTTTATAAAAACAATCCTTGGCCAAGTGATTCTTCCTGCCACAGTGAAAACACCTTTTGACTATTTGAATTTGAGAACCAGATTTTTCTGAAAATTTCTGGTTCTTGTTCCTCTGATTTCCCCTTACCTACTGTTGTTTGGGAAACTTTTGAACACCATGCTTTTGGCAAGTGCAGACAGGAACATTTTTACCCCTTTTGTTATTCTTTGAAGAAGATGCAGTGTTACAGTTAGAATGTACAGAAACTTGTGGAGCAGCATTGCATACACTCATCTTCTCTTTTCCTTTCTTATTGGGGGCTTGGATCTCTATGGGTGCACTCATTGTTTTGTGTGCCTTCTCAATTGTTGTGCACTCACACTCTGCATTTTGAATATGATATTCTTTAGATTCAGGGCTGGTATCAAGGATAGGATCTACAATAGTCATAGACTTATCTAATAATTCATTGACAAGTCTATCAGCAACTTCACTCATTGGATGAATGTACTTATTGTTGTATGGAGGTGGAGTAGCCCTGTATCCTATGCCTTCTTTGGGATTAACCTGAGATTTTACCCTATCTTTGAATTGGACTTCCATTAGGTGTTCTAGCTTTTGATTAGCCAATTTAAAGTTACCTAGATCTATATTGACAGATTCTAGTTTCTTATTAGCCTCTAACACCTTTTGTTCAGTCTCTTCTACCTTTTTATTCAGAGATTCTATTTTCTTATTTAGCTCCTTTTTCTCCCACTCATGATATGTTCTATCATGTCCCGTTTGAATCTCATTATCCTTATAGTCATTGATCTGTTTTTCAAGATCTTCTATGGCTTGCATATATTCATATCTCCTTTCTTCCATTTTAGCTAGAGTTTTGCACATGCTCTCATTATGGTCTCTGTACTTTTTAACCATATTTTTGCATGATTGAGAGCAGAGTTTAGAATTTACCTCAGATGGTAGTTCAGTGGAGGAGACATTTGATGTTTCTGCCATTAGAGCTTGATTTTGAAACTCTTCCTCTGTCTGATCACTCCAGTCAAACACATTGTCTTCTTGAGAGACAAGTGCTGTTGATGATGATGTCTGATTGGGCTGTGGAGTCCTTGATGACTGTTGACTTTGAGATCTACATTCTCTGGCAAAGTGACCAAGCTTATGACATTTATAGCACTCAACTTTTGACTTATCAAAAGCTGGTTTTCCTTCTGTTCTGGCTTGAAAGTTGGTCCTGCCAGTTCTTTTAAGAAACCTTTTGGCCCTCATGGTCAACATTGCATATTGCCACTTTAAATCCATCTCTTCAAGATCATTTGGATGAGTTTGTTCTAAATCTTCAGCATTTAGAGCAAACAATCCATCATTGGCAACAAAAGCCTCATAGTGAGCTTCAGCAGAGTTGCTATCACCACCTGAAAAGGAATCACTGCTATTAGATTTTTCAGAAGACAGAAGAGCAGTATTGTGATTATAAGAAAAAGATTTCTTTTTAGTATCAATCTCAGTCTCAAACACTCTCAGACTGTTGTACAGATCATCCAGTTCTATCTCATCAAGAGTGTCTTTTGTTCTCCATTGGGCAGCATAAACTGTCCATTCTTCTCCAAGAGATCTGAGAAACTTTCTGTTGACTTCATCTTGATCCAGGCTGACGTTTGCACTTTCTAATTCACTTATCAGTTTGTTGAACCTGTCAAAAATTTGAGTAAGGTTTTCATTCTTGCCACCAGAAAAGTTCTCATACTGCTGTTTCAAAAGATCTTTTTGATTTCTCTTGGTACTGGCATTACCAGCAAATCTTTTCTCTAAAGCATTCCAAAGAGAATGAGCAGTATAAAACTTTTTGAACTGATGTTGATAAGAATTAGGAATGGCTATTTGTAAGAGTGTAAGAGCTTTCACTTCATTCATTCTAGCCTTTCTTTCAAGTTCAGTTTTTGGAGGAGTTTTGACTGGTTTTCCCTCATCATCAAGTTCTGGATCAACTACAGGAGGAAATTCAACAGTTTCCCATATGGCATAATCAATGAATTGAATATGCTGTTTAATCCTGAGTTTCCACATCTCAAACTCAGTGGGCTTGAGCATAGGCACTTTGAGTCCTTGCCCAGATCCACTGCTGCTATTTTCAAATTCCATTACAAAAGATTAAGAATTTAAAAAGAAAACTTTCGACTTTGAAAAAAACAAAGAACGACCTGTGGCTCTGATACCACTTGTCAGGATCTAAAATTAATTAACCAAGACTAACTGATTTGAATTTATCAGAGTATAAATCAATAATCCTGCTTTGAATCAAAGTTTAATTAAGAAGTTTGCAGAATAACACTTAATTATTTTAACAAAAGCTTTCAGAATTAATAGCAGATAAACATAATAAATAATCAAGACTGCTTGTATTGCTGATCTCAATGACTACAATCACCCCTAATCTGTTTGATTAGACGAAGAACACAGACTGTTCTTAGGGTTTTACAACCTTAGAGGCTTATGAAAACTTAAACAAAAAGCAATTACAGACTTCAATATGCAGAAAACTCTTATACAATAGAAAGACCTATTCTATGTATTTATATTGCTTCTTGATATGTTTCCTTGAATGACTACGACTTCTCTGATAGTAGATATGCTGGAATCTTCGTGTAGATATCTTTTCCTGAAAATCAGCACTTTCTGTTTATGAAACTGTTGAGCAGCTTGAATCCTTTGACAGCTTGAACAGAGCAGCTCGAGTTGATTTACTCTGGCAGCTTGAACTTTTACACTGGCAGCTCGAGTTTCTTCAACTAGCAGCATGAACTTTGGATTTACATATAAACTCTACTAACAGTTTGAGAAGTCTAACTAACAGCTTGATCCTACTTAAACTATTTCCCAACAGAATGCATGGATGGGAACCGAACTTCGAGTGGCCTGAACTTCGGTTGGGTATACACTCGAAGTTCGGGTTTGCCCGAAGTTCGAGTGTCTCCAAAACAGGTACTTCGAGAATTTATTTTGCTCATGCACATGCATATTCTGACTATATTGAAAGTGCCTAAAAGTGGCCTAAAATGCAGGTCCTAACTCTAAAATTCATGACGAAAAACATTAGAACTAACATATACACTTAAAAACATGTAATACTGTCCTGAATATGCAAAAATTAGAGGGAAAACCCTCAAAAATGATGATGAACAGAGAATCATGAAATGACAAGTTAAGTGTAAAAGTAAAGAGGTATTGGGGTTACCTGACAGTGGATTTGCACTAAAAAGTTGAATCCACAAGAAAAAGTAACTGAAATGGAAGATTTAAGTGGTTGTTTGTAAAGGGAATGGCGGTTTGATGGGAGCAGGAGCGTCAGAGAAGAAGAAAAAGAAAAGGCTACTTAGGTCCGGCCCGCCCTTTTAATAGATAGGTGTAGGCCGGGTCAAACCCGATTCCCATTCAAATTGGGATTAAGAAAAAGTAACGACTAGTTTTTTAATTGAACTATAAAATCTTGAAAATATAAATTCTTTTTTGAGTTTTCTCTTAAGAATTTTAACTTAAAAATTAAAGGAACAAAAAATTTGAATCTTTTTGTAATTTTCAGGTTTTTCAAATTGTAGTCAAATGAAAAATTAAATATCTTTTTTGTAATTTTTCAGGTTTTTCAAATTAGAACCAAACGAAAGAATAAATTAAGATAGAACAAATAAAATATAACTAAAAGGAAAATACAATTCATCCTTTCTCCCCCTCAAATAAACAATTCTGATTTTGAAGAAAACCCAAAAACCCGATAGAATTAAGAAAACTGACAAACCTGGATATTTTTAGCTTCACACTCAAAATAAACATTGCACAAAGCAGTTGTCAGATTCACCATTATTAAAAACGTAAACAGATAGACGAACACCAAAAATTATTTTGTGACACTTCCTTTGAATTGAAGTAGCAGATTTTTTCTAAATAAAGAAATTTCAAGCAATTCTGTCATTTACTTGAAGCAGAATTATATAAGAAATATCTGATATGCAACCAGAGGAAGGATTTAACATGCCAATTTGAGATACTAAGAATTGAAAACGAGGTTCATCTAGAGCCTTAGTAAATATATCAACAAGTTGAAATTTCATGCCTACAAAATGCAGTTCTATTGTTTCATTTTCTACGTGGTCTTTAATGAAGTGATACATGATGTCTATGTGTTTTGTTCTCGAGTGTTGCATAGGATTGCAAGATATAGCAATCGCACTTTGGGAATCACAGTATATTGGGATGTTAGTGAGTGAGAATCCATACTCACGCAACTGTGTCCTCATCCAAAGTACCTGAGAGCTCAGCCTCTGTAACATCCTAAAGTTTTATTATTGTAATTTGAGGGTATTTAGCTTAAATTTTGTAATTAATATAATTAAGTTGGATAAATTATAAAAGTTATTTATCCAGAAATTTAAGTGTTGGTGATAATAAATTAAGATTGGAAACTTTATTTAATTAGAAGAGTCGATTATGGTACTCTTTATGGTATTCTAGAATCGATTATGTGTGATTAGAAGAGTCGTTTCATTTTCAACTCTTGGTTTGCTTTACAAGTGGGATTAGGCACACATATAGCTATGAGTACAACTTACCGACCCACGACAGATGGTCAAAACGGATGGAAGATATGATGAAATCATGTATTTTGGATTTAAATACCAACCGAAAAGAACAATTGCTTTGATGGAAATTTCGTATAACACTAGTTATCATGTTACAATTAAGAAAACACAGTTTAAAGTTTTTACGAGAAGAAATGTGAAACCCCTACATGTTGGAAGGAAATTGAAGGGACTCTGATTGCTATGTTTGTGTTATCACAAAAGTGTTATTATGATTGTAGTTATAATTGATTAGTTGTGAGATAAACGATTGGATATAGTTAAAAGTATCATCGATAAGGGGTGATAATCGTTCTGTAAAAAGAGACAAGTTGACACCGAGATGTGTTAGCACATTTAGAATAATAGAAAAGTTGGGAATCAGTTGTGTCACTTGGAATTTCCTAAGGAAATATCGAAAATGCACTGTATGAGATCTTCACAACTGGGAATAAAGATTGGGTTGATTATATCGAATTAGAGATTGATGAGAGGTTATTATATGTTGAGAAGTCGGAATGTGTTCTGAATATTAAAGTAATGAAGTTAAGAAACAAAGAAATTGAGATGGTGCTTATACGTTGGAAGCATCACCAAGGAACGAACCACATTTGGGAATCTGAGGTAGATATGTTAATAAAGTATCATCATTCGGTTGAATCCAAGTAACTTCAAGGACGAAGTTTGAGCGTGGTGGAGCCCATGATGTAACATCCTAAAATTTTATTATTGTAATTTGAGGGTACTTAGCTTAAATTTTGTAATTAATATAATTAAGTTGGATAAATTATAAAAGTTATCTATCCGAAAATTTAAATGTTGGTGATAATAAATTAAGATTCGAAACTTTATTTAATGAAATCAGATAAGTGGAGGGACCACTTATGTCAATAGCCGATAGTTATGAATAAAAAGACTTTTAAAATCTTTCAAATTGCCATTTCCACCTCTTCAAGCTCTCAAATTCTCTTTCTCTAAATTCTGATGGAAATCGAAAAATCAAAAGGAGAATCCGTGGATCAATCTGATAACTTAACGAGAATCAAGTGGATTAAAGGTAAGAAAGTTATACCTAAGTCTTGGGTTTTATTTTAATAGTTGAAAATTCCAATTTCGGATTTATAAATCTGAATATCGATGTTGCATGTATGTTAAATCAGATGGAAATCATCAATTGAAGTTAATTGAAGGTTTAGAAACAAGAATCTTCAACTGAATCGATTTAAAAGGAAAGAAATCTCAACTTTTGTGAGTTTTTGTGTTCTTGAGAAAAGTTCACGTTTTGGACAAATCTGGACAGATTATCACGTTATTGATAGGGAAAAAGGACTAGAAACACTCAATATGTGATAATATATCAAATGTATGGATTTCATGTTGTTAAATTTGAAATTACACTTGTTCACATTACGACTATTATGTGAGGCAACAACTTAACTATGTAATATATAATTACACTTGTTCACGTTACGACTATTATGTTTACAACCATCTATATATACATATACATACATACATACATACATACATACATACATACATACATACATACATACATACATACATACATACATACATACATACATACATACATACATATATATATATATATATATATATATATATATATATATATATATATATATATATATATATATATATATATATATATATATATATATATATATATATATATAGTTCTACCCGTACATGTGTGTGTGTGTATATAAATAGATTTCTTGTCGTCATATTACGCAACTAACTATAAACCCATTGTCTAAACAAGATTTATAACTACTAAGCGCATAATATTTAATTCCTAGCTAGCTACCTTAATTACCTCAAAACTAGAAACATATATGCATATCTAGGCAACCAACTTTTATAAAACTATTTATAACACAAGATTTAATTATGGCAAATTAACTAATATGTTATCTAAACATAAACCTCATAACACATTATCCGAGATTAGTATCTTAAAAATGCAATTTCACCGACTCAAAGTCAAAATTACCTCAAAAACTCCATGGATGAACATGAAGCTTTCTTACTTTCTTTCAACTCAAATATTATGAAATAAAACATGTATGTTAAATAAAAATACTAACCTTGATGAATGGTGATGAAAAATATGAACAAAACTGGATTTATCTTCCAAACCAACTTTACCCAAAAATCCCTCAAATGAGTGAAAATGACTACAAAGAGAGCAATTTGAGCCTAGATCTTGGTTGTAGATGATGGTAGGAATGATTTTAAGCTTAGATTTGTGAAATTTGGAGAAAAATTGTATTTTCAAGAGGTAGTCGCACCTCGGCCGTAGGTTGAAAGGGAGTTTAGGGTTTGCAAAATGAAGAAGAAAGGAGATTTTTTCAATTTAACTCGACAGGGGCATAGGCCTGGGCGTAACCCTGCGCCCCCCCCCCCCTACGCACACCTTTTCTATATTCATGATTTTCTACTGTTTCTGAGGCGTAGGGTGTCTACTAGATGGTGAACATATCGATCTAAAAATTTTTGTGGATGCTAATTTAATTATATTAAACATTTCTTAGAACCTTTCCTCCCTAACTTAGATCATTGTCACGTCCTCATCACAAACATGCTAAAATTAGCAACTATGAATGCGATTCTAAACTAGTAACTTTCCTTGCTCAATCTGATAATAATTAAAATAAAACTTAAACAAACTTAATTATTCTTTCAATTTAAACACACTTGCTTAAAATAAAAGAAAAGAAAATGAAATAACTAAATGTTATCACACCAGGAAAAAAAAAATAAACATATAAAATGTAAGGTTGCACTCTCATGTTAAACAATCCTCACTTAAAATTAAATAATATAATTCGATATTGGAGGAACAATCATGTCTTACAGCTTATCCACTGCCAGTTGTAGGTTCGTTAGCCAACCCGACTGAACTTTGAACGACTTATCGTGCTTCTTTTGATTTGAGCATAGTGCGTCAATATCTTTTAGCAGAGCCTTATTTATGTTGACAAGGCCTCCCATAACATCTCTCAGAATCTCCATCTGCGTTACTAAGAGTTCTAAAGTTTGTGCATCCATTCCTGGGTTTTCGGTCCTCCTTATCGATATCCATCTTAGCCTTTCCTTTGTTGTTTCGTTGCTTTTCCGGGTACTCTGGTTTAACAAAGGGGATTTTCGTGATTGTGGCAGATTTAGGGCAATGAATTTGAAATCCTGATGCAGTCCTCTCAAAAACTAACCCTACCATGATGAGCCTGGTGAACCATATCTCATTTGGATTGAGATATTTACACAACAATTCCTCCGTCATTGCTCTCTCAATTACAAATAACTTTGTTAACATTCTGCAATGCGGATAATCTCTACTTTGTCTCATCACACTACACTCCCATAAGTTCTCCATTATTATATACCCATATGATAGTGTTGGATAACTCGTCATAAGTGCATGAATCAATAGAATCTCCTGAGGCCTGATAGTGGTAGTGTCCTGGTGTCGTGGAAGTAAGTTAAAGATAACAAGTTTCTACAAAAGCTTAGCTAAATGGCACAGGTTTCCTCTACAGTAACTAGTGTACGTCCGTGCGTCTTCCATCGTCATCCCGAACACAGTGGCCACTATTCCCATCCAATGGTTAGCCCAACTACTTATCTTACGAGCTCTGCCCTCTGAAGATCCAATGATGACCAAAGTTATCTCAGACGTGGTAATTCTGTATCTATGTGAAATTCCTCACATATTATGTTCCTAGGGATTGTCACTTTCTTATGTCCCACCATTCCCACTAACTCAAAGTCGTACTCCTCATACTCAGCTACTCTCCTCATAGTGGCAAACCAGTGCTGGATCAGCTAGAATGGATATAGGTTAATACCCATTGGATAGCTCTAGCTCATCCTAACCTCTCAAAACATTTTGGATATCAAACCCTTCAAAGTCATATTCTTTCAGGGTTCACTCTATATGGAAACAAGGTGGTCGATCATTGTTGGTGTTTGGTGGAATAAATGGAAATTTCGCATTGAGTGGCACCTCAAAACAGACGGAATCAAGGTGAGGGACCCGCATACGTGGAGTACGGGTGAAACGTGTGTTGGATCCACGACCTCTATTGGCTTGGAATTGGCTTAATATCTACAAAGTAGAGTATGTTGGAAATAGCCAAATAGGTTATTTAATAGTGGTTGAATACGGTTTTTTATATGAATAATGCATGAATTGTAAAAAAAACCCTTTTCTATTAGATAATGCAAAATCCTATTTCTCACCAACAATGTGAGCCAATGCTAAACCTAAAAATGCATGACCTTTATGATGGAAACTTTAAGATCTAACCAAACCTTTATTAGGTTTTTTCAAGAATATTACATTAAAAACTTTTAAACCCTCAAATCTAACTTATGGTAAACCTTCATTGATGGAGGTTATCATTAATTTTAGAAAAAAACTAAGATTCATGACTAAAAAGATTTATAATGATATGTGCATGATAGTTTTAAGAATGCATGCAATTATATTTAACCCCTTTATAATAAAATCAATGCAAACCCCAAAGTTAATCACATGCATGCATGAATAAACCTATAAACTTACATAGAATGTAACTATGAGTGTTAGGAAGAGTTTACCTTGATGATTCGTGAGAACAACTAAGAAAGATCTGAAGATTTGACGTGAAAAAGGGCATTATTTGAGAAGGTTTAGGGCTTAAGATCGAAAATCGCCATATTCAACCGTCAAACTTAAGGGTTATGACGTTTTGTTTCATATATATAAGAAATTCTATATGACCATGTGTAGGCCTGAGCGTAGCCCTTTGCCTCCTCCTGCGCATTGGGCGTCTATATTTTTGTAATCTAGGGCGCATGTGTGCCCCTGAGCCAATTTTTCAACTTTCAAAATTTTTAGAAGAACTATCCCCAACTTAAGCTATTAAATTGGGTTAAATAAATTACCGTGTGTGCCTAAAAATTTTAATTTTCTGATGTGATATACCCTATACTAAACTCAACCTAGATACGACTAAAGTTGGATTGGAAACTCTCCCCAACTTAGTTGGTGACATTAACAATGAAATAATTAAAATAATCTGCCTTTTTGTAGGGAATCACGATTGCACTTAGCACGTGCAACAATCCATTAAACCTCTCGGTATCCTGAGTGGACGAGTGTTGTCTCGTGAGAGTTTCTAGAAACATACCCACAAAGTTATCTGGGTTTCCTCCCAGGAAGCGCTAATTTTACGTCTTCTGCCAAACGTACTGCTCCTATACTAGCCCAATTATGTTTGGGTTCCTCTTACCTAATTAGTTCAGAGACTACCATATTATTGATGACCCATTGTACATATAATTTGTGGCTAGACTTCTGTTACTATATATGGACATGTCCATTTACTTTTTAGTTTACCGGGAAATAATTTAAGTCTTGCATTAAATAACCAAATTTTATTTCCTTTGGTAAATGTTTTGTTTCTCAGCATTCTATCGTGAAAAGCATTTGTCTTTTCTATAAAATTTTCTCACTTTCGTAGGCTTCTCTACGAATTTCCTCCATCTCCATTAATTGGAATTTATAGACAACACCGATGTCATGCAAATTAAAGTTAGTGTTCTCAAATGCCCACATAGCTCGGTGTTCCAATTCAACAGGGAGATGACACACATTACCATATACAAGTCAATATGGTGACATACCAATAGGTGTTTTAAACGCAGTACAATATGCCCATAGATCATCCTCCAACTTTTGTGACCAATTTTTCGAGGATTCTCTTGATTTCTCTATTTGAAATCTCGACTTGTCCGCTAGTTTGTAGATGATAATGTGTGGCAATTCTATGAGTGACTACGTAATGATTAAGGAGTCTTGTAAAATGCTGATTTCTAAAGTGTGACCCTCTATCACTAATTATTGCCATCAGAATTTCGAGACGTGCAAAGATATCTCTTTTAACGAATTTACATACCACTCTATTATCATTAGTCCTCGTAGATTCTGCTTCCACCCATTTGGAAACATAGTCCACTGCAACTAAGATATATTCATATCCAAACGACTTAGGGAAGGGAATCGTAAAGTCAATCCCCCAGACATCAAATATCTCAACAATTAGTATTGGGGTTATAGGCATTTCATCCCTTTTCGCGATGCCACCTACTTGCTAGCATTTGTGCATGCTTTGACAAACTCATATACATCTTTTCAACTCTTTGGCCAAGCACAGCACCTACTGCATAGTCTCTAGCATCACACATGATCTCAAAGGATTTAGACCAATCTGGATATTGCTGAATTGTTTCTTGGGTTAACTTCGCTTTCAATTTCTCAAATGCTTTCATGCATGATTCATCGTAGTTAAATTCCATGTCGTTGCCCAAGAGATTGCATAATGGTCTAGAGATTGCACTGAATTCCTTTATAAAATGTCATTAAAATCCCATGTGACCTAAAAAGGATCTCACTCCCTTAACATTGGTGGGGTGTGGAAGCGATGATATCAATTGGGCTTTTGCTTTGTCCACGTCCATACCTTTCTCGGACAAAATGTGTCCCAGTACTACCCCTTCTTTTACCATGAAGTGACTCTTTTTCCAACTTAAAACTAAGTTGGTATCAGTGCATCTCTTTAGGACTCTTTCTAAATGTCCTAAACAGTTGTCAAATGACTTATCAAAGATTGAAAAGTCATCCATAAAGATTTCAAGAGAACCACCGAACATATCTGAAATGATAGCCATTATACATTGCTGAAATGTGGCGGGTGCATTGTATAGTCCAAAAGGCATCCTTCGGTAGGCAAAGGTTCCATATGGACATGTAAATGTAGTTTTATCTTGATCCTCTGGATGGATTGGAATTTGGTTGTATCCAGAGTAGCCATCTAGGAAATAATAGAACTTCTATCATGCTAATTGTTCCATTATTTGATCAATGAATGGTAGTGGAAAATGATTTTTAGATGTAGCAGTGTTTAGTATCCTGTAATCTATGCATACTCTCCATCCAGTTATAGGGCGGGTAGTGATCTTTTCTCATTCTTCTGTGTCTATTATTGTGATTCCAGATTTCTTTGGCACAGTTTGGGTTGGACTAACCCATTCACTATCAGATATTTGATATATTATCCCAGCGTCCAACCATTTCAAGACATCTTTATTCACTACCTCCCTTAAATTGGGATTCAGCCTCCATTGTGCATCTCTTACTGGTTTTGCTTCTGGATCAGTAATGATTCTATGCATGCATAAGGTAGGACTGATTCCTTTCAAGTCTGCTATTGTCCAACCTACTGCCTCTTTATACTTTACTAGTACTTGCAATAGGGCTTTTTCTTGTGCCTCGATCAGATCTAATGAAATAATGACTGGAAGAGTGTCATTCTGACCTAAGAATGCACAATTAAATGCACAGGCAAGGCCTTTAACTCTAAACAGGTGGTTGTTTTATTGAAGGCCTTCCAGATTGAGGTAAATCAATTGGTAAATTTTCAGTCTTATGGGTCCACGGTGGTTGTTTATATTCCAACATGGATTCTATGACTGCCTCAAGTTCATTGTAATTATCAGAGTTTATTGTAGCAGTGTCATGCTCAGCAAAGAATAATTCGGTGGTGTCCCTTGCATTGGTTAATGAACCGTGTTGCTGCACAAGCTCATCTGCCACATCTATCATGAAACATTTTGAGTCAATTAAATCAGTGGTGGAAGCATTGAACACGTTTAATCGCAGCTTGCGATTCTTAAAGGCAATTTCTACAGCCCCTGTTTTACAATTGATTTGAGCATTGATTGTGGCTAAGAACAGTCTGCCAAAGATTATGGTCGGCTAGTTTTCTCCAAAAAAAACTCTCTGTATCTAGGACTTAGAAGTCAACCGGATAGTAAAAATCATCTATTTTTACGATAACATCCGATAAGATACCCCTTGGACATTTTATTGACCGATCTGCCAGTTGTAGAATTATATTTTTGGTTTATAACTGGCCCAGATCTTGTTTGTCAAACAAATTCCCATGTAATATGTTTACACTAGCTCCAAGGTCGGGTAATGCCTTTTTAATTTGCACATTGCCAATTGTTACTGGAATCAAAGATGATCCAGGATCTTTCAGCTTTGGTGGCAAGGAACTAGATATCACTGCACTCAACTACTCATGTAAGTTGATCTGCTTGGGAAGCGAGACCTTAAACATTCTTTTCTGCGTGCAGAGATCTTTTAAAAATTTGGCATAAGAGGGTACTTGTTGAATAGCCTTGACCAATGGGATAATGATCTTGACTTGATTGAATAAGTCCCACAAATCCTCGGGTTGTGGACCTCTCTTGCCATATGGAGACGATTTTGGATTTTCTAGAGTAGCGGGATATGGAGGAGGAACTGGGGTGTCCTGATCCTTAACCGCCACTCCAACTTTGGAAGTTGGGATATCTGCTTGATTTGTTCCTTGAAAGTAACTTTCTTGGAACTCTCCTTCTTAGGATCCTCTGTCTCTTCATACACGACCTCAGTGCCGGTATCCAATTCTTCCTCTTGTTCCTTTAGCATCTCGATCTTATTATCTACTTCTACCACTCTCAGAGTAGTCACCTTAGATACTTCATTAACCTCATGCTTCTTCTCTTTGCCCTGTGCATGTGAAGGGTTTGGAACAGTGTTACTCGGAAGCTTTCCCTCCTCTTGTTTTGTGAGTGATTTAGCTATCTGACCCATTAGGTGACTCATCATCTCCATGGTCTTTGTGTTAATAGCCGATTGTTATTTCATGAATTCTGCAAACTCCAAAAATTGTGAAGAACTCATATTCGTTTCCACATGAAAATGGGGTTGATCACGTTGGTTCGGCTTGTAATATCGCTCATCCTTAGCTGTAGAAGTTGAACCATATTGATATTCTCGTGGTGGTGGTTCATACCTTGGTTTAGATTGATGATCGGTAGGCTGATCATTTTTCCATTGATGAGATGAGATGGATCACCGCATATTACACAATTATGAGATGGATCACGGCATATTACACAATTATGAGATGATCGGTAGGCTGATCATTTTTCCACAGTGGGTTGCACTTGAGGGCATGCTTCAGAATGATGAGATGGATCACCGCATATTACACAATTAACTGATGCATTTGGGTGTTGGTTGAAACCCTTGATCAGTTGATCCATTTCTTTCCGAGTTTTGAGATTTCGCTCTTCACTTCACGTTTCCAGGCGTTGTCTATGCCCATCACCTGAACTCCGATACTATATTCAGAAACGACTTTAACTTTGAGACCATTACCGAGTTGATTCAGTAGTTCCCAAGCCTCATCATCCTCTAATGTTAAGAATGTGCCACCTGCAGCGGCGATGATCATGTTATGACTCTCTTGACTCACACCATCAAAGAAAGTTTTGATGAGCATCCATTTTGGAACTTCGTGGTGTGGACAAGCTCTTAGCAATTCATTCATCCGATCAAGTGCTTCATAAAATTGTTCACTAGGTTTTTGTTAGAAACCGGTGATCATTTTTCGTTTCCCAGTGGTTTACTTATGGGGTAATATTCATTGAGAAATTCACGTTTCATTTGATCCCAGGTTGTGATGCTATTGGTGGGTAGTGATCGGGTCATTTTTTATACAATTTAATGTGTTTAAACGATATAATTTTATATATAAAGTATTGGTATAATGTTACATTAAATTGTTTATTTATTATTTGTAGGATTAAAGCTTAAATGGAGCTAAAGAGAGTAAAATGAGCAAAAGAGTAAAAACATAAGTCCATGAGTTGAAGTCCAAGATCAAGCCCAAGTAAATGGCTCATATGTATCCTGATGAAGAGTAAAGCAGCCACAACCCTTGAGTCCTAGTACTCAAGGTAGGACTCACATACAACTACTCGGCGTTTGGAAAAAGACCACACTCAAACCATGAGTCCTAGGACTCATGGTAAGACTCATCTTTGTAATTAAAACCATGTCCAATACGTGTGTAACTACCCCATTTGAACCCTACGGTAATCCTTTAATTATATATACTGAAGGCAGCGCCGCATCATAAAACGAAGAAAACAGAACAGAGAAGAGAAGAGCGTTCACATTTATTATTCACCCAGAAGTTTTTTCCACGGCTACAACAATGTAGTCTGTACGAGACCTAACGGCAGAGGGTTAGGGTTTTGTTTCTTTTACGCTCAATTGTTTCAACAATCAACCAACAACTATGAAACATGTTCCTAATAAGTTCAATGTTCCGTACAAGTTGGTTGATGATCGTACAATTATCGTTCAAGGGTTGATTTCTTAGCTAAGTATTGATGTTTTTCGTTAGTTTAATCATTGTAACGAATGATATGCCTACTTTAGCATCTGTGTGATTATTATTTAAATATATTGTTCCGTTCGTTTCTATTTATATCTAAATCGTAAGACGCGTCGTAGCCATGTTACATGTCATGCCGAGCTCATTAGGTTAGGAGTTAAGACGAACTGTGAACATGACACGATTCGCGCCCAAGATATAGATTGTGATAGATTTGATTGTCATAACTATGTCTATGTGGTTAGGTTACAAGGTGAATTAATCAGAATTATAAATTATTAAATAATCAGTGACCCTACGTTAATTATCCATAATTTCACACAAACCCTAGATTCGAAGTCATTGGTGTTCATCTGCATTTATTACGCTTTTCTTTAAGTTTTCTTAAGAAAGTTATAATTGTGTTTCCAAGATTCCTCACAATTACTTCATTCCATCTATTAGTTTGTTTATTAGTTTTTATTATTTATTAAATAACTATCATAGAATAATATTGATAACCACATGATCTCTGAGGATACGATCCCACCTACCCTAGATATAAGTTAAGGTGATTGGTGTTGTTATATTATCTTTGAACGCTTTACGAAGAGCGTTGTTTAAATGGCGTCGTTGCCGGGGAGATAGTGCGCTTATTACTTTTGTTTTACGGTAGTTTTTTAGGTTTACGTTGTTTCGTTGAGATACTAAGGTATTATCCATCTAAGTATAGTTACTCCGATTATAACGATCATCATGATCGTTACTACTCGAGTTGTGATTCATACAATCCATGGGAACGATATCCGGCTTCTGATTAGTATTATTATTATGATTATTGTTCATCTCAGCGGCAGTCATATGATGAATATCGATACTATCAAGAGAAATTTATGAGAGAATGCATGACATTTATGGAGGCTAACACTAAGCATCTCCAATATCTTGTGAACACATGGGGACAAATCAACGAATTGCTCTTAAAACAAGAAC
This sequence comes from Centrapalus pauciflorus, assembly GCA_020465985.1. Lineage (NCBI taxonomy): Eukaryota > Viridiplantae > Streptophyta > Magnoliopsida > Asterales > Asteraceae > Centrapalus > Centrapalus pauciflorus. The sequence continues at coordinate 123,654 of JAANYP010000387.1, forward strand.
CTGAAAGGGAAAAGTGCATTGAGCCGGATGACGACTTTGAAGATGAGCGAGGATTCGAGCATCAAGATATGAATCAGGAAATATCCTCAGAATTGTTGGACTCTAATGAGGAAGAGATAGTCGAAAGTGAAGTTATTATAGAAGATGACTCATTGCTACAACCATCAACGGAGACAACTCCATATTTCGAACTCCCTTATTCTAATTATTATTTAAAAAGTTTAATGCCTGAAACCAAATCTAATTCAATGTTAATTGTTTTTCATGATATTTCAGGTACCTATGGAGTACAAATCACACGAAGGGGAAAACGGATGAACTATCCGGGTAATGTGTGTGGACAAGGTGACAAACCACCTTGAAGAGGTACCGTCTGGCTGAAGACGTAAAACTTAGCGCTTCTTGGGAGCCAACCCAATGAAATTTGTGGGTGTGTTCAATAGAAACTCTCACGAGACTATAACTTGTCCACCTGGTGCAATGGTGATCCCTACGAAAGTGAGGTTTAATAATATATTTATGTTTATTTAATTTTATGTTGGTACACCCTGTGTGACGATAGCAGTCTAATCGATCTGCGTTATGATTTAAGTAATATTCTGAATATTAACAAGTGTTTTGATATATATGTTTAATATGTGTTTGTCTGTTATTGATTGTGTGTTTGAACTTGATGTAACATATTACAAGAAGTTCAAACATAAAAGTCAAAGAGTATGTCAAACATAAGTTAAAACATAAGTTTCATCACTTAAGTGTTTAAATGTATTGGCTAGATTCGAATATGTAAAGGAAGACATTCGAATCTGTGATAGATTCGAATGTATCCTTTGATTCGAATAGGTTAGATTCGAATCTGTCAGATGGACAGATTCGAATGAGGCCTTAGGCCAGATTCAAGGTTGGCCCACAACAGACTCGAATCAGGGTCTATAATTAGGGATAGACTCGAATGATTAGAGGACCTTCGGCAGAATTCGTGAGGAATTAAGCAATAGGCGATCTCGAGTTTATCAGCTAGGTGAGTGCTGTTTCGGAGAGAATTAGTACGTAGGATCGTTCGTGTGTCGTTCGTTCAGCGTCTAATAGTCTCCGTGTTCCGTTGGTTGAGAGTTGTCCGTCTGACCGTAAACGAGGATTCCGCACTCGTTCACGGATCCGCGTCTAGATAGATCTGTCAGTGGTAGACCTTACAAGTGGTATCAAAGCCTACGGAGTGTTCTTGGTGTTCTTCGTGTTCATCAGATACATTCTAGGTTTCTTGACGCTAGTTGGACGGTTTTGCTCTCAAAAACGTGTTTCTGAGCTTAGCAAATTCATATTCGGGAAACACTTTGTGGTTTTTCACGTTTTTGATCGAAATCATTATTTTTCGTTTGAAAAATAGTGATTTAATCTGTAAAACGTCAAAAAATCAAAGTGTTAGCCGTTTTTCGAGTTTGCGGCGCTCGAATCTATAGGGGTAATTAGGGTTTTACTTTATTTTCGAGTCTAACCAAAATACGCTCCTTTCGAGTCAATTTCAGTCAGTTTTCGAGTCTGTGTTGTTTCGAATCTGTTATTACATTCGAATTGGCTCTCGAGTCTATATTGTTTCGAGTTTGTTTCGAGTGTGTTACTGTCTCGAGTCTGTGATTCGAATCTGCTGTCTTTCGATTCTATTGTGCCTTCGATTCTAAGGGTCTTCGAGTCTAAGGGGTCCTTCGAATCTGACCTCATCTTCGAATCTAAGGGATTGTTCGAATCTGACATTATTTCGAATCTACTTGACTTTTAAGACTTAGTCGAATTTAATTTCAAAAGATTAAATATTAATTAGTTTCGAATCTATCTAGATTCGAATAAGTTAATTTAAATCAGTTTCTAATTAAATTAATTAAGTTCAAATTCAAATTCTTTCAGAAAAGATGTCGAACCTTCAGAAATTCCTTGAAATGGATCACGAAGTTGGGAAGGCCAATGCACCACCTAAGCTGATGAAAGTTGAGGATTACTACTGGTGGAAGGATAGATTCACTGATTTTGTACGATTCAACGACATGCGCATGTGGGTGTGCATTGATGAAGGGTACATTCCACCAGTATCTGAGGTAGAAGGCCGTCAAAAGGTTCTGTCATACCAAATGATGAAAGAGGATGACAAGAAACTATTTGAAGCTGAAAACAAGGCTTTCTCTATTATCCGAATGGCGTTACCTCAAGATATCTTGCACACATTTCGGACTCAGAGGACGTCGAAAGAGCTTTGGGAGTCTCTTCAGAAACGGTGTGAGGGTAATCCACGGGTACGTAGAAAGCGTACAGAGCTGTTGACCCAACAGTTTGCAATTTTCAAGGCTCTTAAGGATGAACAGTTGGATGATATTATCACACGATTTTATCATCTGATAACAGAGCTTGAAAGTCATGGTATTGAGTATTCTGACACAGACAAGAACAACAAGCTTCTTGATGCCCTACCAGCCAAATGGGCTATGTATGTGGCTATGATTAAGCTGAATGAAGATAAATACTATGCTCAATCACTGGATGACATCGTGGGAACGTTGAGGGCATATCACTTCGAAATGATAAAGGCTGAGACTGATTATGAGCAAGTCCAAAATCCGGCTATGTATTTTGGAAAGACATCAAAATCATCAGTGACAGCTGATCAGAAGAGTGCTACAGCGTTTTTCACCGGAGAAACGTCATCGCCACCAGAGTCCGAAGACTCAATCAATCGCGCGTTCTTAGGGTTAGGAAGATCGGAAGAACCGCAACCTCAAGTCAATCAGGCATCTACAAGTCAGAACTATTCAAAGATGCCAATGAGCGCAAAGTCGGCGGAAGAACATCTGAATCTGCTTGCTTCGTTTGTGGCCGCATATGGAAATTGCGTTCAAGGGAAGATCAATGATCCGGCTCTTTGGGATGAAGATTACGATCAGGTCGACCCTGATGACTTAGAGGAGATGGATCTTAAATGGCAACTGGCCATGGTAACCCAACGGGTTAAGAGATTCATAAAGAGAACTGGGAGGAATCTCCAGATGAATAACAAGGGGATAGGATTTGATAAGTCCAAGGTCAAATGCTACAACTGTCAGGGATTGGGACATTTCGCGAGGGAGTGTCAAAGACCGAAGGTAGAGTCATACCAGGGACAGAGTCAGCATCAAGGACAGTACCAAAATCAGTCCCAACAGAGATATCTTCCGAGTTCTTCATCTGGTCAAGCCAATCTAGCGGGTCTGATATCCAATGTCACTTCTGACAGACAGCTAGATGGTTCTTATGACTGGAGTTCACATCCGGAGTCCAATGCTAGAGCTTTCATGGCTGAAGTTACGGAAAATGGTTGTGAAGAGGATGAGCAGACCACAAGGGACAGCAGTCCGATGTGGGTAGAGAAGGCGAATGATCAGACCGTGCTGGAGTTTGCTGCTCAGATGGCCAACGTGGAATCTGATAACTCTAAGGTTAGTCTTTCTAATTCTCTATTTCGTGAATTATGTGCTTTATGTGTTAGTTCTAACGATAGGTTAAATCTAGTCTTAGACTCACATAAGACCATAGCCGCTCAAAATGAAAACTTGAAAATAGAAAATGCTAGCCTAAATGATATAAAACAGGATTTAAAGGAAAAACTTAAGGCTGATGCTCAAGATGTAATCGTTCTAAAAGACAAACTGAGTGAGCAGTGTGTTAGAATAGAACTTATGTATGAGCACGTAGAAGCCTTGACCAAAAGTCTGAAAGACAAGGACATAGAGCTAGCCGAGACAAAGGTTAAGGTAGCAGAGGCCAATAGCAAGCTGGAAAAGTTTAGGAATTCGAGCCTAAACCTAGGGAAAGTCTTAGATGCCCAAAGACAGTCTAAGAAGCCTGTAGGCCTAGGTTTTCACGAAATTCCTCCACCTTTCAATGCAAACTATGTGCCTCAGCCTCAGGAGAAAACTGACAACTCAGTAGTTTTAGAGGACCTACCTGAACCTACACCTGAGCCTAAAGTTGAAAATACACCTAAGGTGACTGACTCAACTGTCAAGGTCAAGCAAGTGAAATTTGTGTCTTCCTCCAGTGAAACACCTGCAGGACAACAGAAAATTTCATGGGCTGACCAAGTCGACGAGACAGACACTGTAGATTTACCAAAGGTAATAGACACTAATGAGACACCTAGATCTAAGGGACCAACCAAAAAGTCCATGGATAAGATGTCTTGCTTTAGATGTCATGAGAAAGGGCATGTTGCTTCTCACTGTCCAGTTAGGAAAGCTGATGTTACACCTAAGACAGTGAACCCAACAACTGTTAAGCCTTCACCAAGTGTGGCGAGCACGAGTAGTTCTCAGTGTACCGAGAAAACTGTGCAGGCCGCACCAAAACCTGTTGTGAAACATACACCGGTTAAGGTTGGACCAAAAGAAGTGGTTAGGACAAATTCACCGAATCGTGTCTTTAATCAATCTAGGTCAGCACCTCAACAAGTCTATAGGAGCACCACACCTAGCAGGTCACACACTCCAGTTAGGTCACATACTCCTGTTAGACAATATGTTCCGGTAAAAGCTCAGGGATCTCAGTCTGAAATGCATTATAATAGGACTTATTCTAGAGCATCACAACAAATGCCTACTCAAAGGCAAAGAGTGAATCTAAATCACTCGGCACCACAACAGAATTCAGTTCAAAGGCCCAAGTCACCTGAAAGGCGAGATGGGTATTTGAAAGAGTTCAAGTATGTGGACGAGAATGGTATTACCAAGTCAGTTATGGCTTGGGTTCCCCGTGATAACTAACCTATTTTCTTTCGTGTGCAGGAGATAACTACCGGTCCAAACAACAAGTGGTTCGTCGACAGTGGTTGCTCCAGGCACATGACGGGGGAAAGAAGTCTTCTCACAGACTTCAAGGGGGGTAATAGGGGATTTGTATCATTCGCGGGCAACAAAGGAGGAAATATCACTGGAACTGGAGAAGTCACTAATGGGACGATTACATTGGATCAAGTTTATCATGTTGATAAACTGGTTCATAATCTCATTAGTGTATCTCAAATCTGTGATAAGAAGCACTCGGTGTTATTTACGGACACTGAGGCGTTAGTGCTAAAGCCGGGATTCAAGATACCTGAAGATTGGATATTGATGCGGGCTCCAAGGAAGAATGACTTGTACATGCTCGACATGAACAAGCCAGATAATTCGATGGGTCCGATCTGCTTACTATCAAAAGCTTCGGAGACGGAATCGGTTTTGTGGCACAGACGCATGGCTCACTTGCACCTGAGGAAAATGAACTACATAACGAAGAATGGTTTGGTGCAAGGTGTGCCTCTGAAGAGCTTTCAGTTTGAAGATAAGTGTCTACCGTGCATGAAGGGCAAGCAACATAAAAAGACACACAAGTCCAAGAAGCTGAATTCCATAACCTCGACATTCGATTTGTTGCATATGGACCTTTTCGGCCCTATCAACAAAAGGAGTATAGGAGGTAGTTGGTTTTGCTTAGTTATCACTGAAGATTACTCACGGTTTTCATGGGTTTTCTTTATAGGTACGAAGGACGAGACGGCTACAAAGCTCATCGGGTTTTTAGACCAAGTGGAGAATTCCTACGGAACAAGGGTTAAAAATATACGTAGTGATAATGGGACTGAATTTAAAAACTCTGTAATTGGTGTATATTGCCTATCAAAGGGCATCCTGCATCAATTCAGTGCACCATATGAACCACAACAGAATGGGGTGGCCGAACGTAAAAACAGAACATTGATTGAGGCTGCAAGGACTATGCTTTCGGATTCAAAGCTTCCTACCATGTTTTGGGGGGAGGCAGTGAATACCGCGTGCCACATTTTAAATAGAGTCCTTACAGTCAAATCATTGAACAAAACATGTTATGAAATTTTGAATAAACGGCCACCTAACTTAACTGGATTCGAACCGTTTGGAGTACCATGTACACTTTTAAGAACAAAACATCAACCGAAGTTTGGTGAAAAGGCTGACGAAGGATACTTCCTGGGTTATGTGCCAAACTCACCAAACAAACGAGTTTTTAACAAAAGGAATGGTACTGTGGAGATTGTGTATAATATTGAAGTCACAAGTTATACACATGAACCCCAAACTGGTCCGGAATGGATATTTGACTATGATAAGTTATTTGAGTCATTTAACATTCCTTTGGATGATACTGCAGGTAGAATTGATAAAGACATGGCGACGTTACATCTAAATGACGATGGCCATATTTTTCCAAGGACCACGTTCGAATCTACGTCCGAGCCTACTGCGACTGTAGATGGGTCTCCAGAAGTTGCTAATCCAGAAGAACCTAATACTGAGAATCAGACTCAAGCATCAAGTTCTGCCTCGGAGGAAAACGTACGTGAGGAAGAGAATGTGGAAGCTGAGCCTATTCCCCCTTTAGGTGAAATAGGATCCAACTTAGGAGATAATCTAAGGGTAGACGAAATAGAGACCTCTAGGATTAACAAGAACCATCCTATAGATAGCATCATAGGAAATCCTAACGAGGGTGTGAGGACTCGGAGTAGTGTAAATAACAACACTGTGTTGTTGTCAATGATAAACGACTCCGAGGCATATCACACATGTCTATATTCGTGCTTCATATCGCAAGTAGAGCCCAAAAACGTGCAAATGGCACTTAAGGACAACTCCTGGGTTGAAGCGATGCAGGAAGAACTTTCACAATTTAGGAAACTAGAAGTGTGGGAGTTAGTTCCGTTACCTCGAGGGGAGATTGCAATAGGAACCAAATGGGTTTTTAAGTGCAAAAGAAACGATCGGGGTATAGTCACGCGCAACAAGGCGAGATTAGTTGTAAAGGGTTTCAACCAAGAGGAGGGAATCGATTACAACGAAGTTTTTGCACCTGTAGCAAGGTTAGAAGCAATTAGGTTGTTTTTAGCTTTTGCCTCCTTCAAAGGCTTTAAAGTATATCAACTGGATGTTAAGAGTGCTTTCCTGTATGGGAAAGTGAAAGGAGTTGGTGTATGTAGAACAAGCCGCCCGGATTACAGATCCAAAATAATCACTGATAAGTATATCGCTTAGATAAGGCTCTTTATGATACATCAGCACTAGGCGGTATTAGACCTCTATTCCAACCATCTGTTAGAAAATGGCTTTGAGAGGGTAGGTAGATAGTACTCTATTTGTTAAGAGAAAGGGAGATCACTTATCTGGTACAAAGGTACGTCCGATATATCATTTTGGATATCAGACGAACAGTAATGTGCAAAGATTTCGAGAAGGATTATGAGAGTTAAGTTCAGATGAGTTGCTATGAGAGTTGAATTTCTTTTAGGGTTACCAAGTGACCAAAAAGAAGAAGGAATGTTTAATCCATCAAACTAAGTATGTCTATTGACATATTAGAACGGTTTGGGATGGAGGAACTTAAGTTGACTGCCCATTTCAGCACGCCGTTCAAGTGAATTCACAATCTCGCTACTGAAAGTGATGCCGATTGTGATCCGAACTTATATATCGGCGGCCATGATTGTCAAACTAGTATTTAACTGCTTCAAGACCTGACCATAATGTTTTGCTGTGTTAATTTGTGCTAGGTTTCAAGCGAATCCGAAGGAATGCATGTGAAAAGCTGTGAAGCGGATTCTACGATACCTCAAGTCGAAACCGAAGCTGGGACTTTGGTATCACGCGGAGGGAGATCTAGAGTTGGAGGCGTTCACAGATTCGGACTACGGAGGATGCGGCTTGACGCGCAAATCAACGACTGGAGGTTGTCAGTTCCTCGGAGGGAGATTGGTGTCCTGGCAATGCAAGAAACAAACATCGGTAGCCGTGTCAACGTGCGAGGCCGAGTATGTAGCTGCTGGTAGTTGCTGTTCACAGGTTTTGTGGATACAACAACAATTGCGGGATTACGGTTTGGCTTATACTCAAACTCCAATTAGGATAGACAATCAATCTACAATTGCTATAACAAATAATCCAGTTAAACACAGTAAAAACAAAGCACATAGACATAAGACATCATTTTATTCGTGATTGTGCTGAAAAGAACTTGATCAAACTGGTAAAGGTGGCAACTGAAGATAATAATGCTGATTTATTTACCAAAGCGTTTGATAAGTCACGATTTGAGTATTTAATTCAACTTAATGGAATGCGCAACCCAGAGTAAATTGACCTTAGTAGTATTTTATTTCCTTTAATAGTTGTTATATTTCTTTCTTTTTAGTGTAGTCTGCTAATTTAGGAAAGTTTCTAATTTAGGAAAGTTTTTATTTTTAGTAAGTTTCTATTTTTAGTAAGTTAAGTAGATTAGCCTAGTTTAATGCGTTTTGCTATGAAAAACAAAAGAAAAAAAGAGAGAAAATTACAAAAATACAAAAAAAAAAAAATATCAGAAAAGGAGTTAAGTCTTAGATACATAGGTTCAAAGTGACGAAAATTAGCACCGTCGTTACAGACTCTAAGTGTTTAGGCTTTCACACATAATGCAACTAAATCCTAAGTGTTATACTTTATTTAGGTTGATGTGTTGGTAGGCATAATACATATAGGGTATCTAAAGGCTAATAAAATATTCTAGAAAAAGTCAAACGTGTCACTAGCTTAGATGTACGACCAATCGGTCTTAATTTTTATGTACAAGACATACAAACATTGAGTCTAAATGAGGTATGCAAACTTTCTGGGGATGTATGACAACATCAAATACATCTGAAAATGGAAAGAATAGAAATATCATATAAAACTGAGAGTCGAAAACATGCAACTCTGTTGTACGTAAGTACAGACCTGTTGTCTCTGTTTAGATTCGGGTTAGCAGACATGTCGCTTTGTTGTACGTCAGTACAGACCTGTCACCGCTATCTGCTAATTTTAAAGTTAAACCTTAAGTCGAACTAAGACACTTTGTTGTATGAGAATACAGACCTGTGTCCGATGTTTGTCTTTTAAAGAAAGTTTGCAAATACCAACAAGTTAGAATTTTGTCTGTGTGCCTCGATCATAAAAGTATGTCTAAGTCTGAGTCACGTAAGATAATTTCCTGATAAATAAAAAGGCCAAGGGATATTCCGAAATGTAGAGTGTTTAACAGGGTAAAATACCAACAATCGGCTAAATGGGTATGTCACGACAAACAATCAAAGGAATCAAAAATTCCTAAGTGTGAAAGTTTAAGTACTGAAAGTTAGTATCGGACATCGCTATCTGATTGAACCTTTCTTAGACTATACTCATCAAAAATATGGTGTTAAGTATTTAGCTTAGAATGTAAATTTTCTTAAGTCTAGATTAAATTTTTGGTCAAAATTTTATTTTACTTTATTTTATTTTATTTTTACCTTAGTTTATTTTATTTCATTTTAGTTTAGTTTAATTTTTACTTAGGTAAAAGGTCAAAAATTACTGAGGGTGCATTCAAAGTTGAATAAAATAATCAATGCGTGAAATATCTGAGCTTAGGGTAAAAGATTTGGCATAGTTTATCTGGTTACACTACACAGTAGAAAATAGTTGGTAAAAGTTGAAAATATTTCAAAATTTCCGAAATTTTTCTAAGTGTTGGAAATTTCGAATCTAAGACAGACTCGAATGTGAGATACTTCGAATCTGTCAGTAGACTCGAAATTGCATAGACTCGAAGGTAGGTAGTATAAATAGGTCCACAGTAATGGCATTTATTTCTTACTACCCTCGAATCTGATTTCTCGAATCTGTCTTTGGCGATCTCGAATCTATTCTCGAGTCTATCGAATCTCTACTAAACGACATTTCGTCGAGTTTGAAGTCTTTGTGTTCGATTCTAATCTCATATCTAGGTATAATCAACAGGATTGTACAAGATTTTGGTGGTTTAATACACAAATTTGGACTTAAACATCACATTTTGATGTTTTATAGGTCAAAATAGGGTTTTTGCAAAATTACCACGTTTGGACTAATAAAAGATCAAATTTAAAGCATAAATCTATGATTAGAACCTAGTTGAACTAATGTATGTGATTTACCAAGTTCAAAATGGTTAAAATCTTGGGTTTTGGTTGAAACAATGGCCGACGGCCCTTCGAGTCTGTTCATGCACTTTCGAATCTGTTCATGGATGTCTCGAATCTATCATTAGATTCAAGATGATCATGGGATTCGAATCTGTCCATTAGACTCGAATAGGGACTCCTCGAATCTGTCCATTAGATTCGAAAATGGACACTTCGAGTCTGTTCCCTTCGAATCTGTACTTTATTTACTTTGTTGAATTTAAATTTTATTAAACTTGTGGACATTTAATTGTGCTAGATTTTGTATTTATTCAAATACAAGATAAAACAAATTTGAATTTAAACAAGTTTATTGATTTTTAATAATAATCTAACAATTTTATGTATTGTGCAGATATGGCGCTTCGTGCTTTTGTTCCCAAGCACAATATGGTACTGAATCCTGCCCATAACATCCCTGAGGCGCAGGGATTTCGAGAAGTTTTGGATTTTCTGGCGGAATCTAGGATAAGTTATGTGCTGTATGAAAACATTCCGATTGTGATATCCTATGTGCGTCAATTTTACGATCACTTGCAGGTTGACTGCACTGTCACCCCGACAGTGTTAAGAACTAGAATTGCCGGACAACCTTTGGTTTTCTCCGCTGATATTTTGAGACAAGTGCTACAGTTGGGTTCCCTAGAACAAGAAGACGGGCCTACAGACTTTCCTTTAAGTATTAGGCAAGCAGCTTTTTTGAGAATGGGATACAGCTTGGACGTTACAAAGTCGTCATATATGAAGAGTGGCTTGATAGGACAATGGCGTTTCCTGGTCCATGTGTTTATGATCTGTTTTGCACCGAAGAAAGCTGGATTTGATTACATTGTATCAAAAATCCAATCAGCTATGATCGCGATGGTATACAATAAGAAGTTTAGTTTCTCGCAGCTGATTTTCTCGGAATTTATCCATCAAATCACGGCTCCTGAGAGAGAAAAGTTCCTTTTGTATCCGAGGTTTGTGATGATGTTGATAAGGCACTTCTTGCCTGAGCTGCCACAATCTGATGATGCATTGACCGTCAATGTTATAGAGAAGCGTATCTATTCTGACTGTTCCTCACACCGAGGAAGGTTAGCCGTTCCGGAGGCACGTCCACTTTTTGGTGCAATTCTGGACAGGGAATTTCAAGCTCCGAATGATGCCAACTGGGCAGGAGTAGTTGGTGTCCAACAACAACAACAACAGCGACAGCAACGTCCACAGCGGCCGCGTGATCCGAGACGACAACAGCAACCAGCAGCGAGTCAAATCCCGGCAATCAGGCCGTCATCAAACCAACAACCAGAAGTAGAAGAAGCAGGGACTTCGACTGGTCATGAAGCTGAGCCCTCAGATATTCATGAAGCAGGGCCTTCAAATGTTGTGAGAGAAGCTGACCACCTAACACAGACACTTAATGAGATTTGGGAGGCAGGGCCGCATGCCGATGAAGATGTTGCAGCAGCATTGGTGGATGAGCTGCTGAGTCCGCCTGGAGATAATGATGATATATTTCGTGATGTTGACGAATATGAGCCAGAGGGGGCTGAGGCAGGATTGACATCTTCGGAATCTGAAACCGAATCAGATGAAGTTCATGAGGTGGTAACTACCGAAACTGGAAGTTGTTTTGAGACTTATGGTTCTAGATTGATTGTCAATCAAGGTGGTTCGAGGAGGAGAGAGACCAGGGAATTGGAGGAGTCCGATTATGAAGAAGAAGAGATTGCTACGTTAGTGACGAGGCCACGAGCAAAACGTCATAGATTTATGCAAGGGTCGTCTTCTACCTCGGAAGCACAACCAGAAACCTCTCAAGCCCAAACCCAAGCACCAACCACAGATTCACCATCACCGCCACCTCAGCAACACGAACCCTACATTCCGCCACCATTCAATCCTTCTCCCCTTCAGTCCATTCCATCTATGCCAGAAGCATACAATGAAAATCAAAGATTTCTGCAGCTGAAGAGTCGAGTTGATTTTCAGCACGTTCAAATTATGACTCTCACTAAAGCAGTTGGTGAACTCCAAGAACATAACGCTAATCTGGATAAGGAGAATGCTGAGTTGAGAATGATTATTGAAGGTGTAAGAGATGAAAACACTGAGCTTAAGTCTTTTGTCACTGATCAGTCATCCGAGATCCGAGCAATGAGGTCCCTCATGGAGCAGTTAATGAAAAACCTTCAGGCTCAGGGGGAGACGTCGTGTCGTGATCAAGTAGTACAGAGGCGGAGGGACGATGATGAAGATGATAATCAAGGCAATGATCCCAGCTCTCAAAGACAGGATGAGCCAGTAGATTTTTCTACTGCTCAGGCTGCTCAATCTCAGGGGGAGCCAAGTCAAGCAGAAGGTGAAAGAGGAGAGGCTAGTTCTTCAAGGAATTTAGACAGCGACATGATCGATGCGCTGAAAGATATTGAAGAAGAGCTGATGGAGTTTGACTTTGAAGACGAAATGGAAGAGTTGGAGGAAGGGGAATTTATTCCAGATGATGTTGTTGACTGGAAATCTGACGACGAAGTGATAGAGGATGAAGACGATCAAGTCAATGAAGTTATTGTCAATTCACAACCAGTAACGGAGCTATATGAAGGACAAAATCATGATGTGATCGACATTGACTATATCAAAGTAGCCTCAGTCGAGGATAATGAACTTGAAGAGGCCGAGATGGAGCCATCTAGGACTGACTTGATCAATCTTTGGTTCAAGAAAGAGGAAAAGAAAGAGAGTTTGAAGATGAAGAAGAAGATGAGAGTTCCAGGTGCTGGGAACTTCTCAGGAGGCATTATTAGCTGGTTCTTTGACAGAGAACTGCAGCTGTTCATTTTGAAAAGAAGAGATGGACTTCAATACTTGAGGCGGACACTGAAAGCTTTTAATTCTTTGCCCAAGATTGAAGTTAAAGAGTTAGCCTGGAAGGAGCTTATTAATATTGGAGATGATCCTTACGCAAACGTTATTGAAAGAATCATAAGGAAAGAAGGGCGATCAGGCAAATTTGAGAGGCTTAAGCCGAGATCAGGCAAGAGGGTCGAGGATGGATAAAGAATAGATCCTCATACTGGAAGACCTTGGGCTAGAATGATCTATAAGCCAGTCAAATGCTTGAAAAGAGTGCCAATAAAGCCAATGCCACAAAATGTTTTGAGCAACATGAAGTGGTGGTACCTGGAGATTGACACTGCTGAAGCTATAATGGAGGATCAAGACGAGCAGGTAATTTTGAAGGTATACGACTCTCTGCATTTGATAAACCTATCTAAGGACGACCTGAAGAAGCTTCACGATCAGCCTATATTCTTCACTGAACCATGGAGATCTGAAGCCAGGAAGTTCCAAAAGGTAGTTAAAGTTTGTATAGAGGCAGGGTTATATGCAGGTAGTAGCGTCTATAGCTCTAGTACTTAAATTTGATGTAATGTAAATAATTAGAAGCTATCGTCAAGGGGGAGTCTGTTGGTACACCCTGTGTGACGATAGCAGTCTAATCGATCTGCGTTATGATTTAAGTAATATTCTGAATATTAACAAGTGTTTTGATATATATGTTTAATATGTGTTTGTCTGTTATTGATTGTGTGTTTGAACTTGATGTAACAAGTATTACAAGAAGTTCAAACATAAAAGTCAAAGAGTATGTCAAACATAAGTTAAAACATAAGTTTCATCACTTAAGTGTTTAAATGTATTGGCTAGATTCGAATATGTAAAGGAAGACATTCGAATCTGTGATAGATTCGAATGTATCCTTTGATTCGAATAGGTTAGATTCGAATCTGTCAGATGGACAGATTCGAATGAGGCCTTAGGCCAGATTCGAGGTTGGCCCACAACAGACTCGAATCAGGGTCTATAATTAGGGATAGACTCGAATGATTAGAGGACCTTCGGCAGAATTCGTGAGGAATTAAGCAATAGGCGATCTCGAGTTTATCAGCTAGGTGAGTGCTGTTTCGGAGAGAATTAGTACGTAGGATCGTTCGTGTGTCGTTCGTTCAGCGTCTAATAGTCTCCGTGTTCCGTTGGTTGAGAGTTGTCCGTCTGACCGTAAACGAGGATTCCGCACTCGTTCACGGATCCGCGTCTAGATAGATCTGTCAGTGGTAGACCTTACATTTTAGGTTTCGAATTTTTTATTCTATTGCATTATAGTTTATAGTTTATCATTGCATATCATTCATGATTTATAAAAGCAAAATAAAGGTGTATTAGGGAATTAAGTTAGGGAGGTTTGCCCTCACCCCAATTACCAATGCTTAAAATGATTAACTCACCTTTTAATTAAATCTTGATATGAATCGCTCATTACATATTAGTTTATTGCATTTAAGTTAGTTTAGTTTTGCATGATTTTTAGTTCTTATTCTATTCTATTATTTTTTTTTATTTTGCTTTTTTGTGTGCACCCTTGAATAATAGTTGTTTGATTAACCAATTGAAAGTGGCAATGCACTGGTCTTATCTCTCTAATTTATTTTAGTTTAAGCAAGTAACTTAAAATGATGATTCTAGTTAGGAAATAGATTAATACCAAGTGATATCAGTGATGATCGAGTTAAAAATTATTAAAAGAGTCATAATGAATATGCATGCATGAGATTAATAAAAGAATTTGAGTATGTTACACTTGTGTATGGTTTTAAATAACACACTTTATTAAAACCAGCGTTTCAAAAGACATTGATACACCTAAGCAATAAAGGGGAGTGTTGCAAATAAATCCGTGAGACGTAGGTGCTTAAATTGTATGGGGTGGCCTAACAAGTTCGGAAAAGAAGTCTAAGGGGTATTCTATGCCAAACCCCCTAAAGCCAACTGGTTTGGGAGCGGTTGATCAATTTCCGTTACATGGACTCATTAGAAAGTCATATTCAAACCTTTAATAAATAGCTCATAAGTGGGCTAAATAAAATTATTAATGATAAGTGAGTTCATTATAAACGTCAACACCGGTAAAATTGAATGCATGTAACCCTGAGCAAAAAAAAAAGTGGTTTATGGTGAGAAATGTTTGGGAGGTAAATTGTTGATAATGGTTTAACACACTTTAACAGAAATGGATTTTAGTTATGATCATGCATGGATATTTAGTATGAAGACTGTTACTAATTTGATAATTAACCAGAGAGTCATTGATTTATCATATGCTTGGTAAATGAAATCTGAAACATTAAGGTCCTATAGAGTACAAATCACACGAAGGGGAAAACGGATCAACTATCCGGGTAATGTGTGTGGACAAGGTGACAAACCACCTTGAAGAGGTACCGTCTGGCTGAAGACGTAAAACTTAGCGCTTCTTGGGAGCCAACCCAATGAAATTTGTGGGTGTGTTCAATAGAAACTCTCACGAGACTATAACTTGTCCACCCGATGCAATGGTGATCCCTACGAAAGTGAGGTTTAATATATATTTATGTTTATTTAATTTATGGTTTCGAATTTTTTATTCTATTGCATTATAGTTTATAGTTTATCATTGCATATCATTCATGATTTATAAAAGCAAAATAAAGGTGTATTAGAGAATTAAGTTAGGGAGGTTTGCCCTCACCCCAATTACCAATGCTTAAAATGATTAACTCACCTTTTAATTCAATCTTGATATGAATCGCTCATTACATATTAGTTTATTGCATTTAAGTTTGTTTAGTTTTGCATGATTTTTAGTTCTTATTCTATTCTTATTATTTTTTTTTTTTTGCATTTTTGTGTGCACCCTTGAATAATAGTTGATTGATTAACCAGTTGAAAGTGGCAATGCACTGGTCTTATCTCTCTAATTTATTTTAGTTTAAGCAAGTAACTTAAAATGATGATTCTAGTTAGGAAATAGATTAATACCAAGTGATATCAGTGATGATCGAGTTAAAAATTATTAAAAGAGTCATAATGAATATGCATGCATGAGATTAATAAAAGAATTTGAGTATGTTACACTTGTGTATGGTTTTAAATAACACACTTTATTAAAACCGGCATTTCAAAAGACATCGATACACCTATGCAATAAGGGGGAGTGTTGCAAAAAAATCCATGAGACGTAGGTGCTTAAATTGTATGGGGTGGCCTAACAAGTTCGGAAAAGAAGTCTAAGGGGTATTCTATGCCTAACCCCCTAAAGCCAACTGGTTTGGGAGCGTTGATCAATTTCCGTTACATGGACTCATTAGAAAGTCATATTCAAACCTTTAATAAATAGCTCATAAGTGTGCTAAATAAAATTATCAATGATAAGTGAGTTCATTATAAACGTCAACACCGGTAATACTGCATGGATGTAACCCTGAGCAAAAAAAAAGTGGTTTATGGTGAGAAATGTTTGGGAGGTAAATTGATGATAATGGTTTATCACACTATAACAGAAATGGATTTTAGTTATAATCATGCATGGATATTTAGTATGAAGACTGTTATTAATTTGATAATTAAACAGAGAGTCATTGATTTATCATATGCTTGGTAAATGAAATCTGAAACATTAAGGTCCTATGGAGTACAAATCACACGAAGGGGAAAACGGATCAACTATCCGGGTAATGTGTGTGGACAAGGTGACAAACCACCTTGAAGAGGTACCGTCGACGGCTGAAGACGTAAAACTTAGCGCTTCTTGGGAGCCAACCCAATTAAATTTGTGGGTGTGTTCAATAGAAACTCTCACGAGACTATAACTTGTCCACCCGATGCAATGGTGATCCCTACGAAAGTGAGGTTTAATATATATTTATGTTTATTTAATTTATGGTTTCGAATTTTTTATTCTATTGCATTATAGTTTATAGTTTATCATTGCATATCATTCAGGATTTATAAAAGCAAAATAAAGGTGTATTAGGGAATTAAGTTAGGGAGGTTTGCCCTCACCCCAATTACCAATGCTTAAAATGATTAACTCACCTTTTAATTAAATCTTGATATGAATCGCTCATTACATATTAGTTTATTGCATTTAAGTTAGTTTAGTTTTGCATGATTTTTAGTTCTTATTCTATTCTTTTTTTTTTTTTTTTTTGCATTTTTGTGTGCACCCTTGAATAATAGTTGATTGATTAACCAGTTGAAAGTGGCAATGCACTGGTCTTATCTCTCTAATTTATTTTAGTTTAAGCAAGTAACTTAAAATGATGATTCTAGTTAGGAAATAGATTAATACCAAGTGATATCAGTGATGATCGAGTTAAAAATTATTAAAAGAGTCATAATGAATATGCATGCATGAGATTAATAAAAGAATTTGAGTATGTTACACTTGTGTATGGTTTTAAGTAACACACTTTATTAAAACCGGCATTTCAAAAGACATCGATACACCTATGCAATAAGGGGGAGTGTTGCAAATAAATCCATGAGACGTAGGTGCTTAAATTGTATGGGGTGGCCTAACAAGTTCGGAAAAGAAGTCTAAGGGGTATTCTATTCCTAACCCCCTAAAGCCAACTGGTTTGGGAGCGTTGATCAATTTCCGTTACATGGACTCATTAGAAAGTCATATTCAAACCTTTAATAAATAGCTCATAAGTGTGCTAAATAAAATTATCAATGATAAGTGAGTTCATTATAAACGTCAACACCGGTAATATTGCATGGATGTAACCCTGAGCAAAAAAAAAGTGGTTTATGGTGAGAAATGTTTGGGAGGTAAATTGTTGATAATGGTTTATCACACTGTAACAGAAATGGATTTTAGTTATGATCATGCATGGATATTTAGTATGAAGACTGTTATTAATTTGATAATTAAACAGAGAGTCATTGATTTATCATATGCTTGGTAAATGAAATCTGAAACATTAAGGTCCTATGGAGTACAAATCACACGAAGGGGAAAACGGATCAACTATCCGGGTAATGTGTGTGGACAAGGTGACAAACCACCTTGAAGAGGTACCGTCTGGCTGAAGACGTAAAACTTAGCGCTTCTTGGGAGCCAACCCAATGAAATTTGTGGGTGTGTTCAATAGAAACTCTCACGAGACTATAACTTGTCCACCCGATGCAATGGTGATCCCTACGAAAGTGAGGTTTAATATATATATTTATGTTTATTTAATTTATGGTTTCGAATTTCTTATTCTATTGCATTATAGTTTATAGTTTATCATTGCATATCATTAAGGATTTATAAAAGCAAAATAAAGGTGTATTAGGGAATTAAGTTAGGGAGGTTTGCCCTCACCCCAATTACCAATGCTTAAAATGATTAACTCACCTTTTAATTAAATCTTGATATGAATCGCTCATTACATATTAGTTTATTGCATTTAAGTTAGTTTAGTTATGCATGATTTTTAGTTCTTATTCTATTCTATTTTTTTTTTTTTTTGCATTTTTGTGTGCACCCTTGAATAATAGTTGTTTGATTAACCAGTTGAAAGTAGCAATGCACTGGTCTTATCTTTCTAATTTATTTTAGTTTAAGCAAGTAACTTAAAATGATGATTCTAGTTAGGAAATAGATTAATACCAAGTGATATCAGTGATGATCGAGTTAAAAATTATTAAAAGAGTCATAATGAATATGCATGCATGAGATTAATAAAAGAATTTGAGTATGTTACACTTGTGTATGGTTTTAAATAACACACTTTATTAAAACCAGCATTTCAAAAGACATCGATACACCTATGCAATAAAGGGGAGTGTTGCAAATAAATCCATGAGACGTAGGTGCTTAAATTGTATGGGGTGGCCTAACAAGTTCGGAAAAGAAGTCTAAGGGGTATTCTATGCCTAACCCCCTAAAGCCAACTGGTTTGGGAGCGTTGATCAATTTCCGTTACATGGACTCATTAGAAAGTCATATTCAAACCTTTAATAAATAGCTCATAAGTGTGCTAAATAAAATTATCAATGATAAGTGAGTTCATTATCAACGTCAACACCGGTAATATTGCATGGATGTAACCCTGAGCAAAAAAAAAGTGGTTTATGGTGAGAAATGTTTGGGAGGTAAATTGTTGATAATGATTTATCACACTGTAACAGAAATGGATTTTAGTTATGATCATGCATGGATATTTAGTATGAAGACTGTTATTAATTTGATAATTAAACAGAGAGTCATTGATTTATCATATGCTTGGTAAATGAAATCTGAAACATTAAGGTCCTATGGAGTACAAATCACACGAAGGGGAAAACGGATCAACTATCCGGGTAATGTGTGTGGACAAGGTGACAAACCACCTTGAAGAGGTACCGTCTGGCTGAAGACGTAAAACTTAGCGCTTCTTGGGAGCCAACCCAATGAAATTTGTGGGTGTGTTCAATAGAAACTCTCACGAGACTATAACTTGTCCACCCGATGCAATGGTGATCCCTACGAAAGTGAGGTTTAATATATATATTTATGTTTATTTAATTTATGGTTTCGAATTTCTTATTCTATTGCATTATAGTTTATAGTTTATCATTGCATATCATTCAGGATTTATAAAAGCAAAATAAAGGTGTATTAGGGAATTAAGTTAGGGAGGTTTGCCCACACCCCAATTACCAATGCTTAAAATGATTAACTCACCTTTTAATTAAATCTTGATATGAATCGCTCATTACATATTAGTTTATTGCATTTAAGTTAGTTTAGTTTTGCATGATTTTTAGTTCTTATTCTATTCTTTTTTTTTTTTTTTTTTTTTTTTTTTTTGCATTTTTGTGTGCACCCTTGAATAATAGTTGTTTGATTAACCAGTTGAAAGTAGCAATGCACTGGTCTTATCTCTCTAATTTATTTTAGTTTAAGCAAGTAACTTAAAATGATGATTCTAGTTAGGAAATAGATTAATACCAAGTGATATCAGTGATGATCGAGTTAAAAATTATTAAGAGTCATAATGAATATGCATGCATGAGATTAATAAAAGAATTTGAGTATGTTACACTTGTGTATGGTTTTAAGTAACACACTTTATTAAAACCAGCGTTTTAAAAGACATCGATACACCTAAGCAATAAGGGGGAGAGTTGCAAATAAATCCATGAGACGTAGGTGCTTAAATTGTATGAGGTCGCCTAACAAGTTCGGAAAAGAAGTCTAAGGGGTATTCTATGCCTAACCCCCTAAAGCCAACTGGTTTGGGAGCGGTTGATCAATTTCCGTTACATGGACTCATTAGAAAGTCATATTCAAACCTTTAATAAATAGCTCATAAGTGTGCTAAATAAAATTATCAATGATAAGTGAGTTCATTATAAACGTCAACACCGGTAATATTGCATGGATGTAACCCTGAGCAAAAAAAAAAGTGGTTTATGGTGAGAAATGTTTGGGAGGTAAATTGTTGATAATGGTTTAACACACTGTAACAGAAATGGATTTTAGTTATGATCATGCATGGATATTTAGTATGAAGACTGTTATTAATTTGATAATTAAACAGAGAGTCATTGATTTATCATATGCTTTGGTAAATGAAATCTGAAACATTAAGGTCCTATGGAGTACAAATCACACGAAGGGGAAAGCGGATCAACTATCCGGGTAATGTGTGTGGACAAGGTGACAAACCACCTTGAAGAGGTACCGTCTGGCTGAAGACGTAAAACTTAGCGCTTCTTGGGAGCCAACCCAATGAAATTTGTGGGTGTGTTCAATAGAAACTCTCACGAGACTATAACTTGTCCACCCGATGCAATGGTGATCCCTACGAAAGTGAGGTTTAATATATATTTATGTTTATTTAATTTATGGTTTCGAATTTTTTATTCTATTGCATTATAGTTTATAGTTTATCATTGCATATCATTCATGATTTATAAAAGCAAAATAAAGGTGTATTAGGGAATTAAGTTAGGGAGGTTTGCCCTCACCCCAATTACCAATGCTTAAAATGATTAACTCACCTTTTAATTAAATCTTGATATGAATCGCTCATTACATATTAGTTTATTGCATTTAAGTTAGTTTAGTTTTGCATGATTTTTAGTTCTTATTCTATTCTATAATTTTTTGTTATTTCGCATTTTTGTGTGCACCCTTGAATAATAGTTGTTTGATTAACCAGTTGAAAGTGGCAATGCACTGGTCTTATCTCTCTAATTTATTTTAGTTTAAGCAAGTAACTTAAAATGATGATTCTAGTTAGGAAATAGATTAATACCAAGTGATATCAGTGATGATCGAGTTAAAAATTATTAAAAGAGTCATAATGAATATGCATGCATGAGATTAATAAAAGAATTTGAGTATGTTACACTTGTGTATGGTTTTAAATAACACACTTTATTAAAACCAGCATTTCAAAAGACATCGATACACCTATGCAATAAAGGGGAGTGTTGCAAATAAATCCATGAGACGTAGGTGCTTAAATTGTATGGGGTGGCCTAACAAGTTCGGAAAAGAAGTCTAAGGGGTATTCTATGCCTAACCCCCTAAAGCCAACTGGTTTGGGAGCGTTGATCAATTTCCGTTACATGGACTCATTAGAAACTCATATTCAAACCTTTAATAAATAGCTCATAAGTGTGCTAAATAAAATTATCAATGATAAGTGAGTTCATTATCAACGTCAACACAGTAATATTGCATGGATGTAACCCTGAGCAAAAAAAAAGTGGTTTATGGTGAGAAATGTTTGGGAGGTAAATTGTTGATAATGGTTTATCACACTGTAACAGAAATGGATTTTAGTTATGATCATGCATGGATATTTAGTATGAAGACTGTTATTAATTTGATAATTAAACAGAGAGTCATTGATTTATCATATGCTTGGTAAATGAAATCTGAAACATTAAGGTCCTATGGAGTACAAATCACACGAAGGGGAAAACGGATCAACTATCCGGGTAATGTGTGTGGACAAGGTGACAAACCACCTTGAAGAGGTACCGTCTGGCTGAAGACGTAAAACTTAGCGCTTCTTGGGAGCCAACCCAATGAAATTTGTGGGTGTGTTCAATAGAAACTCTCAGGAGACTATAACTTGTCCACCCGGTGCAATGGTGATCCCTACGAAAGTGAGGTTTAATAAAAGAATTTGAGTATGTTACACTTGTGTATGGTTTTAAATAACACACTTTATTAAAACCAGCGTTTCAAAAGACATCGATACACCTAAGCAATAAGGGGGAGTGTTGCAAATAAATCCATGAGACGTAGGTGCTTAAATTGTATGGGGTGGCCTAACAAGTTCGGAAAAGAAGTCTAAGGGGTATTCTTTGCCAAACCCCCTAAAGCCAACTGGTTTGGGTGCGGTTGATCAATTTCCGTTACATGGACTCATTAGAAAGTCATATTCAAACCTTTAATAAATAGCTCATAAGTGTGCTAAATAAAATTATCAATGATAAGTGAGTTCATTATAAACGTCAACACCGGTAAAATTTCATGCTTGTAACTGATGCGAGTGTCGTTAACCCGTCAAAAATACCACTAAATACCTTAGAAGCTAGGGTAAGTAGGGATCGTATCCACAGAGAGCGAGAGGTTAATTACACGTATTTAAGCGACTAGCGTTGTAAAATAATTAATTTAAAAAGATTGATTTGGTTTGTAAAAAGGTGATTGCTTGATTTATAAAACTAATTACTTGCGAAATTTGTGAAAAGAAAACTTAATGAATTTGTTTGATTGAATAAAGTACGAAGATAACTATTCCCGGATTCCACACCTCGCTTTGTATTTAATTTATAAAACGATATGAAGATTACATAGACATAATCTTTGTTATAATTATTATTAGAATCGTTACGTGATCTTGGGCATAGCGCGTGACACGTTTGATTACTCGTCTTAATTAAACAATTAACTCGGCACGAATAATAAAATGTCAACGAACTATCTTACGAAACGCAACAAAACAAATAACAATAATTCGTTTACAATCTAAAGATAAATAATAAAACCATGCAAACTTAAAGTAATCGTTCATAAAATAAAACTTAGCGATGTGCTTCCTCCGAGAATGATTATGATGAGACTAGCCGGACATCGTTGATGCAATGCTCAAGAGTTGTGTATCCATCTTCGTAGCTCGACTCATGTGTTCTTCGTATGTGTGTTCGCTCAAACAGGGTTCTTTTCCTTAGCCTTCTCCTCCAAAAAACGATGGTTTCTTCTAAGATATGACTTTGTATTTATAGGAAAAGCTGGAAAAACCCTAAAAACGGCCGTCTAATATTTTAATGGGCTGGGCGCAGCCGTAGGCGCAGGCCTGCGCCTGTCTGTAAAAATCCGTGTTTTTGTGAATTAATTTCTTCTGTCGAGCACGTGGTCTGGGCGCAGGGCTGCGCCCCTCTCTGCGCCTGGCTCTGAATTTTTGTCCTTTTTACGCCATTTTAGACCGGATTTTGTTTACCTGCACAAGCACAGAATTTATTCAATAGTAGCACATTCTATGACACTTTCTTACTAAAAACAACTCTTTTGGGTTTAATAAATATGATAAATTATAAACCGATCAAACTTCCCCAACTTAATTCTTGATCGTCCCGAGCAAGCAACGAAAATCAGATTTTTAAAACATCGGGTTTATCAAGCGTGCAAGACATAATCAACTTATTTAAACAAACACTAGCCTTCATAAACGTAATAAAATTCAAGGACATGACAGAATTTATTTCAGATATATCATGATGTTTTTCAGAATGGTTGTTCAAAAAGTTCCTCACCACTATTATCCTTTTAGCTCAAGGTTATAGAATTGAATTCACGTGGGTCACTGGACCATCTTTTCTCCTCGATGCATGAGTATAAATACTGGTTTTTCTTTTCTTTTCGTGTTAGTTTTTCTTCATGCAATGTTTCTATTTTTTTTTTGTTCAAGTTTAACATGGCTTACTAGCTGATCCGTGTAACAGGATTTGGGTCAGCCACTCCCAGACCAGTTGGCCTTAGGGGACTAGGCATGATGGTACCCTTCAGACTTAATTTCCTGAATCAACTAGGCCACACTTGAATTGAGGCTCTATTGGTGTTCGATTCCTCCCCCTTATTGCATGAATAAATAGCGGCTATTGGAATCCTTGTTAATTATCACTCGCTACAACACAATATATCCTACTTCAAATCCAGTTCACTGCCTTGGTTTTAAGCATCTATCACTCTTTGTGTTATATTTAAACTCATATAATTACATCTTTTTGATTGAAACCGACCTAACTAACATCATCATGTTAAAGTTGCAAGCTCAACAATGAAAATTTATTGGGTTAGCTGATCGGATCTTTTTACGGCTCGCTTTTCACATAATCTTCTAAAAAGAAACACATTTATTCAATCAACGTAATGCATTCAAAAACAAACACTAATAACAATAATAAAGTATAAAAACAATAATTCATCCTACTTAAAGAAAGGAACGGAAGAACCTGACTACTGCGGTGGTGGCGGTAGTCCGAAGATACCAGCAAAGAATTCCCCGAAAGAATTTCGGTCTTCTTGCATGAGAGGTGCAGGCGGGTATGTGTTCGCGGGATGCACCACGCTCTCTCCGCGTGTCGTGTTGGGGACTCGACCATAGGCTGGGAAGTATTGAGGAGTTCGATCCTCAATGTTCAGCCTTTGGAAATTCTGCCACTGATAGTCCTCGTATGGCTGATGTGGCAACCCGGCATTGTAATTCATGTGATCTCTTACTGCATCGGTGTACGCCCAGTGCTGCTGGTTGTAATAAGCGTTCTGAAATGATGACGCGCGCACACCGGTGTAGATTTCGTCAATTCGGCTTGTCTGGGTTTCCAACTCATGCTGAAACTTGTCCATCCTCCCAACCACGTCCTCTTGAAAAGTACCCAACCGCAAGTTCATCGCGTCCAACCGCGCAATGACCTGGGACATATCATTAGCTCCCCCCGCTGCATGTATTCTTTCAGCTTGATGTTGATGGTAGGCCTCTGCCTCTTCTACATCATATAGCTCTCTATGCGTCTTTCCCGTGTCTGAGTCAAAAATCTCAAATCCTTGATCCGTTTGGCGCAGAGTGATGCTTTGTATCATAGCCGCTGTAATGACGACGCCGGAGACTCCCCTCGGAACAGATATGGGGGAAATTGCTGCCTGAGCCCTCAGAAATTCTGATATAATCCATCCGTGAGGGATTATTTTCCTCTCCCTCGTGTTGTACATTGACCACAGGTCGTTCATCACAATCCAAGCAAAAGAAAGGCTCGGCTCTCCTGTCATTAGTGCATAAAGAATAGTTACCTCCTTGTGCCGAATTTTTGTCAGATCACTGTCTCTTGGCAGCACGTTGTTGGTAACAATCTTGTGTAATACCTTCGCCATGGGGCTAAGGTCACGCCTAGCGTACACCGTATATCCAGCCGCAACATTGTAATCGGTCTTCAGTATCTCTGCTAACTGCGTAGTCCATTCACCCTCCAAAGTTCTATCAGTGAATGCTAGTTGTGCATCTGTTTTATACTCATAGTTGAAGTTCTGTGCTCCGTCCTCTCCAACACCAATATGAACTCCAAAAACTTCTCGTAATGCTTGTGCGTTCATCGGAAATTCATGCCCATTTACGCGACCTATTAATGTGAAGTCGCCTCTGGATCGTCCTTCTTCGCGCCTTAGTGTAGACATCCACTCTACAACCTCGTCATGATAGATGTGCTCCCCTCCTAAATCCAATACTGCCTCCCATCCTAACCGGTCGAAGCATCTCACTACCCCATAATTCTCGAACTCGTCTTTCTTTACTCTCTTTTCCACTAAGACTTTGCCTGAGAATTTCTTTGTCATAAACAACTGTCGTCGAATATTGGCCGGATGCTGTGATAGATTAAGGTCCGGGTTCCATTCTACCCTCGGTTGGGTAGAGGAACTAGCGCCTTCCCCCACTCGTTGTCTAGTCCGGCGAGACATCTGCAATTACGAGAACTTAAGTATATATATAATTATGAAATTCTCAATTCGTTCTATTTTCTCAACAAAGAACCATAACTGATAGTTTGTGCAATAATCATATCATATGTAACACAAGGATGCATAATTTATTCATATCAATTGAAACACCTTGTCACATTTATCAAATTAAGCAAATTGCACAAAATAACAACAAACTTTTCGGAAATTTGACTAGCATGCCTTTCTTCTTAATCGTGCTCATCACTTCACTTAATACTCTATTCTACATTACGAAAGCACTAAAATTATTTTGTATAAGTGGTCATGCAAAAAGTCAAACTAAAAGTCAAAATTTAACTTCAAACTCCATTAAAGCTTAATTGTTCAAGAATGGTGGAGTTTGTGTACCTTGTTTTTGATGAGTAATGAAAGAGGAGTTGAATCTAAAGTGGTAGTGGATGAATTCCTAGCTTGAGTTTACCTTCCCCAACTTGAGTGTAAACTCAAGTTCCTTGCTACTTCTTGCGTGATGTCAATCACTAGCTTGATTCCTAGTGATTTTTGTAAGCAAAAATGTTTTTTAGGTGAAAATATGTGAGGAAGATGAGGGAACCGTAAGGGGGGCGCAAGGGGTGCTCTTGTAGGGTTTGCAAAAAAAATTTTCTATTTAAAATGAAGAAAATCGGGCAGGCGCACCCCTGGGCGCAGGCCTGCGCCGGCGGCTGCGCTTGGGGGGCCTGTTCGGTTCAAAAAATTTTTGTTTTTTCAGTTGGTTGGGTGCATGCTTGGTTTGATAATTTACGTGTTTTCGATAAAAAAAAGTATGGTTTACACGCATTTATCCTACACTTCATAACACATTTATGTGTTTCCCCTTCCCCAACTTAAGAGATTGTGTCGTCCCCGACACTATGAAGGCTGAAAATAGTTATCTGAGCAGAGTAATATGTAAGTAACAGAGATAGTGCAAGTCAAATGTTTACTAAGCATAGCATGCAATTGTTACGAAAGCTAAAAAGTTTAAGGTGCCAACACGAACACCAAGCACATGTTTGTTATGGCCTTGGGCCAATTACACAACCGACTACCAATTGTTTAAAAGTTCAAGGACCATAGTATTTTAGAGAGGATTGCACGGAATCAGGGAATCAGTATTCATCAGGAGACGTCAGATGAGTTGTGTGGGTTGAGACGGTGTGGGAACTGCGGCGGCCGACAGCCCGTTCGAGCTCCTCTACCCTCGATTGGACGCTAGCGAGCCAACGGGAGTGAGCTCCCACCGAGATTCCGTGAACATGGACATCATGCTTTAACTTGTCAACCTCCATGAGGACTGCACTGTTTGCTGCCAGTAGTCCTTCCACCGCATTCTTGATGGCGGTAAGTCGTGCTTCCAATACATCATTTTCCGACAAGTGTGCTTGTGATGAACCACCCTTCTCAAACTTTACCTCACTTTTCTCAAACTTTACCTCATCTTTCCCAAACTTAAGCTCACCTATCCTTGCTTTACCCTTGTCTACGGTTTGGTCATATCAATAAAAGGAGCGACTTGCAGGGATGATTGAAACAATACCGTGTGCGGGGTCCCTAATCAAAAAGGTGCCCGAAACTTGCTCAAATTGTAAGCCCGCAATGGTATGTCTTGTAAACCAAACATCATTGGGTCCTAATAGCCGTGGGCTCGCTCCTTCCGAGATGACTCCCATATTGATAAACAGTTCACTGAGCATACGACCATAAGGTATTTCCATGTGTGGTTTCGTGAGGGTCGCTTCCCAAATAGTCTGCATCATGATATAAGCAAGGGAGACGGCCGGTTTACCCGTGATCAAAGCATGAATGAGTATGACCTCGCGGGTCCGAACAGCAGTGGTATTAGAGGATCTCGGCAGGATATTGAAGACAATAATCTTCCACAAAACTTTGGCCCAAGGGCGAAGATCACCCCGATAGTACTTGGAATAGACCCTTGCTTGTTCGATAGTAAGATTGAAAACCTTGGTCAGCTTCTTAGCCCGTCCTTCTGAATGTCGCAACACCCCACTAGATAAATCTTGTTCCGTCCAAAATTCCCTTGCTACCGGGATGTCAGTATCAAAATCAAAATAATCACACAATTCCTTCCTAGAGACTACAACCTCTTTCCCATTAACACGACCCCGCAATTCAAAGTCATGTTCCACAGCCCCCTCCCTTCGGATCAGAGTTGTCATCCATTCATAGATCTCAGTTTCATGAACATACGGGGTTTCGACTTGCAAAGCCCCCGACCACCCAATGCGATCAAAACTCTCGATAATCCCAAAGTGTTTAAAATCTGATTCTTTCATAGTCTTTTCTATGAAAAAGTGCGTGGGTGGTTCAGAAACCAGTGGTGAGGGTGGGGGTGACGGATACTCGATATTGATCGGGATAGGTGTGTGCACACGCATTCGTGGAGTGCGAGTGATACGTCGACGAGAGTTCCCTGTGAATTGTTGTGACATCTATGCACATATAGCAAAGAGAAACGGAATTTAGCACAATTAAATGCACACAATGGCACACAAGCATGTTAATCTCGATGGAGTTCGAAGAACCCGGTGAGAAGTACATAAATGTCAAGTGCAACGTGTTCCACGAAGGTGCAAGTAATTCAATGTAGTTACCATTCTCCATGAATTTGGTGCATGTGCATGAACGATGAGGGTAACATAACATCGCAAGATTTTGTCGTGACGTGCATGATTATGAGCGACAAATGGGGCGATTAAAAGCACTAATCATGAATTTGTAATGCAGTGACATGTTCATCCTAATTTTAGCATCCAGTAGTGCACCTAAACTGGAAGTTATCACTTAATATGGAAATTCTAAACATATCACAGTGAGAAATTCTTGAAAACCCTATATTTAAAAATTAACTAGAAATATATGAAATGTGTATATTCTAGCAGGTTGCACACGACTAATGACATAGAAAACCTCTGAACATGTTCATCTTCAACATCTTGAAATTAGGGCATAAACTTGGCATGAACTTAAAGTAGTAAGTCTTGCTTGAATGGAAGAATAATAGCAGAATATACACTTACATTGATGAGTTTGATGAAGGAGATGAGTGTTCTAGCCAAGAATGCACGTTTGTTGAAGATTGGAGAGCAGAATATACCCCTGCGCTGGCCGGTGCGCTTGAGGCGCAGCGCGGGGCGCAGGCCTGCGCTGGCCGATGCGCTGCCCTGCTGCCAGGCGATTTTTGTGTGTGCTGTTTGTAGTGTTTGGTCCCCCCAAAAACTAACGAATTGTCGTACAATGTTCCAAATGTTGTCCTCTATTTGTCTAAATTTTCATCGTTTTCGGCTTAGGCTTTGCATCTTCTTGACGGGTAAATTTTTCCCCAACTTAGTTGGTTGCGATATGTACTACCGTATCGTAGGATGAACTATTATTTGACTAAAGAATTTAAAAGATCAACAACTAAGGCCTATTAAAATCTAATCTGCAAAAATTAAAAACACACTTTCGTGGTGAAAACGATTGCACTTAGGATGTGCAACAAGCCTTTAAACCCCTCGGTAGCCCGAGTGGACGAGTTATAGTCTCGTGAGGGTTTCTCTGGAACACACCCACAAAGTTCACTGGAT
Source organism: Centrapalus pauciflorus (assembly GCA_020465985.1). NCBI lineage: Eukaryota > Viridiplantae > Streptophyta > Magnoliopsida > Asterales > Asteraceae > Centrapalus > Centrapalus pauciflorus. The sequence continues at coordinate 153,106 of JAANYP010000387.1, forward strand.
TGCCTTCCAGGAAGCGCGAAGTTTAATGTCTTCAGCCAGACATTTTTGGAATTCTAAAATATTTAAGTGATATCTTCCAAGACCATTGTCTCAGATGATATAATATCATTGTCAGCCCATTGTACAAATAATTTTAATCTATGTCCGTTCACTTTAAACGGTTCACCGCCTTTTTGATCTATTATTTCAACCGCACCGTGGGGGTAGACGTTAGTTACTGTATATGGGCCTGTCCACTTACTTATTAATTTGCCTGGGAAGAGCCGCAGGCATGCGTTAAATAGCCAAACTTTGTCACCTTTATTAAACACCTTTCGTTTAATTATACGATCATGGAAAGCTTTTGTTTTTTCTTTATATATTTTAGAACTCTCATAAGCTTCCCTCCGTATTTCTTCTAATTCGTTTAATTGGTATTTTTGATTTATACCGGCAGCTGTGAAGTTAAGGTTTGCATTTTTAATGGCCCATAAGGCTCGATGCTCTAACTCAACCGGAAGATGACATAATTTCCCATAAACTAGCTTATAGGGAGACATACCAATAGGTGTTTTATACGCTGTACGATACGCCCAAAGTGCATCATCTAATCGTATTGACCAATCTTTCCTATCGGGTCGTACTGTTTTTTCTAATATGCGCTTAACCTCCCTGTTGAACACTTCTACCTGTCCACTAGTTTGTGGATGATATGGGGTGGCTATCTTATGTGTTACTCCATAATGCTTAAGTAATTTGCTAAAGTACATATTTTTGAAATGAGAACCCCCATCACTGATTATGGCTCTAGGGATTCCATGGCGAGAAAATATATTACGTTTAACGAATTGGCAAACTACTTTGTGGTCATTAGTCCTTGTGGCTCCGGCTTCTACCCATTTAGAGACGTAATCAACTGCCACTAAGATATATTCGAAACCGTATGACTTAGGGAATGGTTCCATAAAGTCTATGCCCCACACATCGAAAATCTCTACTATAAGAATTGGTGTCATAGGCATTTGGTCTCTTTTTGAAATACCTCCTATTTGTTGGCATCGTAGGCATGACTTAACAAACTCGTAGGAGTCCTTAAAGACGGTCGGCCAAAAGAATCCACTTTGTAGGATTCGATGACCTGTCTTTTTAGCACTAAAATGGCCTCCGCATGAATACGAGTGACAGTGATTTAAAATGTCGTAATGCTCGTTGTCAGGAACACATCGCCGGATAATCTGATCTACTCCTATTTTGAATAAATCCGGCTCCTCCCAAATGTACTGTTTAGTTTGGGAGAAGAAATATTTTCTTTGATGTGAATTCCAATGGCCTGGGACTTTCTTTGTGACGAAATAGTTTACTAAGTTAGCAAACCAAGGCACTTTTGCAATGAACAGTAATTGTTCATCTGGGAAATTGTCCCGAATGGAATCCAGCATATCATTGGTGATTGCTGGTAATCTCGAGAGATGGTCTGCTACTACATTTTCTGAGCCCTTTTTATCTCGGATCTCTAAGTTAAGTTCTTGTAGTAACAGTATCCAACGAATTAGCCGTGGCTTAGCATCTTTCTTAGCCAAGAGATGCCGTAAGGCACTATGATCGGAATACACAATAACCTTAGCTCCCCAGACATAAGATCTAAATTTATCTAGCGCATACACTACTGCAAGCAATTCTTTTTCAGTTGTTGTGTAATTAATTTGAGCTTCAGAGAATGTTTTACTTGCGTAGTATATTACCACGGGCTTCTTGTCCACTCTTTGACCAAGGACGGCACCTACTGCGTGATCACTTGCGTCGCACATGATCTCAAAGGGCTGAGACCAATCAGGTGATTGCAGAATTGGTGCCTCCGTGAGCTTCATTTTTAATGTGTTGAACGCCTCTATACAGTCTTTATCAAAGTTGAATGGTGCATCCATAAGAAGAAGGTTACATAGAGGTTTGGTTATGGCACTAAAGTCTTTTATAAACCTCCTATAGAAACATGCATGTCCTAGGAAAGAACGAATCCCTTTAATATTAGTCGGTGGTGGCAATGATGAAATTATTTGTATTTTGGCTCGATCAACCTCCATTCCCCTTTCAGAAACTATGTGTCCTAAGACTACTCCCTCTTTAACCATAAAATGACTTTTCTCCCAGCTTAGTACCAAATTGGTTTCAGTACACCACTTGAGAACTTTTTCTAAATGAGAGAGACATCCTTCGAATGACTTATCAAATATAGAAAAGTCGTCCATAAAGATTTCAAGAGACCCTCCGACCATGTCTGAAAATATCGCCATCATACATCGCTGGAATGTGGCCGGAGCGTTACATAATCCAAATGGCATTCTTCGGTATGCGAATGTGCCATACGGACATGTAAATGTCATCTTATCTTGGTCTTCTGGGTGTATCGGGATTTGGTTATACCCCGAATAGCCGTCTAAAAAACAATAGAATTTCTCCCCTGCTAATTTCTCTACTATTTGGTCGATGAATGGCAGAGGAAAATGATCTTTCGAGGTTGCGGCATTTAGCTTTCTGTAGTCGATACATACTCTCCACCCCGTTACAGGGCGAGTTGCAATCTTTTCTCCGTCCGGAGTATCGACAATAGTGTTTCCAGATTTCTTTGGAACCGTCTGTGTGGGACTAACCCATTGGCTATCTGATATCGGATATATAATTCCAGCATCTAGCCATTTTAATACTTCCTTCTTCACGACCTCTCTAAGGTTAGGGTTTAGCCTTCTCTGAGCATCTCTGCTTGGCTTGGCTGTTGGATCAGTTATAATCCTATGCATACACAACGTTGGGCTAATCCCTTTAAGATCTGCGATGGTCCAGCCTACCGCTTCCTTATATCTCGATAACACCTCTAACAAGGCCTTTTCTTGTGCAACAGTAACATCTGTTGCGATGATTACAGGCAGTGTACTCTCAGGGCCAAGAAAAGCGTATTTGAGATGAGCTGGAAGTGGTTTCAACTCTAATTTGGGTGGTTGCTCTAAAGACGGTTTTGCTGATGGTGGAAGGTCGGTTGGAAGTTTTTCGATCTTATGTGTCCATGGTGGTTGAGTAGAATCCACTGACTGAACACGTTCGAGTTCGAACTCCTTAGCTTCAGGCATATTATCTAACTTATGCTCATTATAGTACAGAAGCAGCTCCACTGGATCTTTACATGTTATTGTTGATAATTGTTGTTGTATTAAATCATCAACTTCGATCATGTAGCACTCTGAATCCAATGGTGCATTAGGTACATTATTAAAAACATTAAGTCGGAGTTTGCGGTTTCCGAATGCTATGTCTAATGCACCTGTCGTGCAATTGATTTGAGCGTTGATTGTAGCTAAGAAGGGACGTCCTAAAATGATTGTCGGTTGGCTTTCTTTGTAAGCACTATCTGAGTCCAACACTAAGAAGTCTACTGGATAATAGAAGTCTTCGACCTTAACGATTACATCAGATAACATCCCTCGTGGTACTTTGGTAGACCTATCTGCTAATTGTAGGATGACATCTGTTGTCTATAGAGATCATGTTGATCAAATAAATTACCTAGTAAAATATTAACACTCGCCCCTAAGTCTAGAAGTGCTTTTTTAATTTGAATATCGCCAATAGTTACCGGGATCAAGGGTGATCCTGGATCTTTTAGTTTAGGCGGCAGTGAGCTAGTGATAACTGCACTGACTTGGTCAGTGAGGTTGATTTGCTTTGGTAGAGTTGTTTTAAATTTTCGTTTCTGAGTACAAAGGTCTTTTAAAAATTTAGCGTAAGAAGGGACTTGTTGTATAGCTTTGATTAAGGGAATGTTAATTTTAACTTGATTAAAGATATCCCATAATTCTTCGTTTTTAGGTCCTTTCTTACCATAAGGAAATGAAGCTGGATTTTCTAAGGCCGTTGGGTAAGGAGCAATTTCAGTATTGGAACCCCCTTCCCCAACTTTAGTCTCTACTGGTTTCTTGGCTTCTACTTCCTTAAAGGTTACTTTCTTAATTTTTGTTTCTACCTTTGACTCCGATCTGGGTGGTTCTTCTTCATAAGCAATTTCTACCTCATCGTCTGTCTCACTCTCCTTAGGCATTTCTATTTTATTATCTACTTCCTTTCCACTCCTAAGGGTAGTGACTTTATTAACTTCGTTCACTTCATTGACTTCATATTTCTTTTCTTTTCCATGGTGGTGCGATGGGTTAACTGTGGTGTTGCTTGGAAGCTTCCCTTCTTCTCGTTTAGTTAAGGACTCTGCAATTTGTCCCATCTGTCTTCCGAGCATCTCCATAGTTTTTGCTTGAACCATGGTTTGTTGCCTCATGAATTCCATAAACTCGGAAAACTCTTTCGAGTTCCCCGACACTTGTCGTGAATCATTTTTTTCTTTAGGGTCTTGGCGTTTATAGTACCGATCATCCTTTGTAGCTGAGGTCGATCCATATTGGAACTCTCGGTTTTGTTGACGAGGTTTCTCATATCTTGGCTTCGGGGGAGAATCATTATCTTGATTATCCCTCCAACTAAAGTTCGGGTGTTTTCTCCATCCCGGATTGTAGGTCTCCGAGTATGGGTTCTCCCGTTCTCTTCGTTGCCGAAAGCCAAAAGCTTCGTTCACATACTCTTCGTGCGTGAAGGTGTGTGGGCAATTCTCGGTTGGATGAGATGGGTCTCCACAAGTGACACAGCAGACCTGAGCCACTGTGGCCTTTCCCATTCCTTTCATCAACAAGTCCATCTTTTTGCTTAGTTCGGATATGTCAGATTTAACTTCCTTCTTCCATGCATTGTCTATGCCCATAACTTGGACACCAACACTATTATCCGAAACCGCTTGGACTTTTAAACCTTTGCTTAACTGGGTTAATAATTCCCAAGCTTCATCATCTTCCTTGGCTAAAAAGGTTCCGCCTGAAGCAGCGGTAATCATATTCCTACTTTCTTGACTAACCCCGTCGAAAAAAGTTTTAATTAGCATCCATTTAGGAATTTCATGGGGAGGGCATGTTCTTAGTAATTCATTTAACCTATTAAAGGCTTCGTGAAATTGTTCCCCTATTTTCTGTTTAAATCCAGTAATTTCTTTACGTTTTTCTGTAGTTTTGCTAATTGGGTAGTATTCAGTTAAAAATTCTTTTTTCATCTCATCCCAGTTAGTTATACTATCAGTGGGAAGTGACACGAACCAATTTTTCGCTCGTTCCTTCAAAGAGAAAGGAAAGAGTCTGAGCTTTAGTGCGTCTACGGTCATTCCCCTAACGTGATTGGCCTTACATATGGCAGTGAATTCAGCTAAGTGCTCATACGGTTCTTCGCTTGGTGCTCCGCGAAAAACGGGTAATGTAAGGTCTACCTAACACAGATCTATCTAGACGCGGAACCGTCAACGAGTGCGGAATCCTCGTTAACGGGTAGACGGAACAACTCTCAACTACGAAACACGGAGACTATCAGACGCTGAACGAACGACACACGAACGATCCTACGAGCTGATTCTCTCCTAAACTGCACGAAAACCGATGATAGATTCGAGATCGCTTATTGCTTAATCCCTGACGAATTCTGTAAAAAGTCTGATAATATCTCGAGTCTATCCCTAATTATAGACCCTGATTCGAGTCTGATGTGGGCCAAACTCGAATCTGGCCCAAGGCCCATTCGAGTCTGTCCACAAAGACACTCTCGAATCTGGGTTCTTCGAATCTAGGCTACATTCGAATCTATCACAGATTCGAATGTCAAGCCTTGAATGATTCGAATCAAGCCTTTTACATAAACAACTAAGTGTTGAAACTTATGTTATTACTTATGATTGATTTTATCTTTGTACTTTATGTTTGAACTTCTTGTAATACTTTACATCAAGTTCAAACATACAAACACTAATAAATATCAAACATATATAAACATATATAACAAACACTTGCTAGAATCACAATGCATGATCACTTAGACTGCTATCGTCACACAGGATGTACCAACAGACTCCCCCTTGACGATAGCTTCTAATAATTCTCACATTTGACTTAAGAACTTTTATTTATTGATTCAAACTACTACCAGCATACAAACCTTTCTCAACACATACCTTGACTACATTTTCATACTTACTAGCTTCACTGTCCATATGTGTATCACTGGAGATCTTACAGGCATGCAAAATGTGAAGATCATCTTTGGAGAGGTTTACAAGGTGAAGAGGGTCGTAGACTCTAAGAATAACATTTTCTTCAAAATCTTCCATGACCGCTTCCCCAGTCTCAGTGTCAGCGTACCACCACTTCAGATTCTTCAAAACATTCTGTGGCATCGGCTTGAGAGGTACCTTCCTAAGACATCTAGCTGGCTTATAGTGAATCCTCATCCAAGGTCGTCCAGTTAGAGGATCGATACGTGACGGATCCTCTACTCTTCTCCCGACCCTTGGATTCAATCGCTCGAAATTCCTTTATCTCCCCTCTTTTCTAATGATTCTTTCAATTTCGTTCGCGTAGGGATCATTGCCAATGTTTATTAGATCTTTCCATGCTAGCGCAGTGATTTCGATCTTTGGCAAGGAGTTGAAAGCTTTTAAAGTTCGCCTCATGTATTGAAGCCCGTCTTTCCTCTTAATTACAAATAGCTGCAGTTCTCTATCAAAGAACCAGCTTAATATGCGCTCAGACAACTTCCCAGTACCCGGCACTCTCATTGCCTTTTTAATCTCTTACTCCTTCTCTTCAGCCCTGAACCATAGCTTTCTTTTTTCTTCATTTGTTAGCTCTCTCGCAGGTTCTTCTGTTGATGGCTGAGTATTCAACGCAGCATTCACTACATCTACATTGACAATATTATTCCCCTCAATCATGTAAGTATCCGTGATAGGATTCTGCTGCACAACTATCTCGTCAGCTTCATCATCCTCATCAGCAACTACTTCATCATCCGACTGCCAGTCTACTATCTCCTCTGGCACAAACTCTCCTTCTTCTAGCTCTTCATCATCATAGTCAAAACCTACATCCATCGGATCATCATCGAGATCCATAAGCGCGTCGATCATCTCACTGATTTCAAAATCTATAGGCTGCTTCGATGAACTCGCTTCTCCTATTTCTCCTTCAACTTGACTGGGCTCCCCCTGAACTTGTGTAGCCTGAGCAGCAGGAAAATCTAATGGCTCATTCTCATTTGGTGCATCGGGATCATTGCCTTCATCATCTTCATCTCTACGCTGCTCCTCATGATCCCTACAACTTGTCTCCCCCTGAGCTTTTAGATTTTTCATTAGCTGCTCAAGGAGGGACCGCATCGATCGGATATCTTCTGATTGATCTGCAACAAAGGACTTTAACTCTGTGTTCTCTTCCCTGACATTCTCCACAATCTTTTTCAATTCGGCATTATCCTTATCAAGATTTGCATTATGCGCCTGGAGTTCGCCGATCGCCTTTGTTAGGGTTAAGATTTGGACATGCTGGAAGTCAACGCGTCCCTTAAGCTGCACAAACCGTTGGTTGTCAGCGTAGGTGGTCGAAGTGGATGGAATGGATTGTATAGGAGTTGGGATGAATGGTGATGGAATGTATGGTTCATGTTGAGGTGATGGTGGTGGTGGAGCGGCGGCTTGAGGTTCTTGAGTTTGAGTTTGAGGTTGTTGTGCTGCGGATGCTGAGGATAACCCTTGCATAAACTTGTGACGCTTGGCCCTTTGCCGAGTCACCAATTGATCAGCTTCCTCCTCTTCAAAATCTGAATCATCAGATTCTCGAGATACTCTCCTCCGTGACGTCTCTTCATTGATAACTACGACTCTCGAGCCATAAGTTTCTATGCGAAGACAGGGCTCAGTAGCTTCAGACTCAGGAGCTTCAACTTCTAACTCCTCCATCTCTTCCGATTCTGTTTCTGATGATGACAAAACTTTATCGGCCTGCTCTGGCACATATTCATCTACATCTCTTAACACATCTTCCTCACCCTCAGGAGGACTAAGTAATTCTCCTACTAATGCTGCAGTCACATCTTCGTTCGCATGAGGCCCTGCCTCCCAGATTTCATTAAGTGTTTGGCACAGTTGCTCAGTTTCAGTTGAAACATTTGATGGCCCGGCTTCTTGAACTTCTGGTTGCTGACTTGTCGAAGGCCTTGACGCCTGAGTTTGACTCGCAGTTGATCGTTGTCGACGCCTTTGAACACGCTGTGGCTGTGGCTGTTGTTGTTGTTGTGGCTGTGGTTGTGTTGCTTGAAATTCGACTACCCCTGCCCAGTTGGTAACATCCGGGGCTTCAAAGTTCCTGTCCAAGATTGCTCCGAATAATGGACGCTCCACTGGAACAGCCAACCTTCCTCGGTGCGAGGAACAGTCAGCGAAAATCCTTTTGTCCATAATAGCAACGCTTTGAAAGTCATTTGACGGCGGCAGATTCGGCAAGAAGTGCCTGATCAACATCATAATGAACCGCGGATATAACAAGAACTGCTGATTTTCTGGCGCGCTGATCTGATGAACAAATTCTGAGAAGAACGTCTCCGAAAAACTGTAAGGACGATTATACACCATTGCGACTATCCCCGACTGCATCTTCGCAACCATATAATTAAACCCTGCTTTCTTTGGAGCAAAGCACACCATAAAAACATGCGCTAAAAACCTCCACTGTCCAATTAACCCGCTTTTCATATATGAAACTTTTTGTCACATCTTGACTGTATCCCATTCTCAGAAAGGCCGCTTGGCTTATGCTCAGAGGAAATTCAATCGGACCCGATTCTTCTTCTTGAGTGCCCAGCTGCAACACTTGTCGCAGCATATCTGCCGAGAATACCAGCGGTTGTCCAGCAATACGAGTGCGTAGCACTGTCGGTGTGACCGAGCAGTCTACCTGCAAATGATCATAGAATTGTCGAAAATATGGTAACACTAGCTGCACATTATGAGATAGTACAAAACCGATCCTAGACTCGACTAGGAAATCAAGTATTTGTCTAAATCCCTGCGCCTCAGGGAGATTATGATCTGGATGAAGCACCATATTGTGCTTAGGCACAAACGCTCGAACAGCCATTTCTGCACAATAAACAAAAACTATTAGAATCATTAAAAATCAATAAACTTGTTTAAATTTAAATCTGTTTTATTTTGAACTTGTTTAAGTACAAAATCTAACACAATTAAATTTCTACAAGTTTAATAAAATTTAATTTAAATCATGCAAATAAAATAACAGATTCGAATAGGTTCCATTTCGAGTCTGGTGACAGATTCGAAGTCCCTGGTCTTCTCGAGTCTAATGACAGATTCGAGAAAAACCCCATGAACAGATTCGAAACGCCGTATTTATTCAAAGACCAAATCTCTTGATTTTAACCTTTTTGGACTTAGAAAATTACTTTCATTAGTTTTACTAGTTACTAATCACAGATATATGCCTTTAATTTGATTGTTTATCGGCCCAAACTTGGTAATTTTGTAAAAACCCTATTTCGACCCTTAAACCTTCAAAACTCGATGATTTAGCCTGAAATTGTGTATAAAACTACATGAATCTTGTACAATCAAGTTGATTATACCTAGATGCAAGAGTAGAATCGAACACACTAGCTTCAAACTCGACAAAATGTCGTTTAGGAGAAATACGATAGACTCGAGGATAGATTCGAAATCTCCGGTATTAGATTCGAGAAAGTAGATTCGACAACAGTAAGAATTAAATGACTTCACTGTTGACCTATATATACTACCAACCTTCGAGTCTAATGCTAGACTCGAATCTACTGACAGATTCGAAGCTGTCCTAATTCGAGTCTGTCCTAAACTCGAAAACACCAAACACTTAGAAAATTTCGAAAATCTTTGAAATAACTTCAACTTTTTCAACCTTTTTCTACGGTATCGTGTAACAAGATAAACTATGCCAACTCTTTTACCCTAAGCACAAGATATTTCACGCAATGTTAATTTTATCCAACTTTGAATGAACCCTCATTAATTTTTGACCTTTTACTTAAGTAAAAATTTAAACTAAAATAAAATAAAATAAACTAAGGTAAAATAAAATAAAAATAAAATTTTGACCAAAAATTTAATCTCGCCTGAAGCTATACTTAAAAAATTTACAACCTAAGCTGAATACTAAACAAAATATTTTTGATGAGAATAGTCTAAGAAAGGTTCAATCAGATAGCGATGTCTGATACTTACTTTCAGTACTTAAACTTTCACACTTAGGAATTTTTGATTCCTTTGATTGTTTGTCGTGATATACCTATTTAGCTGATTGTCGGTATTTTACCCCTTTAAACATTTTACATTTCGGAATATCCCTTGGCATTTTTATTTATCAGGAAATTATCTTACGTGACTCAGACATAGACATACTTTTATGATCAAGGCACACAGACAAAGATTCTAACTTGTTGGTATTTGCAAACTCTCTTTAAAAGACAAACATCGGACACAGGTCTGTATTTTCATACAACAGAGTGTCTTAGTTTGACTTAAAGTTTATTTTTAAAGTTAGCAGACAGCGGTGACCGGTCTGTACTGACGTACAACAAAGCGACTTATCTGCTAACCCGAATCTAAACAGAGGCAACAGGTCTGTGCTTACGTACAACAGAGTTACATGTTTTCGACTCTCAATATTATATGATATTTCTATGCTTTCCATTTTAAGATGTATTTGATGTTGCCATACATCCCCAGAAAGTTTGCATACCTCATTTAGACTCAAAGTTTGTATGTCTTGTACATAAAAATTAATACCGATTGGTCATACATCTAAGTTAGTGACACGCTTGACTCTTTCTAGAATATTTTATTAGCCTTGAGATTCCCTATATGTATTATGCCTACCAACACATCAAACTAAATAAAGCATAACATTTAGGATTTAGATGCATTATGTGTGAAAGCCTAAACACTTAGAGTTTGTAACGACTGTGCTAATTTTCGTCACTTTGAACCTATGTATCTAAGACTTAACTCATTTTCTGATATTCTCTTTTTTTGTGTTTTTCTGATTTTCTCTCTTTTTTCTTTTGTTTTTCATAACGAAATAGCAATAAAATACGATAAACTACTAACTTATTAAAAATAGAAACTTTCCTAAATTAGCAGACTTACTATAAAAAGAAAGAAATATAATTCTACAAAAGGAAATAAAATACTACTAAGGCCAAATTACTCTGGGTTGCGCATTCCATTCAGTTGAATTAAATACTCAAACCGTGACTTATCAAATGCTTTGGTAAATAAATCTGCATTATTATCTTCTGTTGCCACTTTTACCAATTTGATTAAGTTCTTTTCAGCACAATCACGAATAAAATGATGCCTTATGTCTATGTGCTTTGTTTTATTGTGTTTGACTGGATTATTAGTTATCGCAATTGTAGATTGATTGTCTATCCTAATTGGAGTTTGAGTATAAGCCAAACCGTAATCCCGCAATTGTTGTTGTATCCACAGAACCTGTGAGCAGCAACTACCAGCAGCAACATACTCGGCCTCGCACGTTGACACGGCTACCGATGTTCGTTTCTTGCATTGCCAGGATACCAATCTCCCTCCTAGGAACTGACAACCTCCAGTCGTTGATTTGCGCGTCAAGCTGCATCCTCCGTAGTCAGAATCCGTGAACGCCTCCAACTCTAGATCTCCCTCCGCGTGTACCAAAGTCCCAGCTTCGGTTTCGACTTGAGGTATCGTAGAATCCGCTTCACAGCCTTCATGTGCATCTCCTTCGGATTAGCTTGAAACCTAGCACAAATACACACAGCAAACATTATGTCAGGTCTTGAAGCAGTTAAATACATAAGTGATCCAATCATGGCCCGATATAAAGTCGGATCCACATCGGTATCACTTTCAGTACCCGGTCCGAGATTATGATTCACTTGAATCGGCGTGCTGAAATGAGCAGTCAACTTTGTTCCTTCCATCCCGAAACGTTCTAATATGTCATAGACATACTTCGTCTGATGGATAAACATCCCTTCCTTCTTCTGGTCAACTTGTAACCCCAAAAAGAAATTTAACTCCCCCATAGCACTCATCTCGAACTTAGACTTCATCACCTTCTCGAAATCTTTGCACATCTGTTCGTCTGATGATCCAAAGATGATATCATCGACGTACACTTGTACCAAGATAAAGTGTTCTCCCTTCCTTTTGACAAACAAAGTACTATCTATCCTACCCCTTTCAAAACTGTTCTCTAACAGATGGTTGGATAGAGTCTCATACCACGCCCTTGGTGCCTGATGCAATCCATATAGAGCCTTATCTAAACGATATACTCTCTCTGGATATTTTGGATCTGTGAATCCGGGCGGTTGTTCTACATACACCAACTCCTTTACTTTCCCATACAGGAAAGCACTCTTAACATCTAACTGATATACCTTAAAGCCCTTGAAGGAGGCAAAAGCTAAAAACAACCTAATGGCTTCTAGCCTTGCTACAGGTGCAAAAACCTCATTGTAATCGATTCCCTCCTCTTGGTTGAAACCCTTTACAACTAGCCTAGCCTTGTTGCGCGTGACTATACCCCGATCGTCTCTTTTGCACTTAAAAACCCATTTGGTTCCTATGGCAACTTCCCCTCGAGGTAATGGAACTAACTCCCACACTTCTAGTTTCCTAAATTGCGAAAGTTCTTCCTGCATCGCTTCAACCCAGGAGTTATCCTTAAGTACCATTTGCACATTTTTAGGCTCTACTTGCGATATGAAACAAGAATAGAGACATGTGTTGTAACATCCGGTACTGAACCAGGTTAGCAACAAAACCCTAATCCACATTTAATAGTCAATTATAGTCTAATCAGTGGTCATTAGAAATTAATCAAGTGATTAACAAGGTTTATTAGAAAATTCAACTCAATTAGAATCAAATTCATCAGTGCGATGAATCGGAAAATCAATTAATCCGATCGATTTACGATATGAGGGATTAATTCAACTAAGTACATAATTAAATTATGATTAGTGACACTAATCATACACTAATACAATTACTTAACATTAATTATGCAAGACTAAAACAATTCATTAAAACAATGCATTCAAAAGTATTTTTGAATTTACAAGAAAAGGGAAATACAAGAATACATTCTAAATACTTTTATACAAAAAAAAATATATATAAATACATGAAAATAATCCATAAAAATCTGGTCATAGGGTAGTACTACCCAAGATTTGATTTCAATTTTTTATTTCCCAACTCCATAACCTTTCATAATCAAATCTTTCACACCCCATTCTCCTTTCATTTCAACATGATCTTACACTCCACCTCCATTTGAAAGACCAAGACTTTGCCTATAAATAGAGGGCTTCCTTTTCATTATTTTCACACCAAAATATCTCTTTCTCTCCTCTCAAAACCGGATCCCACACACACACACACTACAAACATTTTCATTCAAGTGTTCTTGGTGAAATTCAAGTGTTCTTGGTGAACTTCAAGTGTTCTTGGTTCAAATCTTGCAAGAGTTCCAACTTCTTCTCAATTTCATACTCCAAATACATCAAAGTAAGTAAATACTAACTTATTTCATCATATATTTATGTTTATATAAGTCTTGCATAATATATATAATCACCAACAACAACAAGTTTCATAAAAACTCAAGTTTATAAGTTTCTAGTTTTATTTTTAAGTTGTTTCTTTAAATGTGTTTATGAATATATGAACACATTATAAAAGTGTTAATATTATGAAAACATGTGATATATATGTGTTTTTATAACTATTATGACTTTTATACAAGTAGTCTTTGAATAAACAACAAGAATCATAAGTTGTTTCAAGTTTATAAACTACGGAATTTCGGCAGAATATTTGTATCGACTTTGAAAAATCATAACTAATTCATAACTCAACGAAATGAGTTGATTCTTGTCTCAAAAGTTAGATCTATGTCTTAACTATAGATCTGCAATTTTTCATAATTTATTTTGAAGTTTAAGACCTCCAGAAATTATTTGAGAAACCGAAAGTTTGACAGCTCAAAAATGGCCAACATAGCGTTTTTAACGAGATTTTTCACCAACCTAAACAACTCGAAAAATGGCCGTTCTTGATTCTAAAAATCCTTTGTATATAGTAGTTTAATGTCCTAGAAAACCAAAGTCTAAAACATTTTGGAGCTTGGTCAAAGACAGCCTCAAAGTAGGCCGAAAAACCTCCGAAAAAGCTGGAAAATTATATATATATAAACTTGACGTTTTAAGCAAATCTTATTTTTAAACTTGTAATGTTGGGTGATTTAAGACATAAAAATCTATAAATATACATATTATCATATATTAGTAACATTAAGTCCTTATTATCATTTAGGACTCGGTTAACCATCTCCGGTTTCATCACCCATCAAAGTACGCAAACTTGCATTTTGCGCATATTTCTCCATCACAAGTTCGGTGAGTCTTCATAGCCCCTATTTTTCACTATCTATTGGGGTGGAAATACATGCACTGTTTTTCATATGGACATCAAAACTGTTTATTTCTTATATGTATTACATGTTCGGATTCCATCAGCCCTTATATCATGAACCGTTAATTGCATTTATTTGTAAGCGCGAGTATATTGTGGATAGATCTATTGGGAGTCATGTCCCCCATTCGTGTTAGCTCGGTTCGGCTAACAGCGAGTGCATATATATTCAACACACGGTATTACGTATGGGAATACTGCACAGGGCAAACTCATTCTAATTAAGCTTCGGTTGCATGATGGTTTATGTAATACATACACGGAATTTATGATTTTATAAATTCAACTCATCTGATAATGTCCATACAACTGGTCTTTTCGCGTAAACCTATGAGCTCACCAACAATTTTCGTTGACGTATTTTAGCATGTATTTTCAGGTAATTAAGGCAAGTATGCCTTCAGAAGTAACCACTTTCAAGCTTCCGCACTTAAGGAGTCGCATCCTTTTTCAAACCGTCGGAGATTTATTTGCATTATTTTGGACAATTTAATTATGTATTTAAATCTCTGTACTTTGCGAACTACTCTTTATCATTTACGGGTTATGTAAAACATTTCTACCTTTTAAAGTTATATCGATGTATTTTTGAAAACGTCCATATAGTGGTCGTTCATTATGATTATGGTTACGCTTCCGCACTCGTCACGCCTCGCTGCCAACCGAGGTAGCAGGGTGTGACATGTGTGATATGCCTCGGAGTCGTTTATCATCGACAACAACACATCGTTGTTATTTAAATCACTCCTAGTCTTCACACCCTCGTTAGGATTTCCTATGATGCTTTCTAATGGATGGTTCTTGTTAATCCTAGAGGTCTCTATCTCATTAACCCTTAGATTATCTCCTAAGTTAGATCCTATTTCACCTAATGGGGAAACAGGCTCAGCTTCTACATTTTCCTCCTCACGGACGTTTTCCTCAGAGTTGGAACTTGATGCTTGAGTCTGATTCTCAGTGGAAGGTGCTTCAGGAACATCAACTTCTGGAGAACTATCTATAGTCGCAGTAGGCTCGGATGTGGATTCAAACGTACTCCTCGGAAAGATATGGCCATCGTCATTTAGATGCAATGTCGCCATGTCTTTTTTGATTGTACCTGCAGTATCATCCAAAGAAATGTTAAATGACTCAAATAACTTATCATTGTCAAATAACCATTCAGGACCAGTTTGGGGTTCATGAGTATAACTTGTAGCCTCAATGTTATACACAATCTCCACAGTACCATTTGTTTTGTTAAAAACCCGTTTGTTTGGTGAGTTCGGCACATAACCTAGGAAGTATCCTTCGTTAGCCTTTTCACCAAACTTCGGTTGATGTTTTGTACGCAATAAAGTGCATGGTACCCCAAACGGTTCGAATCCAGTTAAGTTAGGTGGCCGTTTATTCAAAAGTTCATAGCATGTTTTGTTCAAAGATTTGACTGTAAGGACTAGGTTTAAAATATGACACGCGGTATTCACTGCCTCCCCCCAAAACATGGTAGGAAGCTTTGAATCCGAAAGCATAGTCCTTGCAGCTTCAATCAATGTTCTATTTTTACGTTCGGCCACCCCATTTTGTTGAGGTTCATATGGTGCACTGAATTGATGCACGATGCCCTTTGATAGGCAATATACACCAATTACAGTGTTTTTGAACTCTGTTCCATTATCACTACGTAGTCGTTTAACCCTCGTTCCGTAGGAATTCTCCACTTGGTCTAAGAACCTGATGAGCTTGGAAGCCGTCTCGTCCTTTGTACCTAAAAAAGAAAACCCAAGAAAAGCGTGAGTAATCGTCAGTGATAACCAAACAAAACCAACTACCTCCGATACTCCTTTTGTTGATAGGGCCGAAAAGGTCCATATGCAACAAATCGAATGTTGAGGTTATGGAGTTCTGCGTTTTGGACTTGTGTGTCTTCTTATGTTGCTTGCCCTTCATGCACGGTAGACACTTGTCCTCGAACTGAAAGCTCTTCAGTGGCACACCTTGCACCAGACCATTCTTCGTTATGTAGTTCATCTTCCTTAGGTGCAAGTGAGCCATGCGTCTGTGCCACAAAACCGATTCCGTCTCCGAAGCTTTTGATAGTAAGCAGATCGGACCCATCGAAGTATCTGGCTTGTTCATATCGAGCATGTACAAGTCATTCTTCCTTGATGCCCGCATCAATATCCAATCTTCAGGTATCTTGAATCCCGGTTTCAGCACTAACGCTTCAGTGTCAGTGAAAAGCACTGAATTCTTCTTATCACAGATTTGAGATACACTAATGAGATTATGAACCAGTTTATCAACGTGATAAACTTGATCCAATGTAATCCAATGTAATCGCCACACTTGTTGAGGGTTTTGGCTGTTCTGGCTTCACTATCTTAGGTGTCGTATCAACTTTCCTATGTGGACAAGTAGAAGCCACATGCCCCCTTTCATGACATCTAAAACATGACATCTTATCTATTGGCTTCTTTTGTGAGCCCTTAGACTTAGGTGTCTCACTAGTGTCTTGATCCTTAGGTACATCTATAGCGACTGGCTCATCGTCCTGATCAGCCCAATCAATTTTATGTTTTCCTGCAGGTGTTTCACTGGAGGAAGTCACAAATTTGACCTTCTTGATCTTGACAGTTGTGTCAACCACCTTAGCTGTATTTTCTATACTAGGCTCAGATTTAGGTTCAGGTGTGTCCTCTAAGTCTACTGATTTATCAGTGTTCTCCTGAGGCTGAGGCACATAGTTTGCATTGAAAGGTGGAGGAATTTCGTGAAATCCTAGACCTACGGGCTTCTTAGACTGTCTTTGGGCATCTAAAACTTTCCCTAGGTTTAGGCTCGAATTCCTAAACTTCTCCAACTTGCTATTTGCCTCGGCTACCTTTACCTTTGTTTCAGCTAGCTCTATGTCCTTGTCCTTAAGACTTTTGGTCAAGGCTTCTACGTGCTCATACATTAGCTCTATCCTAACACACTTCTCACTCAGTTTGTCTTTTAGAACTATTACGTCTTGAGCATCAGCCTTAAGCTTTTCTTTAAGATCTTGCTTGATACCATTTAGGCTAGCATTTTCAATCTTTAAGTTCTCATTTTGAGCAGTTATGGATTTATGTGATTCTAAGACTAGATTTAACCTATAATTAGAAGTAACACACAATACACATAATTCATGAAAAAGAGAGTAAGTTAGACTAACCTTTGAGTTATCAGATTCCACGTTGGCCATCTGAGCAGCAAACTCCAGGACTGTCTGGTCATCTGTCTTTTCCACCCACATCGGACTGGTTTCCCTTGTGGTCTGCTCTTCTCCATCACACCCCGTTTCTGTGACTTCAGCCATGAAGGCTCTAGCATTCGACTCAGGATGTGAGCTCCAGTCATAGGTACCATCTAGCTGTCTGTCGGAAGTGACATTTGATAGAAGACCAGCTAGGTTGGCTTGACCGGCAGATGATGAACTTGGATGGTATCGTTGTTGAGACTGAGTCTGATACTGTCCCTGATGCTGTCCCTGATGCTGACTTTGCCCTTGGTATGTCTCTACCTTCGGTCTCTGACACTCCCTGGCGAAGTGTCCCAGTCCTTGACAGTTGTAGCACTTGACTTTGGACTTATCAAATCCAATCCCCTTGTTGTTCATCGTCAAATTCCTTCCAGTTCTCTTAATGAACCTCTTAACCCGTTGGGTTACCATGGCCAGTTGCCATTTGAGGTCCATTTCCTCAAGATCATCAGGGTCGACCTGATCATAATCCTCATCCCAGAGAGCAGGATCGTTAATCTTCCCTTGAACACAATTTCCATAGCTGCCACAAAAGAAGCAAGCAGATTCAAATGTTCTTCTGCTGACTTTGCGCTCATGGGCATCTTCGAATAACTCTGAGATGGCGATGCCTGATGTACTTGGGGCTGCGGTTCTTCCGATCTTCCTAATCCTAAGAACGCGCGATTCAATGAGTCTTCGGACTCTGCTGGTGATGACGTTTCTCCGGTGAAAAACGATGTAGCAGTCTTCAGATCGGCGGTCGCTGAAGGTTTTGTCGACTTTCCAAAATACATTGCTGGATTCTGGACTTGTTCGTAATCAGTTTCAGCCTTCAGTAGCTCGAAGTGATATGCCCGCAACGTTCCCACAATGTCATCGAGAGATTGAGTATAATACTTATCTTCATTCAGCTTGATCATTGCCACCCACATAGCCCATTTGGCTGGTAAGGCATCAAGAAGCTTGTTATTCCTGTCAGTGTCAGAATACTCAATTCCATGGCTTTCAAGTTCTGTCAACAGATGATAGAACCGAGTGATGATATCATCCAGCTGTTCATCCTTTAACGCCTTGAAGATTGCAAACTGTTGTTTTAACAGCTCTGTACGCTTTCTACGAACCCTAGGATTACCCTCACACCTTTTCTCGAGAGACTCCCAAAGTTCCTTTGACGTCCTTTGAGTCCTAAATGTGTGTAGTATATCCTGAGGTAAAGCCATTCGAATTATCGAGAAAGCTTTGTTTTCGGCTTCAAACAGTTTCTTATCATCCTCCTTCACCATTTGGTATGACAAGACTTTTTGACGGCCTTCAACTTCTGAAACCGGTGGAATATATCCTTCGTCGATGCACACCCACATGCGCATGTCATTAAAGCGCACGAAATCGGTAAACCGATCCTTCCACCAGTAATAATCCTCGATCCTCATCAGTTTAGGCGGAGCGTTTGCCTTCCCGACCTCGTGGTCCATTTCCATGAATTTTTGGAGATTTGACATCTTTTCAACAGTAATTGAATTGAACTTAATTAATTTAATTCGAAACTAATTGGAATTAACCTGTTCGAATCTAGATAGATTCGAAGATAGTCAGATTCGAATTGATTTGGGAGTAAATTCGATTAAGTGTTGGAATTCAATTAAACTCGAAATTAAGTCAAATTCGAAAGCTCCTCAGATTCGAAGGTCAGACAAACTCGAAATTCAGCAGATTCGAACCCCTATTTGAAACTAAGCTAAACTCGAAATAAACTCGAAACTAAGCTAGACTCGAGATCCTATTCGAATGAAGCAACAGACTCGAAACTAGGTAGATTCGAAACCCTCTGAAATTAGACTCGAAAGGAGCGGATTTTGGTTAGACTCGAAACTAAGTATAACCCTAAATACCCCTATTAGATTCGAGCGCCGCAAACTCGAAAAACGGCTAACACTTTGATTTTTTGACGTTTTACAGATTAAATCAGTATTTTTCCAACGAAAAATAATGATTTCGATCAAAAACGTTAAAAACCACAAAGTATTTTCCGGATTACCGTTTGCCAAACTCGAAGAACACGAAAAAAATACGTTTTTGAGAGAAAACCGACTACAAACGTCAAGAAACCTAGAATGCATCTAGATGAACACGAAGAACACCAAGAACACTCTGTAGTCTCTGATACCACTTGTAAGGTCTACCTAACACAGATCTATCTAGACGCGGAACCGTCAACGAGTGCGGAATCCTCGTTAACGGGTAGACGGAACAACTCTCAACTACGAAACACGGAGACTATCAGACGCTGAACGAACGACACACGAACGATCCTACGAGCTGATTCTCTCCTAAACTGCACGAAAACCGATGATAGATTCGAGATCGCTTATTGCTTAATCCCTGACGAATTCTGCAAAAAGTCTGATAATATCTCGAGTCTATCCCTAATTATAGACCCTGATTCGAGTCTGATGTGGGCCAAACTCGAATCTGGCCCAAGGCCCATTCGAGTCTGTCCACAAAGACACTCTCGAATCTGGGTTCTTCGAATCTAGGCTACATTCGAATCTATCACAGATTCGAATGCCAAGCCTTGAATAATTCGAATCAAGCCTTTTACATAAACAACTAAGTGTTGAAACTAATGTTATTACTTATGATTGATTTTGTCTTTGTACTTTATGTTTGAACTTCTTGTAATACTTTACATCAAGTTCAAACATACAAACACTAATAAATATCAAACATATATAAACATATATAACAAACACTTGCTAGAATCACAATGCATGATCACTTAGACTGCGATCGTCACACAGGATGTACCAACAGGTAAGATGCTAAATAGTTGTGGCCTAATTTCAGGTTCATTCTCATTAATGGGGTAGAGAATGGGTGATGGATCAGGGATATCACACGGCCTATAATGGGATTCTACAGTTCTACGGTCTCCCATTGGTCTTTGGTTTTGTTGGACGTTAACAAGAACGTTATCGATGTTCTCGTCTTCCGAATTTATTATTTCTTCTTCCACGTTTACTTTAGGAGCAATATTTTTAGTTTCGTTTGCTTGAGTCGTGGCTCGCCTATTAGATCTAGCAGTTTTTTCGATTTCTGGATCAAACTTCAAGGGTGAAATTCTACCAGAATATCGTGTGTGCATAAACCTATGAGGGCTAGATGAAGAACTAGAATTAGAAACTTTCTTTTTGGTGAGAATCGATGCTTGCGCCACGATTCCCTTTTCTTAATAAACTACGGCAATAATTAAAGCTTAAACTAATTAAATAAAATAATAGCAAATAAAGAAAACTCAAACTAAATTAAGTAAGCAAATAAAAGCAAATAAGCAAATAAGCAAATAAATTGAGATTAACTAAATTAACTAAATTACTCTAGAAAAAATTAAGTAACTAACTAAGCTAATTACTAAAATACGTGATTTAAGCTGTTAGGCACAAAAAGGCCTCAGTCAAACCTGTTCTACATCTGAGGGGGAGATTTATAATCAAACCTGTTGATGCATTTGAAGGTTGAATTTAAGGCCTGTTATATGCCTTATTGAAACCTGAAAATGATTTGCAATATCAGTCTAAAGCTGTTCTATATGTTGCATGTGTTGCAACTAAGACAGTTTGTCCAAGCTGCTCTGTCTGCTGAACAGGCTGGACATAAACTGTCTACGCTGCTCTACACTGTTGAGCAGCTTGGGCAATTTTAAAGTGTTCTGTTCTTTGTGAACAGAACCTGTTCTTTGTGAACAGGCTAAACACTTTATGGAATATGTTTCCAAGTCATCATGTATTGTTTTTGACTACAAGATCAGTTTACAAAGTCGAAGACAAAGTGGAAAACAGAACTGCTCAGCCTGCCCACACTGTTCTGTAACATGAAGACAAAATGTTATTTGAAAAAGGGTGACAGACCTTTTTCTTATATCAAAATAGGCCTTTACAAGGAAGGAAGACGCAAAGTTGACATTCCTAAATTAGTTAAAGGCAATGCAACAGTAGACAAAGTAAAAAGACAAAAGTTCTGCACATGTGAAGACAAGTCTGCTTTTCAGAAAAGTGCAGAAAAGGTTATGTTGTCTTTTCAACAAGACTTCTCCTTTTTCATTCTGTCCAATGAAGATGTTTCTCTTAGATCCTCTAAGTGAGTATAAAAGGAAGATTCTAAAGTCAGAAAGAAATGTGAAGAAAGCTAAGTGCTGAAACCCAAGAGTGAACGTGCAAGTGTGATATTCATGCATGCAAGTCTTCTGTGTAAACCAGTATCTGTGTGTCTAAGCTGTTTTACATAAGCTGTTCCTTTAAGTCTTGTAAACACAGTGAGTGCTTCTTAGTGAGTGTATTCACTGTATACTAGTTTGAGTTTGACTTAGACTAGTGAACATACTGTTGTATCTGTCATCTCAGCTTGAACTATTCCGCATTCAAGCTTGTTTGTAATTAACAAATTGTTGATAATACATACAAACATTGAGAAAAGAGTGTGTAGTTTTTTAAATTGCTGTATTCACCCCCCCTCTACAGCTTATAACTATATACTTTGGAAACCTCTCGGGACCTACAACTGGTATCAGAGCAGTTTAGAGTGTGTGTCATTCTAGATCTCTCATTCTCCCAAGTTTCCATGGACAACAGTGCTGCAAATTCTTCTTACTCTGACAATGGTTCTATGGGCAAACCTCCAAAATTTAATTATCAAAACTTCTCTGGTTGGAAGTGCAGAATGATGCTCTATTTAGAGAATCTGGACGTACAACTACCAGAGATAGTGATGGAGGGTCCATATGTGCCAACCTCTGTTACTACCATAACTCCAGCGGTTGAAGGAGCTGCTCCTGAAATCAGGACCTTTGAGAAAGCAAAAGCTCAATGGTCTGATGAAGACAAGAGATTGGTGGCTCTGGATGCAAAGGCCAGAAACAACCTGGTCATTTCTCTCCCTGATGATGTGTTCAAGCAGGTTGAGAAAATGAAGACAGCAAAGGAGATGTGGGATACTTTGTGTACCGTCTATGATGGACCCACAATCACACTGGACAACAGGATCAACAATCTTGTTAGACAGTATGAACTCTTCTTTGCTAAACCAAAGGAGACTCTCACTGAAACCTACACCAGGTTTACTGCTCTAGTGAATGATCTCAAAGCTGTTGGGATCACCAAGGACAGTCTTACCCTTGTGAATAAATTTCTGGACATTTTACCTGAAGAATGGAACTACTTTTCAACAATCCTAAGGAACTCAGGTACTATCAGAAGTATGGATCTGGTCAATCTGTATGGATCCTTACTGAATGATGAACAGTCAAGGCAACAAAAGAGAAATGCCTTGGAAATGTCCAAAAGAGGTGCAGCCTTTGTGGCAAATGTGAGACAGCCTGTAAATCAGGTGAGTGATGTGTTCATTCAACCTGATCAACAGGATGATGAAAAGGAGGAGGTGTCAGACGAAGAAGATGCTGCAGATCTTGCTGAACAAGATGATGAGCAAATGATAGTCATGCTTGTCAAAAGGTTCAACAAGAAAAGGTTTGGAAGAAACATGCTGCAAGGAGGTTCAAGTGCTGGCAAAAAGAAGGCATTTGACAAATCCAAAGCTGAGTGCTTCAAGTGGCAAAACTGGTCACATAGCTGCTGACTGTGTGTCAAAAGCTGTTGGTCAGTCATCCAAACCCAACAAGACTAACAAGGATGATGGCTATAGGGTTAAGTACCTTATGGCCATGGCTAAGCTAAGGAAATTGGAAAACTCAGTGTCTTCCAATCGCCAAAAGGGACTTATGGCAGAGACATGTGACTGGGAGGAATCTGATTCATCATCTGATGAAGAAGATAATCAATGTCTGATGGCCAACACAGATGTCCCATCAACAAGCAGCTTCAAACAAGATATGGCTGAAGCTGAAGCCTTCAGCAGCTTAGAGAACTGGAATCCTACTATGATGTATAAGGTACAAAATTTTATGGCTTACAGTTCTGAAGAAAAAGTTCAAATGTTTGAATATATGCTTGTTGATCTCAAAGCTGCTGTTGAGAAGCATGATGCTTTACTATCTGAAATCTCTAAGCTTAAAGCTGATCTTAAAACTAAATCCAGTAAACTGGACAGTTTCCATAAGTTGGAAACTGAGCTTGATGAGTTAAAACACATCAACTCTATTTTACTGGAAGAAAAGAGAGAAACAGATATAAATCATGCTAAGCTTCAAAAGATAGTTGACTCTTGGTGCCAATCTGCACATAAAGTCAGCCATTGTATAAGTCAACAGATTCCTGCACAAATCCAAGCCTATCTTCGAGGGGATCTTGACACAGCAGCTTCCATCGTTGAGATCAATAATCTGAAAGAAGATTTATCCACTCTTGGTGAACTTCCAAACACATTCATTCAAAATGTGAATGGTAAACTGATCTCAACAAATAGGTTTGTCAGGCCTCAAAATACTGACAGCTTGTGTGAACTCAGCTCAAAAGCTGATGTTGGAGTTTGTTCTCCAAGTCAGCCTGCTAAGTGCTCTGCTAGCTCACACAAGAAAAAGAAAGGAAAACATGTTCAAACTGAAGTTGTGGATGCTAAACCTATTGACAAAACAGGTTCTGAGTCCAAAGCTGATGGTAAAAAGCATGTTAATCCTTTTGATGCTAAACACTTTGAAAATAAGTTTTCAAAAGATAAGCAGCATGTTTTCAACAAGGGTAAGTCTCATGTTGAAAACAAAACTGCTGTGATTTCAAATAAGTTTTCAAATCATAGTGGTAAATTGGTTTTAAATGAAAATAAGTTTTTCAAAACCAGACACAGAGAGTATGCTGATAGGCAGCATAAATCTCAATCCAGTAGGGGCAAAGGCAAAGCCATTGCTCAAACTGAGACAACTGGGAATAAGTTTCCCAAACATGTGGAAGCTCAAAAGCTAATCAAGCTTCCTGTCTTTGACATCTGTCCTCCCAAAAAGAGGAAAGAAGAGACAGTCAAAGCTGTGGCTATTGAACTCTCCACACAAGCTGTTGATTCAACAAAGAATGTTAAACCTGCTGAAAGAATCAACAAAAATAGCTCAGAATGTGTTTCTGAAGGATCTTCTTCCAAAAATACTAAAAAGAGAAAATGTTACAAATGTTGGAAGAAGACACATCTGGCCAAGGACTGTTAGAATCTGAGGACATGAGGCCTGTTGACTCTGCTGTTTCCCTCACAGCTGTCACAAGCAGTGGTGGAAATGTCACAGTCACTGAGGATGGTATTCAAACTGATACCTTTCAGATAGGGAATATTAGTGTAGATATTTCAAATCCATCAACAAATGTTGATGAAGTAGGAGAACTCATCTCTGTGATGAGTTCCCCTAAAAATGACTAATAATTCTCTTATCACTCTGCAGGAAAAACAACCTTCCCAAGTTTGGTATTTGGACAGTGGCTGCTCAGGGCACATGACAGGTTGTAAAGAATTGCTGAGTGAACTCAGGCCTGAAAAAGGGCCAAAAGTCACCTTTGGTGACAATGTACAGGGATCCACTGAGGGATATGGAACTCTAAAAGCTGGTGCTGCAGTGTTCAAAAGAGTAGCCTATGTGGTTGGGCTAAAACATAACCTTGTTAGCATAAGCCAACTATGTGATGCTGGCTACAAGGTTAACTTTGATGAGCACCTGGGTTACATATTGGATTCCCAAGGCAAAGTTGTGCTATGTGCTCAACGAAAGAATGGTGTATATGTTGTGGATATGCATTCTGCTGACCCCACAACTGAAACCTGTTTTCTCACAAGAACAAATGCTGATCTAAACTGGCTATGGCACAGAAGACTGTCACATCTGAACTTCAAGAACATCAACAAACTCTGTAAGAAAGAGTTGGTGACAGGTTTATCTTCTATGACTTTTGCTAAGGATAGATTATGCACAGCTT
>JAANYP010000388.1:0-96439 GCA_020465985.1 Centrapalus pauciflorus
TGTGACAATAGCTGTCTAGTTTCGATATTCAGAGTCTCTGACTCTGATAGTCAATTACAATCAATGAACAACAACTATAAGCTATCGTCAAGGAGGAGTCTGTTGGTACATCCGGTGTGACGACAGCAGTCTAGTTTTGTTATTGATATCATGATTGTGTATGAGGTTTACATTTGCATGATAAGCTTAGACGATCATATTAAGTTCTAGAATAAGTTCTAGGAAGAGGTTCAAACATAGATTCAAATAGAACTTTGACATGTGAAATTCGAATTTAGAGTAAATTCGAATTTATCATGAAGGTCAGTATAATTAAGGATTAAGGATTAACTCGAATTGGTCAGTATAATTAAGGATTAACTCGAATAATTAGGAGACTTTTGCAGAATTCCGGAGAGTAATTAAGCAAAGGCAATCTCGAGTTAATCAGGATTCAGAGAGTGTTTTCGGAGAGAATCATCGTGTAGGTACGTTCGTCGTCGCTAACGAGGATTCCGCACTCGTTGGACGGTGTCGCGTCTAGATAGATCCGTGAGTTCAAGACCTTACAAGTGGTATCAGAGCCTACGGGGTGTTCTTGGTGTTCTTCTTGTTCATAAGCATACATCCTAGGTTTCTTGACGTTTTTGGACGGTTAATATCACGATTTTTGAGGTTTTTCGATCTTATCAAATCAGATTTCGGGAAATACTTTGTTGTAGTTCAAGTTTTTGACCAAAATCAGTATTTTTACTTGTAAAAATATTGATTTAATCTGAAAACTTGAAAATTTCGAGTTTAGTAAGGGAGTATTAGGGTTTCCAAAATACGCTACTTTCGAGTTTAGTAAGGGAGTATTAGGGTTTCCAAAAATTTCGAGTTTGACCAAAATACGCTACTTTCGAGTTTCCTTAAAGTTTGCTTCGAATATGGCCAGTTCGAATTTGCTTAGGGTTTCGACTTTACACTAAAGTCGAATTAGGGAATTTTAAGTTTAGTGGATCATCGAATTTATTTGGGGTTTCGAGATTAGTGGACTTTCGACTTTATCATTATTTTCGAGTTTAGCTGGATTTCAAACTTACTTCGAATTTAATCCCAAACAGGTTTAAATTTAATTACATTCGAATTTACCCAAATTCGAAAGAATTAATTTAAATTATTTTCGAATTAAATTAATTAAGTTTGAATTCAAATATATATGAAACAATGTCAAGTCTGCAGAGGTTTATGGAGATGGATCATGAGGTTGGCAAGGCGAATTCACCACCGAAGTTAATGAAAATTGAGGACTATTACTGGTGGAAGGATAGGTTTGCCGACTTCACGAGGTTTAGTGATATGCGCATGTGGCTTTGTATCGATGAAGGGTACATTCCACCTACAGCTGAGGTTGAAGGACGACAAAAGGTTGTGCCTTATTCAAAAATGAAGGATGACGATAAAAAAGGTGTATGAAGCTGAGAACCGTGCAATAGCTATCATTCGAATGGCGTTACCACAGGAGATCTTACACACCTTCCGTAATCAGAAGATAGCAAAAGAGCTGTGGGATGCGTTAGAGAAACGGTGTGAAGGTAACCCGAGGGTAAGAAAGAATCGAATGGAAATGCTCAAGCAGCAGTTCTCGATCTTCAAAGCCTTGAAGAATGAAAAGCTGGATGAGAGTATTACACGATTCTATCATTTGCTAACTGAGTTAGATAGCCACGATGTGGAGTATAGTGATACGGAAAAGATTAACAAGATTCTGGATGCTTTACCGGCCAAATGGGAGATGTATGTGGCCTTAATAAAGCATGATGAAGACAAGTTCTATACTCTGACTCTAGATAATGTTACCGGAACGCTGAGGGCGTATCACTTTCAGTTGCTAAAGAAGGAAACAGATTATGACCAAGTTCAAGATCCTACTATGTAATTTGGGAAATCAAAACCTTCAGTGGCAACTGAATTGAAGACCGCTACAGCATTCTTCTCGGGAGAGACATCGACACCGGCTGAATCAGAAGACTCAGTGAATCGGGCCTTTTTGGGTTTTTCAAATCCGGATGATCAGCCACAGGAATCTACTTCAGGATCATCGTCTCAGGGATACACAAAAATGCCAATGAGTGCTAAAACTGCAGAGGAGCAACCGAAGCTCCTAGCATCGTTTGTAGCAGCTTATGGGAATTGTATTCAAGGGAAAATTTTTGATCCAGCTCAGTGGGAAGAAGATTATGATCAGGTGGATCCGGATGACTTGGAACAAATGGATCTACAATGGCAATTGGCCATGGTCACAAAGAGATTCAAGAGGTTCATGAAAAGAACGGGAAGAAATCTAAGTGTGAATAAAGTAGGATTCGATAAGTCAAAAGTTAGGTGCTATAACTGTCAAGGGTTAGGACACTTTGCGAGAGAGTGTCAAAGACCTGAGATGGATAATCATCAGAACTCAGGACGCCAGTATTCAACCAGTTCAGGGAATCAGAGATCACGGAATCAGGGTTCAGTAGCTGGTTTACTTACTAATGTGGAGTGTAACAAACAGTTAGATGGCACATATGATTGGACTACACATCCAGAGACGTATACTAGGGCTTTCATGGCCGAAGTGACAGAAATGGATATGGGAGCAGAAGAGGAAAAGAAAGAGGATACGCAGCAGTCTGATTCAGATCCTTTGGTGCTGGAAGTTACTGAGGAGCTAACTACTTTGGAGTATGCAGCTCAGATGGCCAATATCAAATCTGATCAGAAAAAGGTCATTCTAAACTTTTCTACTTTTCATGATTTATGTGTTTTATGTACTACGTTAAATGATAAATTGAACCTAGTGCTAAAAACACATTCATTTATGACTGCTCAAATTCAATCCTTAAAATCAGATAATGCTAATTTATTAGACATTAAGGAAGATCTTCAGGCCAAACTGAGAAATGATGCTCAAGATATCATAGTTTTGAATGACAAATTAATTGAACAAAGTGTCAGGAATGAACTAATTTATGAGTATGTAGAGTCACTGACCAAAAAGATCTCTCTTAGAGATATGGAATTAGTTGAGTCTAGGGCTAAGGTTGCTGAGGCAAATAGCAATCATGTACCTACTCCTCAGGATGAGACCAATGATATGGTTAAATCAGAGGTAGTCAAGGTAACTGAGTCCTTTAAAGTATCTTCAACTACTCCTTAGGTTAGACAAACGGTACAGTGTGTTCAGTCTAGTTGTAAGCCAAGACTAGAAGAAGAAAGAACTGTAAGTAATAATAACAAAGGGGAGTTAAACCAAGCTGTTGATACAAACAATCAGAACATTACTAAGACACCTAGGTCAAAGAGTGCCTATTAGAAATCTATTGACAAGATGTCCTGCTTTAAGTGTCATGAGAAAGGACATGTTGCTTCAGGTTGTCCCTACAAAAAGTCAGAGTCTTCACTAAACATAGGGAAACTAGAGCAGCAAACCTTAAAAACAATGCCTAGTGATACGAGCTGGAGTAGTTCTCAAATTTCTGAGAAGAACTCAAGTGTGATGTCATGTCTAGGTAGTCAACAACCACCGGTGTGTCTCAGACAAAATTACGGACTTAGGAATAATTCACCGAATAGATCCCCTAGTCAATCAATGTCTGGCCCCCAATCCATTATTAGGAATAATACACCTAAGAGGAGTCACACTCTAGTTAGGTCTAATTCTCCTAATAGACATACGACACCAGGTAGAGCCCATAACTATCAAACTGAGATGTACTATAACATATTTTATTCAAGGGCTAAACCGCAAAGACCAACCCAAAGGTCGAGAATGGATGTTATTCACTCAACTCCACAACAGGTTCTCAATCAAAAACCCAAGTCACCTGAAACAAGAGATGGGTATATGAATAAGTTCAAGTTTGTGGATGAAGATGGTATTATCAAGTCAGTCATGGCTTGGATTCCTCGTGATGACTAGCTTTTCTTATTTAGTGAGCAGAAGTTAACTACAGGTCTTAATAACCAATGGTTTATGGATAGTGGTTGCTCTCGACACAGGACTTGGGTTACAAAGGACGAAACAGCAGGCATGTTGCTTGGGTCCTTAGAGCAAGTTGAGAAGTCTTACGGGAAAAAGGTAAAGTGAGTCAGTTTGGATAACAATGTTGGTAAACAACTATGCGAATCTAGTCACAAAAGCATTTGGTAAGTCACGCTTTGAGTTGTTAGTTCAACTGAACGGTATGCTTAATCCAGAGTAACTTGACCTTAGTATATTTTTTTTCTTTTTATAAGTTAGTGGTTAGGTAGAATTTATTTTCTTTTATAGTAAATTAGTAGTAAGTAGAATTTATTTCCTTTTATAGTAAGTTAGTACGTTATTTTATTTTCTTACTCTTATCTATGAAAAACAAAAGAAAAAAAGAGAGAAAACCATAAAAAGTTCAAAAAAAGAGAATATTAGAAAATTGAGTTAAGTCTTAGATACTTAGGTTCAAAGTGACGAAAATTAGCACAGTCGATACAATCTCTAAGTGTTAAGCTTTCACACATAATGCACCTTAAACTCTAAGTGATATACATTTTCTAGTTCGATGTGTTGGTAGGCATAATACACAAAGGGAATCTCAAGAGCTAATAAAATATTCAAGAAAAAGTGATATGTGTAGCTAACTTAGATGTATGACCAAATGGTCTTAATTTTTATATTAGAGACATACAGACAATGATTCTAAATAAGGTATGCAAGTTTTCTGGGGGATGTATAGTCACATCAGATACATCTTAAAGAAAAGAAAAGAAAAGAAAATCTTGGTAGTAAGGATAGAGTCAAAACAAGTCACTCTGTTGCACGTAAGTACAGACCTGTGCCTCTGGTTTGACTCGAGTTAGCAAGATAAGTCGCTTTGTTGTACGTTAGTACAGACCTGTCACCGCTGTCTTGCTAGCTCTAAATAAACTTTAAGACAAACTAAGACACTCTGTTGTATGTAAATACAGAACTGTGTCTGACGTTTGCCTTTTAAAGAAAATTTGCAATACCAAAAAGTTATAGTCATTGTGTGTCTGCCTTTATCATAGAAGTATATCTAAGTATGGGACGCGTAAGGAAGTTTCTTGATAAATAAAAAGGCCAAGGGAAATTCCAAAGTGTTAAATGTTTAAAGGGAAAATCATACCGACAATCGACTTGGAATGTATATCACAACAAACAATCTAAGGAATCAAAAAATTCCTAAGTGTGAAAGTTTAAATACTGAAAGTGCGTATTTGACACCGCTATCTGATTGAACCTTCTTTGACTTTCTCGCAAAAATATTCTATTAGTATAGGTCGTAATTTTCAAAGTACTTTTGAGTAGTTATAACTTTATTTTCATTTTTATTTTATTTTTATTATTTTCGTTTATTTTATTTTATTTTATTTTAAGTAGGATAAAGATCAAAGGTACTAGGATGGATTCCAGTTGGAAAAACAAAATTTGTGTGATAATTAGTTGCTAAAAGTGAAGAGTTCTGTGATGAGTTGAAAAGGTTGAATATTGTTCAAAGTTTTTCAAAACTTAAGATAAGTTGAAAAAGTTGAAAATTGTTCAAGTTTCTTTTCAAAACTTACGATGTTGTGAGTGTTTAACAAAGATACCGACTGTTTCTCTTGAACTTAATTCTAGTGTTTGGTTTACGTTCTAAACCTTCAAAGAATGTAAGAAAGGAGAGTTTCATTGAATTTCTATTGTTGAATAATGGTTTTTAATGTCCTACTAACATATTACGACTTGTTTCATGTGTTGATTAAGTCTATACAGTGTTAGAATAGGAATTTTTACAGAATTACAGATTCTTCAACTGAGAAAGGCGATTCGTGAACTTCAACATCTTAATTCCTAGTTG
Organism: Centrapalus pauciflorus; assembly: GCA_020465985.1. Lineage (NCBI taxonomy): Eukaryota > Viridiplantae > Streptophyta > Magnoliopsida > Asterales > Asteraceae > Centrapalus > Centrapalus pauciflorus. The sequence continues at coordinate 5,835 of JAANYP010000388.1, forward strand.
GATCAGACAGAGACTGATCAGCAGCAGCAGATTGCAAATCTGGAGGCTATAATGGAGGACTTGTTGAAAGATCGTCCATCTCTGGGGGAGAAATTGTAGAGAAGTCGAAGAAGATGGCATGAATAGTGAGCTGGCAGATCTTTCAAAACAGTAATTTGCTCTGCTTGCTGATCCTCAGGGGGAGTCGGTGTTCATAGAAGCTGACAAGGGAAAAGGCAAGGATTCAGAGGCGACTAAAGTAACTGAAGACAAGACCTGATCAGAGCATTGTCAGAGTTAGATGAAGATGAAATGAGGTTCGTCTTCGAAGATGACTTAGAACAGGAGGATCTTGAGGATTGAGCGTTTATTCCTAAAAATATACCTGATTGGAAGTCACTCGATGAAGGTGGTAAGAATATATCCTCTGACTGGTAGGAAATGGACTAAGTTAGTCTACAAACCGGTGAGGACAGCGTATCTAAAGAGACAGTCATGGATAACAAAGAAGAAAAGGTGATTTAGGTATTCATAGATCAATGGATATGTACTAGAAGCTATCGTCAAGGGAAGTCTGTTGATACACCCGATGTGACAATAGCTGTCTAGTTTCGATATTCATAGTCTCTGATTCTGATAGTCTATTCCAATCAATGAACAACAACTAAAAGCTATCGTCAAGGGGGAGTCTGTTGGTACATCCGGTGTGACGACAGCAGTCTAGTTTTGTTATTGATATCATGATTGTGTATGAGGTTTACATTTGCATGATAAGCTTAGACGATCATATTAAGTTCTAGAATAAGTTCTAGGAACAGGTTCAAACATAGATTCAAATAGAAGTTTGACATGTGAAATTCGAATTTAGAGTAAATTCGAATTTATCATGAAGGTAAATTCGAATTTGTTAAGTGGACAAATTCGAATGGGCCTTGGGCCTGCTTCGAGTTTGTCCTAAGACAAACTCGAATTGGTTAGTATAATTAAGGATTAACTCGAATAATTAGGAGACTTTTGCAGAATTCCGGAGAGTAATTAAGCAAAGGTGATCTCGAGTTTATCAGGATTCTGAGAGTGTTTCGGAGAGAATCATCGTGTACGTACGTTCGTCGTCGTTCGTATAACGAAGTGGTAGTCTCCGTGTTCCGTGCGTGTGATCTTACGGTCAAGCCGCTAACGAGGATTCCACACTCTTTGGACGGTGTCGCATCTAGATAGATCCGTGAGTTCAAGACCTTACAAGTGGTTTTGATGAACCTTTTAACTCTCTGAGTTACCATAACCCACAGGTCCCAAGATCGTAACTTGGCTCTGATACCACTTGTAAGGCCTTGAACTCACGGATCTATCTAGTCGCGACACCATCCAACGAGTGCGGAATCCTCGTTAGCGGCCTGACGGTAAGATCACACGCACGGAACACGGAGACTACCACTGCGTTATACGAACGACGACGAACGTACCTACACGATGATTCTCTCCAAAAACACTCTCTGAATCCTGATAAACTCGAGATCGCCTTTGCTTAATTACTCTCCGGAATTCTGCAAAAGTCTCCTAATTTTTCGAGTTAATTATTAATTATACTGACCAATTCGAGTTTGTCTTAGGACAAACTCGAACCAGGCCCAGGGCCCATTCGAATTTGTCCACTTGAAAAATTCGAATTTACCTTCATGATAAATTCGAATTTACTCTAAATTCGAATTTCACATGTCAAACTTTTATTTGAATCTATGTTTGAACCTGTTCCTAGAACTTATTCTAGAACTTAATATGATCGTCTAAGCTTATCATGCAAATGTAAACCTCATACACAATCATGATATCAATAACAAAACTAGACTGCTGTCATCACACCGGATGTACCAACATACAGTTAATGCCTACAAACACAATCATTAATCTACTTATACACTTTTCTGCCGAATCTTCATAATTTTTAATTTTTTTCAACTCTCTCCAACAGAAGAAATGGATCATGAATACTGAAACCATGAACAATCAACTTGTTCTTCAGAATAATGGCGAGGCAGATGATCGTAATGGATATGAATCCGAGGAGTACGATGATTATGAGGAACAACAAGAGATGGATCATATTGCAATCAATGCAAGTCCAATCAAAATAGTAGTTTCGCCTAGGGGCATAACAAGGTTATCTAAGTTTTGCAACCGGTATAGCATACCCGGTGCATTAAAGCTCAAGGTAACGTTTGATACAATGGATAGGCTAACAGGAGATCACAGAACAGTGTTTGCATGTTTTTTAGGAGACATGGTTCGTGAGCACATAGGCTTGAAGATTCTGACATGGAAGAAGGTCGATTCAGAAGAAAGAGCTAAGCTATGGGATGAAATCACAGTTAGTTTTAACCAATTATATATGTCTAATTTCTTAATGTTCAAAAATTAAACAACATTGTTGTTAATCAGATTTGGTATTTAATTTGTTATTTTGCAGCGATATTTTGATGTTGATGAGACATACAGAAAGTTAGTAATGAATCATCTTGGTGCACATCTAAGGAACTTCTGAAGGAAATTGAGGGAAAAATACGTATAAAACGCCTTCAAAACTAAATCAAGTCCCACCCAAGTATAGTGCAATTGTCAAGCACAAGGAATGGGTTGATTTCGTACAGTATACGAGCACGGAAGCTTACCAGGTTTTGGTTATATTATAATTAATTCCATACATATATCTTTCATATTATATATTGTGTTTGCAAACGTTAATTAACTATCATTTTGTTTTGAAATTAACAAAAAGTCAGATGCATCTAAAGAGGCGCGCTCCATGTATGTTTATCCGCATATTATGGGACGAGGTGGAAACGAATATGTGAAAAAAAAAACTGGCAACTACATTTATAGAACAGTAATTAATTTGTTTATGTTTTCTGTTTTCTATTTTCTAAGTACCGTATATATATACTAATTGGTTTAACTTTACATGTGTATTTGATGATTGAAAGATCGAAGAAAAAGTAATAGAAGCAGATGAAGAACCCCCACATGGTATATTGTGGTTGAAAGGAAGACAAAACAAAGAAGGGTATTTCGAGATGAAAGGACTAAAGCAAAGGCCGATGAAGTAGTAAGCATTTTGACATATACATGTATGCTTGACAGATATATGCTAATACATAATTAAATTACATATTCATGTTTATTTTCATGAAACAAATTACTTACTGCCTACTGGTATCTATAATGCAGAGAGCCACCGAGGACAATATCAAAGCCGGAACCTTAATGGTTGATGAGGGGACTGATGCCTTGACAGAGGTATTTGGTCCCGAAAAGTCGGGATATGCAAGAGGAGTGGGCAGCGGAGTGACAATCAGAAAATATTTTAATATTCTTTGGAGAAAAGCATCGGATGATAAGAGAGTCAAACTACTTGAATCAGCACGTGCTGCTGAGAGACGCGAACGTGAAGCTGAGAGACGCGAAAGTAAAGCTGATCTGAGACGCGAACGTGAAGACGAAGAACTTCAGATAAAGTTGTTGACAACGAAAGTGGAAGATACACAGGCAATGGTTCACCAACTTATGGCTCTGTATTCTGCACAATGGGAGAAGCCAGAATTTTTGTCAACTCATGCACCAGAATCTGAGGAAACCATTTATTGTATTAATTATGCTAATTAACATTTTATACATTTTTTTACTAACAAATGCATTTCTTAATTTTTATTGCAGGTGTATCCAGTGGTGTCTCCACCATTGGTCGTTAATCCTAACGCTGCCAATACTCATCAGGATGATGGCCAATTTGCGAAGGAAAAGCCAACTGTACAAACAAATGCAAGTATTCAAATATTTGAATTAAATTGATCAGTTTAATATTGTTTTTGACTTCACTGTGATTTAATAGTTTTACATATATACATGACTTATTAATTTACCGTGTTTTATATATAGGAATCGATTGGTAAATCTGTTGGCGAGCCAAACAGCACGCCGCCTGATTCACAAGTCATGAAAAATACTAAACCCATGCAAAAGAGGCAACACTCTCTAATATTGCCAAAACAACCGCAGGTATATAACTTTCAAACTCAGAATGATTTACAGCTTTCACAAGAACCTCTTTTCATTTTGATTAGACGAAGAACACACACTGTTCTTAGGCTTTTACAACCTTAGAGGCTTAGGAAAACCTAAAATAGAATAGCAAAATATTACGTGTGTATATTGAGAACTTCTGTCTACTCTATTTTTTCTATTCTATTTGATTCCTTGTAAAACTACAATTTATCTTCGAGTGATATCTTCTAATCTTCTGATCTTTCTATTCCATTTGATATTATCAATAAGCAAATTTATCATTTGACTCTAGCAGCTTGAGTTTCTTGAACTTACAGCTACAGAATTGTACCACCCCATAAGTATGCTAACAGGATGAACACCTCAACTACCAGCTTGACATTTATACTACATGATATTTTCCCAACAATTTATTCTTCCAAAATATTCATACGTACATTTATCTTCAGTTTAATCAAATTCTGATGCATGCATACATACAAATTTAAAATATATACATAACAATCGTTATCATTTTCTTTAGATGTTCAGCTGTAGACTGTGGAACACAAAGAGGGCAAGCATCATTGCTAAGGATACTGTCTACCTGACAGATGAATAACTGATGCTTCATAACACACCACTCCCAGATGATTGCTACAAAGTGTTCGTTGACCAATCGATAGTGGATGCAGCTTGTATTCTGGACGAAGGAAACAATGGTTTCATAAAAGCTAATGACGCAGTAGGTGGTTTTTATGCCTGGTCCAAGGACAAAGTGATTATTGATGAGGGTCACACGGTATTTTATCTGCGTAGCTAGCTACATATATGTGTGTGTGTATATATATATATACACACACACACACAAAAATATATTTATTCATTTTAATTAGTGTTTCATAGATATACATCTTGTTTCTTATTACAGGTAACACCACCAGTACTGGACAAAAGGCAGCAATTTGGGGCTGCACCAGAAGTAAAACGAAAGCGAAACAACCAAAAATCGATTTGTGTGACTAGTCATGATTTGCAAAGGCAAGCGAAGACCAGATTGAAGACCCAAAAGTCATTACATTACAGTCCTCTTTAATATTTGATGCAATTACTGTACATGTACATATTCCATTTTTTTGTGGTGTTATATAAATAAATATATCTTATGGTCACACGTTGTGGCCACTGTTTGATTAAATAATTGTGTGACTAAGTATAGCATAAAATTTAAGTGGTTCATTGGGTGAACAATTATGGTCACACTTTTTAACACCTACGGCCACATATGGCATAATTTTATGTGACCAAAGCCCACACCAACACACTCGTTGTGTGACCAAATGGTTGCAATCAACCACACACAAATAAAAATAAAGTGGCCATTGCATAGACAATAGTCACACAAAATACAAGTTTACCTCACTTAAAAGAGAATATGGTCACACTTTTTAACACCAACGGCTACATTTGACATAAATTTATGTGACCAAGCCCACAACAACACCCTCATTGTGTGACCAAATGGTTGCAATCAGCCACACACAAATAAAAATAAACTGGCCATTGCATGGACTATAGTCACACAAAATACACTTTCGCTTGATTTTAAAGAACATATGATCACACTTTTTAACACCTACGGCCACATTTGGCATTATTTTATGTGACCAATGCCCACAACAACACACTTGTTGTATGACCAAATGGTTGCAATCAGCCACACACAAATAAAAATAAAGTGGCCATTGCATGGACAATAGACACACAAAATACACTTTCGCTTGATTTTAAAGAGCATATGGTCACACTTTTTAACACCTATGGCCACATTTGGCATCATTTTATGTGACCATGCCCACAACAACACACTCGTTGTGTGACCAAATGTTTGCAATCAGCCACACATAAATAAAAATAAAGTGTTCATTGCATGGACAATAGTCACAAAAACTACACTTTCGCTTGTTTTTAAAAAGCATATGCTCGCACTTTTTAACACCTACGACCACATTTGGCATCATTTTATATGACCAATGCCCACAACAACACACTCGTTGTGTAACCAAATGGTTGCAATCAGCTACACACAAATAAAAATAAAGTGGCCATTGCATGGAAAATAATCACACAAAATACACTTTCGCTGGATTTTAAAGAGCATATGGTCACACATTTTACGGTTTTGGTCACTCTTTGTAAATGGATACGGTCACTAACCATCTAATGTGACCGTATGGACCCTTTGGTCACGGGACCTTTTGGTCACACACACAATGATAAAACAAGTGTGACCGAATGCTTATCGTCACACATTTCTGGTGTGACCAAAGCCAGAATTTGTACCAGCGACTTAGTTTTAAAACCTGTTATATATTAAACCTTTTCCATTTTCTATGAAACGATTAAGTGCAGAGCCAGGGAAACCTTTTCTGCATCAAAGCTGTTCATAAGAAATGCGCAGGTTGCACATATAACTATTGAACATCAATGACACTTAGTCACTCTTATTTAACATTCCCATCTTACAGTGTTAATCCTGTTTTCATCAAGAGGTTTGGTGAAAATATCTGCAAACTGATTTTTTGTAGGAACAAAAGACACTTCAACATTACCTTTCTGGATGTGATCCCTTATGAAATGATGTCTAACCTTTATATGCTTTGTTCTAGAGTGGAAGACAAGGTTGTTGGATATGGCTAGAGCACTGGTGTTATCACAATGTATAGGAACTTTTTTATACACCAATCCATTGTCCTCAAGCTGATGTTGCATCCAAAGACTTTGTCCACAACAGCTTCCAGTAACAATGTAGTCAGCTTCAGCCGTAGAAGTGGACACAGAGTTTTTTTTCTTACTGCTCCAACTAATCAACTTGACTCCAAGCAGGTGACACCCACCTGTTGTACTTTTCTATTAAGCCTGCAGCCTAGAAAATCAGAATATGCATATCCAATTAAATCAGAGCCTATGTCTTTGTGATACATAAAGACCCAAACTTGTAGTACCCTTAAGGTATCTAAAGATTCTTTTTACAGCAGCAATATGTGATTCCTTTGGATCAGCTTGAAATCTAGCACATAAACAGCTTGCAAACATTATATCTGGTCTACTAGCTGTTAGAAAATTGCATAGTTGACTTATGCTATCAAGGTTGTGTTTCAGCCCAGACACATAGGCTACTTTGTTGAAAATTGCAGCACCTGCACGGAGAGTGCCATATCCTTCTGTGGATCCTTGGACATTGTCACCAAACGTGACCTCCAGGCATTGTTCAGGCTTGAGGTCACTAAGTAGATCCTTGCAACCTGTCATGTGGCCAGAATAGCCATTGTCTAAGTACCAATCCTATTTTGGTTGCTTAACCTGCAGAGTAACATATAAACATTAGTTCTTAGGGGAACTCATCACAAGGATGAGTTCTCCTTCCACGTCAACATTTGTTTATGGACCACTAAGATCAACATTTATGTTTCCTATTTGGATTATGTCAGGTTTGACACTTTCCTTGGCTGTAGTGTTATTTTGAATACTATTTGATACAGCATTATTAGATTTAAAACTCTCAATAGGCCTTATGTCCTTAGTGTCAGGGAAATCTTTAGCCATATGAGTTTTTCTTCCACACCTGTAACCTTTTCTCCTTTTTGAGCTTTTGGAAGAACTCTCCGAAATACATTCGGGATTTTCTCTATTGGTCTTTACAACAGATTTCACAACAGGTTGACTTACTTTATAAAGACCAGCTGAGTTTGTGAAAGGACCATCCCTAAACTGTGTATGAACAGTTTGACTTTGTCTTTAGAGACCTCATCCTTGGAGACTTCCTTTCTCTTTTTAGGTGGACAAAAATAAAAAATTAGCAATTTTATAATCTTTTGACCTTCCTATTTCTTGGAAAACTTGATAATTCATATTTCAGCAATTCAATCAACATTAACAGTCATATGAACACAATCATTAAACACAAAATACCGAATACTTTATTGACAGAAGAACATTACATTCATTTCATGGCTTTCTTGAACAGCAAACTATATTCCTCTCAACTGTATCACATGAAAGCATATTCAACCTCTCTAAACAGTAGCACATACTACCAATTTATATACAAATACAAGTGTAAAGTATTTACAATAAAGCCCCTTGAACTTGTACAATTAATTGTTTTCATATCTATTAATATTTATACCCAACAATCTCCCCTTTAGAGATGAAAGCAATTATTCATTTATATAGAAATTTCTTCTCTTTGTCTCTTGTTCTCTGACATTCTCTTTTCATTTGAGTAAACTCTCCCCCCTTGAATCATGAATATCTTTTGGTTCTCTCCTTTGATCAACCATAGACAACTTCTCCTCTTTTAACTTTAAATCTTCTGTAGTTGTCAGCAGTTGTCTTGAGTCGTTGTTGTAATTGACTTCAAACTACTTTAACAGATGTCTCTGAAATATAGCTTTTCTCCCCCTCATGATGATCATAAGGATTATGAACATCTTGTAACACCTTCAGAGACAATATCTCAATGAATTTAGAGTAGATGAAATACAACAACAATTACAACTCAGAAATATTACAAGTTGACACTCTCCCCCTCAAAATGATATCCTCTCCCCATATACTAAACAAATTTGTCACTCCCCCTCAAATGAATACTCTCTTTTTACAAAGACAAAAAAAAAAAAAAGCTTTTCAACTTTGGGGAAAATGAAACACATTCGTTTTGTGAAAAAATGAGTCCACATAGGATTCCTGTTTGCACAATAAACTTAATCTAAGTGACCCATGTTCAGCGATGGCATGACTCGTAGGATTTCTAAATAGTCATTGTGAAATCCTTTATCATGAAAGAATCACTCTTATTTGTTCCGGCTTAGTCACTTTGGATTAACAGTTTATAGTCACGCAGACTGTTAGACTCGATGTGTCATGAAAGTGTATATAATGAGCTCTAGACACAATGTGCATCAAATGAAGTCGAAGACCGGAGCAAATGTCTTCCTTATTATAATATCAATAATATCCAATTGATATATATCGATAGAAATGTGTGTTATCTCTGTGTTTATTGAAATACAAATCTTTTGAGAGACAACTGAGTAGTTGGTAGGGTTAAGTGCATGTGTCACTAGGTGCATGATGTCTTTTTCAATATCAAGTCACCTAGGGCTTGATAGATTATGTGGTTTACCCAGCAAACACAGTGTAGGTAGGATTATCTTTTCTTCAAATCCTTTCTCAACTCCCAGCTCTCAGCATTTTCAACTAAGCTCCCTCCGGCTCACTTTTCAAAAATAAGTTCAGTCAGCTTTAAAGTGAAAGCATGATCTAAAGCACCATCATCTCCTTTCATAATATCCCTCTCATTTACACTTTACCTCTGCTCGACCTAGTCAGTATCCCGTGATAACTGACTCTTCTCAACTAATAGACATAAAGAACCCTTGCCCACACAAACTATAGATGGTTTGCTCCTTGGATAGGTCTTGCGGTTCTGATTTGACCATAGAAGCGATATTTATGCTTGTTACTCAGTTGGATGCATAATCGGAGTCAGCAGAAAAATTTTCAACTTTGAAGCTCAAGGAATATGATGAAATTCAGCTCATATGATATCGAAGAATTTATTCAGATAATTTAGGAGATATCAGAATGAAATTGAATCTGATATATAATATGAAAAGAATCAGAATTTCTTGAAAGAATTAGCACTTAGGAGATAACGGAAGAGTCCAATATGAATTGGAAGAGTTATAACAAAGAGAATCTCAGAAGAAATGAGATTATGAAAATCAAAGAGATAAGATCAATTAATCTCAATGATAGATTCAGAGAATCGGAAAAAAAATTTCTTTTCAGCTAAAAAATTCTTTTTATGTGTGTATCAAATATTTTCATGAAAAATCACACACTGTTTTTGAAAAATGTCATCGTCAAAGTATCTGAAACTCCCGCTGGAAATAAGCACCAAAAAATTAGTCAACTCGTTGAAAGTAAAACACGAGCAATAATTTATGAAAATAAAACTCCCTCTTTGTCAATTTCAGCTTCGGAGTTGAATTCAGGACAGGAATTCCAGAAATATTTGGCTCTCAGACTCGGGTTCTAATCGGAGGTGATTAGAAGTCATATGTCGTGGAAGCTCGGGTTTCAGTCTAAATTAACTGCAAGCCTTTAGCTCTAGCTCTGATGTAAGTTGAAACCTTTGGAATTTAGTAATGTTTTCCGGTCTGTAATGATCTGGAAGCCTCTGGGATTTCAGAACGGGTTCTGCACTGATGTGTACACAAACCTTGATGAGATGAGTCTGGGTTCTAGTCTGTACTAACTAGAAGTCTGTTGAGATGAAGTCCGGGTTTTAGTCTGATATGACTAAAAAACTTTAAAACCTGCAAAATCAAGATGTCTTTGGTATCCAAACTGATTTAGATCCAGACTTGTTAGTGCTCTTGGGTACCTATTCCAAAATGGGTTTTGGTACCCACTGGTACTTTGGTTTAGGTACCCAATGCAGATTAAATCTCTCAGCTTCTCTCTCAAAAACAGAAAATAGATTTCTCTAAGTATGATAAAATTGAATATCTATATAACGAAAGAAACTTGAAAGAGCATAATTTTGCAAATTCTTTTTTTTTTTTTGAAAAACTGTCTGGTGCTAGCCTGTTTTTGATGATACTTGGTATTTTTATATGAAGATGTTTTCTTATAAGAATAACCAGTATTTTCAGGAACTTTAGAAAATTTTGCTTTCGAAGATTCACCAGGGTGGATCTTGACCGGATGTTTTTCAACAATCTTATCTTTGCCTTTGTTTATCTTTAACAGATATTTAAGTTTAAGATCTGAAATTGAATCAATATTATATGTTTCAGGTTGATTCTTTGCACTTTCGAAAAATACATCATAGTGATCAACTTTAAGTTCTAAACAAACAGAAGAAATCTTAACATCTTATTCTTTTGAAGAATGAGAATCATTAAATTGTTTAGTAAGATGAGATATTTGATCTTCCAATCCTTTGATAATGACCAAATAAGAATTTATGTCATTATCAAATGACTGTTAATCAGTTTTAAAAGATTGTTCTTTAATTAAGAACATTTTTCTTTCATCTTCAAAGAATCTAGATTTTTCTTTAAAATCTTGTTCTTTAAGTAAGAACTCATGTCTCTCATTTTCAAGTAAATCTTTAGTTACAGATAACTCTTTTTCAAGAGAAAAAAATTCTCCAGAATTGTTTTTAACATAACTTTGATCAGTATGATTTGTCTTAGAAAGTGTTTCTTTAAGATCTTTAACTTTCTTGTACAACTCAGATCTCTTAGGCAAAAGATATTTTAACTGAGTTGCATTCTGAAAATTCTCTCGTTTAGAATTATCAAGTTCTTTTGATAATCAGATATTTTCAATTTAAGAACATTATTCTCAGAATTCAAATCCTTTTGTTTTTCTTGTAAACCCACAATTTCTTCCTTCAGTATTAATACATCACATAAAGCAAGAGCTTTATCCGTATTTAACTGAACAAGAATGTCATAATTGTTCTTACGAATCTTTTCAGATTTAGTAAGTTTTACAATTAGCTCAGACTTTGAAAAATGTTCATATGTCATTTTGAATTACAGAAAATTGAATTTCCAAGATCTTTTATGGAAAAATGAGTGATTTCTGATCTAAAATATGTATCTATGAAAGATAACTTGTTTGAAAATCATATCTGAATTGACTTTTTGACGTTGAAAATTTCAGCAATTCTGCAGAAAAATGCCCGTAACTTTTCATTTTCGCGAATGGTAGGCCTTCTAACGATATTCTAGTCAAAAGCTATGGCCAATTTAAGCAGCAAAGGTCAAATAGTCAAAATTCGATATGAATCTCGAATGAAGCTTTACAAAACTCGAGCAATTAAGGATTAAACTTGATTAATGACTGACAAAACTCGAATAAGGAAGTGAGAAACTCGGTTGATGAACAATGAAACTCGGATATGACTTTGCAATACTCGAATGATGATGTATAAAACTCGGTGAATGTACAATCAAACTCGAATGAAACTTGTATAAAACTCGAATATTAAAGACACAAACTCAAGTAACAAAGATAGACTCAAACAAAGAGTTATAACACTCGAATGACAAAAAGACCAAACTCGATCAGTTAATGGTAAAACTCGATAAACAATATGATCAAACTCGGTCAACAAAGCATAAAACTCGATCAGTAAAGGATAAAACTCGGTCAATGAAGGCTAAAGCTCGATTAAAGCATATATCAAACTCGAATGATACACTTTAAAACTCGGTCAAAACTATGAATCTAGAGTTGCCTGAGTTTGAACAGTACGTAATGAAAACCAAGTTTAAAATTACAATTTTCAACAAAAAACGCACCAATTCATCCTAAATTAATTTGAAGGTTCGGTTTTTACTTACAAACACTTTTTGAAAAAAAACATTGCCTAAAATCAAATCAAACACCTAAATTTATGCAAAAACAGTCAAGAACACACAAAGTTTTGAAAAATCAGAATAATCCAAAATAAATTCTGTGTGCTTGGAATTAAATTCTAAGATGTATCTCAATGGATTCGAATTTAAATGCTCCACCTTCGATCCAATATTTCAGAACATTTCATCCACCAAATCAAAATCCAATATTTTTTTATAGAGTTTTGAAAAAAAAACGAATGTAACAGTGTTCGTGAATTTTCAAAATTCAGATTCAAAAATCACTCAAATTCAGCCATATTTGGCTCTGATACCAATTGATAATTCATATTTCAGCAATTTAATCAACATTAACAATCATATGAACACAATCATTAAACACAAAATACCGAATGCTTTATTGAGAGAAGAACATTACATTGAGTTCATGGCTTTCTTGAATAGCAAACTATATTCCTCTCAACTGTATCACATGCAAGCATATTCAACCTCTCTAAACAGTAGCACATACTACTTTTTTATATACAAATACAAGTGTAAAGTATTTAAAATAAAGCCCCTTGAAGTTGTACAATTAGTTATTTTCATCTCTATTAATTTTTTACCCAACAAAACTTATTTCCAAACTTCTCAGGTTTGGCATGGGTTTTGCCTTTGCCTTTACTGATATGTGATGATTCTTGCACACTTGCAGTTGCAGAATCATTTTGTTTGGTTTCATAAAAGACTTACATTCATTTATAACCAACTTACCACTATGATTTGAAGACTTATTGAAACCACAGTTGCATTACTTCCGACATGAGACTTACCCTTGTTAGATGTATGTTGGTTTCTTTTTGAAAACTTATCTTCAAAAAATTCAACATTGAATGGTGGTGTAGATTTCTTACCATCAGTCTTGACTTCAGAACAATTCTTAGGTTAGTAGACCTGACTGCAGGTTTGACACCTTTTCCACCAGTTTGTTCATGTGGAACAGTTGAGCACACAACATTGTAGTTTGGTGAGGAACACATCTCATCACCAGACTCCACGGTTTTAACACATGAAATGTCAGTGTTTTGAGACATGACAAACCTATTTGTTGAAACCAATTTTCCATTTACATTTTACATAAACGTATTTGGCAGTTCACCAAGGGTGGACAAAGCCGTTTCCACATTTTTTTATTTAAACAATAGAAGTTGTTATGTCAAGATCTCCTCCAAAATATGTCTGAATTTGAGCAGGAATTTGATCACTTATGTATTGGTTTACTCTCTTAGCATAATAGCACCATGAGTTAACAATCGTTTGGAGTTTAGCATGCTTTAAGTTTGTTTCTCTTTTCTCTTCTAATAAAATGGTGTTGATGTGTTTTACCTCATCAAGCTTAGTTTTTAACTTATGAAAACTGTCAACTTCATTAGTTTTGAGATTCAATATCATTTTTCAATTTTAAACTTTTAGACTTTAAAGCATCTTTCTTTTCAACAGCAGTTTTGAGATCAACAAACAGTTAGTTGAAGATTTTCTCTTTCTCTTCAACACTGTAATCCTTAAAGTTTTGTACCTTATACATCATCGTAGGATTCCAGTTGTCCAAAGAGCTTAGAGATTCAGCTTCATCTAGATCTTGTTTGAAGCTTCTTGTGGAAGAAACATCATCATTTGCCACCAGACAGTTGTTATCTTCCTCGTCAGATGATGAGTCAGAATCTTCCCAGTCACAGGCTTCAGCCATTAGTCCCTTCTGTTTGTTGGAAGACACAGAGTCTTCTAACTTTTTCAACGTTGCCATGGCTATAAGATACTTAACCATATACCCATCATCTATGTTAGTCTTGAGAGGTTTGGATGATGAGCGAACAACTTTAGACACAGATTCTACAGCAATATGGCCAGTTTGCCACATTTAAGCACTCAACCTTAAATTTATCAAATGCCCTTTTTCTAATGACGTTTGATTTATTTTGTGGCATCCTTGATCCAAACTTTTTCTTGTTAAACTTTTTGAGAAGCATAGCAATCATATTTGCTCATCATCAAGCTCACCAAGCTCTTCATTTTCCCCATCATCCTCTGAAGTGACCTCTAAGTTTTTCATCAGCATGGGAGTCAGCTTATGTGAACACATCACACACCTGATTCACAGGTTGCCTTACATTAGCCACTAAGGCTAAACATCTCTTTTACATTTCCAAGGCATTCTTCTTTTGCAGCCTTGATTGCTCATCATTCAGCAAGAATCCTTAGAGATTTACTAGATCAATGCTTCTGATAGTGCCTGATTTTCTGAGTATGGTTGAGAGGTAGTTCCACTCTTCAGGCAGAATGTCTAAGAACTTGTTTTCCATAGTTAAGTTGTCCTTAGTTATCCCAACAGTTTGAGATCATTTATTAGAGTAGTGAATTTGGTGTAAGTTTTAGTAAGGCTCTCCTTTGGCTTCGCAAAGAACAACTCATATTATCTAACAAAATTGTTGATCATGTTATCCAAGGTTATAGTGGGACTATCATAGACAGTGCACAGAGTATCCAACTCTAACTACTTTGATACCAGTTGTAGGTCCCAAGAGGTTTCCCAAATACACTTAGGTAAACTGTACAGGGGGGTGAATAAAGTTAACCCTTGAATCACACAGATTTTTCTCAATGCTTGTATGTATATTAACACTTGTTAAAATTACAAACTGGTTTGGATTGCTGAAAGATCCAAACAGATATGACAGAAATGAACAACAGACTTTGACTAATCTATGACACACTCAAACTAGTTACAATGAAGTGACTCACTAAGTTTCACTCACTGTTTACACAAGAGACGGATTGAACAGCTTAGACACACTATGCTAATTCGCTCAAGTTGAACATGACATGCATGCATGAAAAACACACTTTGCTTTGCACTCACTTTCTCTGTTTGTGAATTCTCAGTTGTTTTCTATTTCCTTGGAAGCTTATCTTTTATGCTCATATACAGAATCCTAGTGAAGCTTCTTCATTGGTTGTAGAGAAAAGAGGGAATGTGTTGTAATGAGACAAATTTGGTTTTCTACACCAAGATAGAACTGACAAAGCAAATTTGTTTTCTTACTATAGAATCTTTGTCTTTTACGTTTTTGTCTCTGTCGTCCTTAGTTTTCCTTTAAAATGGAATGTCAACTTATGATCTTTATTCTTTCTTGTAAAGCTATTATACGTGATAGTCTGTCACCCATTCCAAATATCCTTTTGTCTTCATGCTTCAGAACAGCTTTGGCAGATTTTAGCAGTTCTAATTTTCCACTTTGTCTTAAATTTGTAGACTGATCTCAACGTTCAAAACTTTGCATAAGGGCATGGAAACATATTCCATAAAGTGTGTGCGAAATCTGTAACTGTGTAAAGCAGGCTTAGGTTGATTTTGCAAATCATTCAACAGGTTTGATTGAGGCATTAAAAAGCCTTAAAATCTCCCTTTAAGTGTATCAGTCAGGTTTGTTTAGAAATCTCACCCTATTACATAGAGCAGGTTTGATTGAGGTCTTTTTGTGCATAACAATATGTTTGTACTAGTCTAAGAAGGTATAAAAAAGAGTTATTTCGGTATTAGAACATGTTGGAAACGGTTGGAGGTGAAAAACGCCAAGCTGGGAATATGGAATTGAAACAGAATATGCAGGTCTGAAGGTGGCTCGGTGAGTCGTCCCCTCTGACTCGTCGAGTCGACCGTACTAGAATAGGAAAATTATGTCAGGTTTATTTAACTCGGCGAGTCGCACCCCTGTTCACTTGAAGCTCATGTTTTAAGCACTGTAAAGATAGTCTAAGCTTATATAACCATTATATGCTTATATAACATGTAAAATTAACATTGAATACTACGTGAAAGTCTATAAAAGCTATCTAATTGTACAATGGTATAGCTAGAATTCGAGAACTCAAATCGGGAACAATTAAACATCTCGAATGGCTCCTAAACCTTATAATATGATATAAGAAACTTATAAAGGCTTTGAATATTATTGTTTGATAGGTTTGAACCAAAAAGGGGTGTCGAGTTTCAGATTGAGAAGCTAGAGGCAAAGGTTAAGCTTTAAGAAGCTTTTGAAGGCCGTTGTTACTAGAAGGCTATTTTTAGCCTATTGTTGTGAATTTTAGTATTAATGTGTGTGTTGCATACATATTTACATGATTACATTTATTTATGACATTGTGCATATATCTTGGGCATCATAGGATGCATTGCACTGGCTAATACTTATTACATAATCTTGATATATGGCCATGGAGCCTTGTTTGATACTACCACTTCGTACACACTGATATTCATACTATACTTTGATGATTCCTCTGATACTTACCATGCTTTTACTTGATTAAACCCATTGTTGAGCTTTGATCACTCATCTGGCCTCACTAGACGTCCAGATTATTATTTATATTTAAACGCCCTACTGTGTGTTTGTGCATATAAAATCCCTACACAGGATGAGCTTATGGTGTAGGTGGCCGGACTTCGGGTGATGGTTAGGGTTGTTTTGACTCGTTATCCCCAGGCTGGCAGCGCGGGTTCTCGAGTCTCCCTCATGACCTGTTTGATACTATGAAGTTAAATGTGACGCTATAGCGGTTAGCGGTGTATATCAAAGTAGTGGTATCAATTAGCGGTCTCCTTTTGTGGTTCAGCAATTTGCGCCGCTGTTTAGCGCCATTTGGGCGCAATTTCATCACAAAATAGCGGTATAAAATAGCGCTATTGTCTAATTGACTTGCTTTTTGACATTTTTTTTCACTATTCTTAATATTTATTCTGTTAAGTTTTGTTAATTTGTCTAATTGTGTCATGTTAAGTTGATTTTAATTTGTGTTATGTTAAGTCTTAAAAGTTTGTAACAGGTTTGTGTTAAGTCTGTTAAGTCTTACAAGATGCATAACAGGTTTAACTGGTTAAGCAATTGCAAGCTTGCTACAGGTTTAAGCATGGAAGGTCAATCTTCACATGTTTATGTAAATTATATGTTATGTTCCTTATGACTTTAGTTTTTTATGTTATGTTCTATATAATTTTGTATATACATTATGTTATGTTTTCTAAATTATATATATATATATATATATATATATATATATATATATATATATATATATATATATATATATATATATATATATATATATATATATATATATATAAAATATACCGCTATGTCACCGCGATAACCGCTATAGCAAATAGCGGTCTTGACCACCACTCGACCTTGAGACGCTATTAACTGCATAGGCTTGATAGTGAGTTATATTCCCACACACTTTTGTTTAAGATATAGCACAATCTTGTCCTCTTTGTACCCATGTCTATTGTTGTTGCATGTTTTATGTTATACACGTCGCATCGATCTAATAACTCACTTAGCAAATTTTATTTGCTAACTCCATATACTTCATGTATCTCGAGTGGATGTAATAGTAAAGGCAAGGAAGTTTCCGTTTCAAGCATAAAGGTTTAGTTGACCGAGTTGAAATCCAATTTTTGTAAAGCTTGGAGCTTAATGTTTTGGGGGTTTGGGTAGATCACCTACATATTTATCAATGATATTTGTATTTTGAAACTTGATTATAGTTGATGTATCGAAATGTCAAGTAGCTTGTGTGTGTGTGTGTGTGTGTGTGTCTATATATATATATATATTTAGAATCAGGTTCATCAGCGTACCTATGACATTGCAGCGTACACAGCGTACCCTAATGTGAATGATCATTCACATATATGTTTTTTAAACAAACATGTATAAGACAGTATTATAAGACTTTTTTTCAAAAGGAGCAACATCATAAAATCTTGTGAATGATAAAAAAAAATGATGTGAATGGTCATTCACACCATTCACATGGTGTGAAATTACCATTCACATGGATGACCATTCATATAAATATGCATTGAGCATTCACATAATTTTAAGGACACAGAAAGTGTGAATGTATGTGAAATTTATAGCCAATCAATGGGGTACCAATGTAGACTGGGGTATCGGGAAACCATTTATAGCCAATCATTTATCATTAAAATCATTAAAATACAATATAAATTTTGTTTAAAATTCTTTCCCACATTAATTAATGTTTGGGGTAAAAATGATATTAAAAAATTTAAATTATAATCAAAGATTCTCTGTATCCCATGAAGATCTCCATTTTAGTTAATAGCATTTATTACACCCATACTGAACATATGCAATGATAACACTCCATAAACCACGATTGAACATGTTCAATACCGTCAATATTGGTTTATTATCAAAACGGATAACAGCGACAAAAAACGCAATAAACTCCGACTGTACATGTTTAATAACGTGTAAATGAAATTGAACATTCACGAACGGTTGAAGAAAATAATAAATACTTTTATGTGACACATCCAGTTTTGTTCATTAAAACTCATTGTCGAATCCAATTGAACATGTGCACTAAAACCCATTGTCGAATCCGATTGAACATGTTCACTAAAACCCATTGTAGAATCCGATTGAACATGTTCATTAAAACCCATTTTGAAATTTATTATATATATGTTATGGAAGTAAATCCCCATAATTAAGGAAACTATTATATTATTAGTTGTCATCTATTATTTAATATTAATCTAATTGACTATATTACCCTTTTAAACTTATAACCAAACATGGGTGGACTCCGGTTCCCCAGTCTAACATGGTACCCCATTGATCTCGACTCTCTCTCTCTCTCTCTCTATATATATATATATATATATATATATATATATTGCCTTCGCTTTGTATATATGAACTAAATCAGGGATATGGACTCCGTGCAAACGGGTGATGCTCGCTTTTCATTTGAATCATGATAATCTATGAATGGGCTTATATTCCCCTTTGATCTAGGTTAATCTCATGTAAATCATATAAATATTTTATTATGTTGAAACAGGTGTCTCATTCTCCATCTCCCTCAAAGTCTTACGCTTCCTCTCTCACCATCCCAAACGGGTCGTCGCCTTCCTTTAATCCTAGGGGTGTAAACGAGACAAGAAAACTCGTGAGCTACCTGAGATCGACTCGTAAAAAATTCGAAATCGACTCGGAGTTAATCGAGCGGAGCTTGAGGTCGAGCTACTCGAATACTTATCAAGTCGAGCTCGAGTATTAAAAATATATAACACTAAACCTAAAATTAAATTATTATATTTTTTATCCTTCTTGGAAGTTGTTGGGATAAAATTAGAGTTTTTTATTTATATGTTGATTTCTTTATCCCCAACTTAATCGAGTCGAGCCCGAAAGTGTCGATTAGTTTATCGAGCCGAGCTCAAGTTTCAAAACTTAGACTTGATCGAGCCCGAGTCAAGTTTCATTGTCGAGTTTGGTGATATTCGACTCGACTAAGCTTCATTACACCCTATCTAATCCATCTGCCATTGCACTATTCTTTGCCATCACATAACCCCGGCCCTGTCATTGCACCAACCCTCACTCTACCAAGCTAAGTCGGTCGTCTCTTTCTAGCTAGTCGTCGCTTTCATCAGCCTTCATGAATTATGCTTTTTTGGTAAAATCTTCATATTGTTGTTGCTCCTTCTGATCCTCTTGCTCACCATCGTCCCTCAACATGTCACTACATATATGTCTTCCCTCCATCCCAATTTTGTGACTGCAACACTGCTCTCTACATGACAGGTGTTTGTTTGAATCAATTTCTCTCCTAGATAAAATCATCGTAAACTGTCCTTTTGGAATCAATTTCTTGCCTAGATAAAATCAACGTTAACTGTGCTCTTTGAATCAACTTTCTATTGACTTTCGTTTGTTGTACTTCTGCCTTCCCACCACCCCGTCGATCACCGACTACCTTTGATAAAGGCGTATGCGTTTAGTTACCGAAAATTTCTAAAATTTTCATCTCAATTCTTATAAAGAAATGAAAACTTGTTTACCTAACAACAATTTTATATATTTTCATTTCACTTTTCAAAATACCACTTTTACTAATATTCTTTCTTACTTTTCTATTACTTACCCTATATTTTTTTTATAATACTCTTTTTCTCTCTTTTACTAATTTTCTATCACCTATCCTAATTTTCTTATTTTATAATCACGTATATTATTTTTCTTAAAACTAAAACTTTATCATATAAACAAGTTTTTATTTTTTATAAAAACCTTTATTTTTTTTCTAAAAACTATAACTTGAAAACTGAAATTGAAAATTGACTAAATCAATCACCTGTTCTTAAAATTTCATTTTCAATTCAAGAATCCTTGGTAATTTGACTAATTTCAATAGTTTTGTCGCCTATGTGTTTGTTTGAATTAAATATTAGATTGATTTTCTGGTCTATATTTTGATCTATTTTCTTTATTGATAAAGATGTGAAAAAAATTTACATTCATATAAATATGAATTGTAGGTTTATGAATTTGAATTCTTTGATATTCGATTTCTAAGTTTATGAATTTGATTTGTTTGTGTTTGTATATGTATATGAACATGTAAGGTTAAAAAAAAGGAATATAGATTCCACATACAAAATAAACAGTCTTGTTAATTTAGTATTCAATAATCAATGTCATCGCTTACTTATTAATCAATCTTGTAACTAGTTTTCAATCACTTATTATTTATTTAAATGAACATTACTGTAACACCAAACTCTAATTAATAATAATAATAATTCACAAGATTCTAACAAAATTTTGGCATGACCTATTCGTAATATCAACAAATCCATCCTGTAATTTCCAATACAAAAATATTCTACAAATTAAGTTTTCCAAATCACCAATTTCATGGTACAATACCAAAAACATATCAAAGATTTAAGCGCTAACACGCCCATGGATCTAACATACAATACATGAATTAGACCTTAGTCATATCAAACCAAATTACAAGGTTTAATGCCACCTGTTTAAACATTTGATGACCACAAGTACACTTCAATCAATGGGATTAAGAACAGCAACCTTCAACAAGCTTAAGTCAAGATGAATCATAACATACGGGGGATCTACCCCATCCCAAAATAGAATATAAGTATATGTACCAAAAATGTGTATCCTGCTCAAAATCTCCTACTTCAAGTTTTACTTGTATCTACCTTCTCCTTTCCTTTGTCTTCTCTTCCTGAAAAAATCAACGAAATGGTTAAGTAATAATGCTTAGTGAGTGACTAGGTCGATATTGTACAACATACGGATAGATAATAAATTAATGAAACTGCAAAAGCATGTAACAATCACAATAGAGCATCAATAGGTAAGTAATATCAAATGATATGAGACATATCCAGAGGGAGACTCTTGATAGTGTCTCGGCAACATTAATTATTACATTATGAGTACTTCCAGGGAATGTGACAACACCAAAAATCATCAGGGGTCGCAGTACCCGACATCAAACTCGCGCCAACAATGAAGTACGACAGCATACTCCGAGATCATCGGTAGTATGGTTATAATCTACATCACACACAGTAATGTACTATTTCATAATCAGGATTAAGAAGCGGGGACGGGGACGGGGACGGGGATGGGAACTAAGATCCCCGCCCCATTGCCATGCCTACTCACAATCAGTGTATTAATAAACCCGTCAATAACAAGCCAACACAATATGTGGCCATAGAGTTAGTAAAAGCCTCGCCCACAAGCTCCAAAGGTCGCCGAAGTTAGCTAATAGACACCTAGCCATAACATATAATCGCCAAGCATGTTAAGATGAGAAAAAGTGAGATCAACCTCTTAAACTAACTTTTATATTCTTTTTATGGACTTCTAAGTAAGGTCCTAGGTTCCTTATTATGAATTAGAATATCTCTCAACTATGTTTAAAGGTTAAAGTAATCACTTATCATGTTATAGTTACTGCTTGATGATTCCAAGGCCTAAGCAACACATCTCAACTCTTGAGTTGCATATATACACATTTTTCGGTTCCTACAAGAAAGTTCATACATAATTTTGAAGCCTTACAAGTTTGCTAATCCCAATTTGACTTTACAATACTTTAAACCCTTAATTTGGAAGTGCAAAACAAGTATAAGATCCAAGCCAAACCAACCGAAGCTCAAAACGAATATTCCATTTCAGCTTGTTGGTCGCGCCATGACTGATGGGGGGTCACGGAGTGACCACTGATCCCCAGGTCTGTTCTGGTTGTTTTTCTTGGCTGCATATCCCCTTTCTTGCGTAAAACCCAAATATGCAACTTGTTCAACTTAAATCCTTTTGCTCATGCTTCAAATACACAATAACCCATTTGATTCCATAATTTGATTCCTAACATGTGTAGGTTGAATCACCAATAACCCATTTGAGTTCTTGGATCATCCTTTCAATATATCCATGAAATACTTTAATAATCAAGATAGAAATGTTTGTAATACTTATATTCTCAATTGCTTCAAATTAGATGATCAAGATTTCATTCTCTTGCTTTGATTCCAAGACCCTAAATCTCCTGTAATTGAGTTAGAATTCATATAGATGAAGATGAAACATCAAAGGAGAAGTAAAGTTGCAAACACTTACCACTAATACTCCTTTCTTTCTTCAAAATTTCAAAATTTGCTGAAACTTCTTCTTGGTCTCAAAGAGGGTTCCCAAAAACGTTGAAAATGAAGATGGAAGAAGCTTAATAGAGAGGGTATAAACTTCCAAACCAACCAGGTCTTTTCCTTGAAAGAAATCTGCTTTTTTACTTTCAAATTTTGCATCTTAGTCCCTCAAATCCTTTCTTCTAATCAATCAATTGGCCACTAAAGTTATATCCCACTATATCTTTAGACACAAAGATATAATATTTACATACATTTACCTACTTATTTTCTAGCATGGTCATAATCATTAATTACACCTTGTTATCCACAATGTACCACCTTCTAATGCACATTTATGCTTAATTAGTATGTGGTTTCAAATAGAATATTAAAAAATGTTTGAAATACAATATCTAAGATGATAATATTCATACCTTTATAATAATTTACATACCTTTATAAGTATATATATACAAAATTGCTCAAAATTGCTAGCAACTTTTCTCTTTTTTCTTATTATAGAAATCTCGTAAATTTTGTCCCAAATAATAGAACCAACTTTTAGTTTACTTCCGATTATAGCATTTAACCAGTAAACAACAAGTAGGTTGCTTTTTCAAACAATATATTAAATGGTAAAAAATAAAACTTATTTTCATAATAAGAAAAAAAATTGCTTGTATTTCAAATAATAAACCCTATATATAACCCTTTTTTACAGGTTAACTTTTGTTTTTAACCTTTCAAATGCTATAATCGAGAATAAACAAAGAGTTGGTTCAATTATTTGGTACAAATTCGCGAGATTGCTATAATAAGAAAAAAGAAAAAAATTGGTTGTTATTTTAAACAATTTTCCCGTATATAATAGTTAAGGAAGCATATAAAAGAGTACGTAAAATAACGGATGTTACAATTAGCATAGTTTTTCTTGTAAAGTCATTGTAGACATCCTAGAGTTAAGTTGTGTATTGTTGGGGTTATATATACCTTCCATTGCTTCTTCTACATTAGATATTAGTTGATGCCATGTGGTTAGCACATGCATTGGTTGGTCCTATAGTGTCCTTGAGATGTTACCTTGATGATACGACTATCCCAAGATGAACCTAGAGGGTTGCACAAAAAGAATGAATAGCTTACAAAAATTTCTATAAATAGATTTTATGTCCCATAAATAAATTTATGATTTGACCAATTCAAGAATATAAATTATCAGTGCTATAATGTATTTTATGCTAAAAGACCTAGATCCAAAGATTAAAGTAATTATGGTCTTCTAATTGATATAGAAATTACTCTCCATATATGAAATAAAAATTATTGTCAAAGGTTATAAACCCTAGACTAGCATTTCTTTTATTGATCAATTCTTACCTAATTGTGCCTCATTGTATTAATTGATATATATAAATGAATTTGTCATGTACTACTTATATAAGTAGTACATTAAAAGTACATGAATATTGGATTCATATTATATTACTTTTAATAACAAGATAAGTATGAATGTAAATCATATCATATAATATGACTTTTTATTAGGGTTTTGGTGTGTGCAAAACACACCTAAGGTTTTAATGTGTAAATGAACCCAAAGTATAAATTATACCACTGACAGTGTACCAATCGTGTGCAATATAGCTTTAAGAATCACCCAGGATTTTTTTGAACTCAGGGAACAGAATAAATAATTGAGACTCCAGTACTACAACCTAAACCAATATTTAGCTATTGCATACTTTTTGAGGAAATTAACAACTAGAAGCAATAATTAAAATTAATGAACCGAATAACTAAGGCAAACTAAGTAACACAAGAATAAAGTTAAACTAATTTTTTTGGCTTTTTCAAATTAAATAAAAATAATACTAACAAACACGAATTAAACTAAATAACGATCGCAAACAAATAATGACAACTAAATAAAACGAAACAAACTAACGGAAGCAGAATTAAATCAGATTAACTTAAACAAGTGAAGTTCGATGTTAAATTAAAATAGCCAAACTCTTGTATAACGAAAGCGTTACCCACTTGAAATTAGAAAACATTGATTAACTGGCGATGGATTAAATCGATTGACTAAAAACAAATCAGTTAATAACCAAATATAAATTCAATTGTTAGGCACAAAAAGGCCTCAGTCAAACTTGTTGTACATCTTAGGAGGAGATTATTAATCAAACCTGTTTGATGCACTTGAAGGTATAATTTAAGGCCTGTTAATGCCTTATTGAAACCTAATAAGTGATTTGCAATATTAGTCAAAGGGGTTTACCCTGTTGCATTTGTTGCAACTAAGGCAGATTGTCCAAGCTGTTGTATTTGTTGAACAGGCTGGACATAAACTGTGTACGCTGCTCTAACCTGTTGAGCAGTTTGGACAAATTTTAAGTGTTCTGTTCTTTGTGAATAGGCTAAACACTTTATGGAATCTGTTTCCATGTCCTCATGTATTGTCTTGGACCAAAAGATCAGTTTACAAAGTCGAAGACAAAGTGGAAAAACAGAAGCAGCTAAGACTGCCCACGTTGTCCTGTTACATGAAAACAAAGTGGATATTTGAAATGGGTGACAGATCATTTCTTATATCCAAATGGCCATTCCAGAAGACGAAAGGTTTAAAGTTGACATTCCTCTTTTGGTTAAATCCTTCTTCAATAGAGACAAAAAGGAAAATTAAGACAAAGATTCTGCAATGTAGAGACAAATACTACTTTGTCAGAACATGCAGAATAGTATTGTTGTCTTTTTGGATAGACATTCCACTATCTCTACGTCCAATGAGGAAGCTTCACTGGGATTCTCAGTGAGAGTATAAAAGGAAGCTTCTAAGGAATGTGAGATAACCAAGAGTGTGACATTCAGAACGTGCAAAAAAGTGTGTTTTGATGCATGCAAAGTCTGCTGGAATATAACAGTTAAGTGTGTCCAAGCTATTCTTGTTCAAGTTGTCCGTCTGTCTGTCTAGTAAACAGTGAGTTCATATTTGTGAGTGTATTCGTTATAACTGGTCTGAGTGTGTCTTAGATTAGTAGAACATCTGTTATATCTGTCATCTCAGCTTGAACCTTTATGCAGTTCAAGCTTGTTTGTACTTAACACTTGTTGATAATACTAACATTGAGAAAGTGTGTTGAATTTTTGAATAGCTGTATTCACCCCTCCCCCCCTCTACAGCTTAGAGCTACGTACTAGGGAAACCTTTTGGGACCTACAACTGGTATCAGAGCAGTTTAGAGTGTGTGTTAACTCTAGATTTCTATCATCTCCCTATTTCCTACCATGGACAACAGTGCTGCCAACTCTTCGTCTTACCATGACAATGGCTCTATGGCAAAACCTCCCATGTTCAATCATCAGAACTTTTCTGGCTAGAAGTGCAGAATGATGCTCTATTTAGAGAATCTGGATATACAACTACCAGAGATAGTAATGGAAGGTCCCTATGTGCCAACCTCCGTTACTACTATCACTCCTGCTGTTGAAGGAGTTGTTCCCGAAATTAGGACTTTTGCAAAAGCTAAAGCTCAATGGTCTGATGAAGACAAAAGGCTTGTTGCTCTTGATGCAAAGGCTAGGAACAACCTGCTTATTTCTCTTCCTGATGATGTGTTCAAACAGGTTGAGAAAATGAAGACTGCAAAGGAGCTTTGGGATACTTTTTGTACTGTCTATGATGGTCCCACTATCACACTGGATAACATGATCAACAATCTTTTTAGATAGTATGAACTATTCTTTGCAAAGCCAAAGGAGTCTCTCATTGAAACCTATACTAGGTTCACTGCTCTAATCAATGATCTCAAAGCTGTTGGGATCACCATAGACAGTTTAACACTAGTAAACAAATTTTTGGACATTCTTCATGAGGAATGGAATTATTTCTCTACTATCCTCAGAAACTCAGGCACCATCAAAGGTATGGATCTTTTAAATCGTAATGGATCTTTACTAAATGATGAACAATCAAGGCAATAGAAAAGAAATGCCTTAGAAATGTCCAAAAGAGGTGCTGCCTTAGTGGCCAGCGTGAGACAACATGCTGGTCGGGTGTGTGATGTGTTCACACAAGCTGATCAACAGGCTGATGATGAAATGGAAGAATTGTCTGAGGAAGAAGACTGTGAACATCTTACTGAATTTGATGATGAGTAAATGATTTCTATGCTAGTCAAAAAATTCAATAAGAAGAGGTTTGGTGGAAAGATGCTGCAAAAGAAGTCAGGTGCCATAAAGAAGAAAGAATTTGACAAAACTAAGGCTGAGTGTTTTAAATGTGGCAAAACAGGACATATAGCTGCTGACTATGTGTCTAAAGTTGTTGGCTCCTCATCCAAACAGTACAAGACAAATAAAGATGATGGCTACAGGGTTAAGTACCTAATGGTCATGGCTAAGCTGAGAAAGTTGGAAGACTCAGTGGCTTCCTACAAGTAGAAGGGACTAATGGTTGAGACTTGTGACTAGGAGGAATCTAACTCATCATCTGATAAAGAGGACAATTTATTGTCTGATGGCCAACACCGATGTCCCCTCAACAAGCAACTTCAAACAAGACTTGGCTGAAGCTGAAGCTCTCAACAGCTTGAAGAACTAGAACCTAACTATGATGTATAAGGTACAAAATTTTATGGATGACAGTTCTGATGAAAATGTTAAAATGTTTGAATATTTACTTGTTGATTTAAAAGCTGCTATGGTGAAGCATGATGCTTTGATGTACTAAAATCTCTAAGTTAAAAACTGATCTTGAAACAAAAACTAATAAACCGGACAACTTCCATAAGTTGGAAATTGAACTTGATGAAGTAAAACGCATCAACACCATTTTATTAGAAGAAAAGAGAGAGACAAACTCAAAGCATGCCAAGCTTCAAAAGATTGTTGACTCTTGGTGCCAATCTGCACAGAAAGTCAATCATTGCATCAATCAACAGATTCCTGCTCAAATCCAAGCCTATCTTGGAGGGGATCTTGATTCAACAGCTTCAATTGCTGATATAAATAATTTGGAAAAAGACTTAGCCACTCTTGGTGAGCTTCCAAGTACTTTTATCCAAAGAGTAAATGGAAAGCTGATCTCAATAAACAGGTTTGTCAGGCCTCAAAACACTGACAAATTGTGTGAAAAAGTTTTAAAGACTGATGATGGAATGTGTTCTCCATCAACTCATCCTGCAAAGTGCATAGCTGGTTCACACAAACAAAAGAAGGGAAAACAAGTGCGAATTGTAGCTTTAGACACTAAACCTGTCAACAAGACAGGTTCTGGATATAAAGCAGATGGGAAGAAAGCTGTTAACCCTTTTAATGCTGAACATTTTGAGAAAACGTTTTCAAAAGGTAAGCAGCCTACGTTCAACATGGGTAAGTCTCATGTTGAAATTAAATCTGCTGTGATTTCAAATAAGTTTTCAAATCATAGTGGAAAACTGGTTATAAACGAAGGTAAGTCTTTCAAAACCAGAAGCAGTGATTATGTTGATAGGCAACATTCATCACATCCCAGTAAGGGTAAAGGCAAAGCCATTGCTAAACCTGAGAAAGTTGGGAATAAGTTTCCCAAACCTGTGGAAGGACAAAAGCCAAAAACTTCCTATATTTGATATATGCCCTCCTAAAAGAAGGAAAGAGGACACAGGTAAAGGTGTTGCTATTGTGCCTTTCACTCAAACTGTTGGTCCTTCTAAAAATACTAACAAGTTTGCTAAACCGGCTGACAAGGCCAACAAGGATATCCCAGAATGTGTTTCTGGGAGTACTTCTTCTAAAGAGTCTAAAAAGAAAAAAATGCTCTGAATGTGGGAAAAGACTCATATGGCCAAAGACTGTCCTGAAACTGAGGACATAAGGCCTGCTGATACTGCTAGTTCCAACATTGCAAAAACCAGGAGTGTTAAAAGCAACATGGTCATTGAGGAGAGTATCCAAGCTGATACATTCCAAATTGAAAATATTAGTGTAGATCTAGGTGGTCCATCAACAAATGTTGATGAAGAAGGAGAACTCATCCTTATGATGAGTTCCCCTAAAAACTAATATTTTCCCATGACACTCTGCAGGTTAAACAACCAAGCCAGGTTTGGTACTTGGACAGCGTCTGCACAGGCCACATGATAGGTTGCAAAGATTTGCTGAGTGATCTTAGGCCTGAAAAAGGGCTAAAGGTAACCTTTGGTGACAATGTTCAGGGATCCACAGAAGGATATGGAACCCTTCAAGCTGGTGCTGCAATATTCAAAAGAGTTGCCTATGTGTCTAGGCTAAAACATAACCTTGTTAGCATTAGCCAACTGTGTGATGCTGGCTACAAGGTTAACTATGATGAGCACCTGGGGTACATACTGGATCCCCAAGGCAAGGTTGTGTTGTGTGCACAAAGGAAAAAAGGTGTATATGTTGTGGATATGAAATCTGCTGATTCCACAACTGAAACCTGCTTTATCTCAAGGAGCAATGCAGACCTAAACTGGTTATGGCACAAATGGCTATCACACTTGAACATCAAGAATATCAAGAAACTCTGTAAGAAAGAGTTGGTAACATGTTTGCCTTCTGTAACCTTTGTCCTGGATAAACAATGTACAGCTTGTGAGAAAGGCAAGCAGAGAAAAACATCCTTTAAATCCAAGCATAGTTCTTCTATTAATACTCCTCTCTTCTTAATCCACATGGACTTGTTTGGACCTGTCAGTTTCCCAAGTCTGGGAGGTAGAAAATACACTCTAGTAATGGTTGATGAGTTCTCCAAGTTTACATGGGTGATCTTCCTAAAGACCAAAGGAGAGGCTTCCAGAGAGATTATTGGATTTATCATAAAGATGGAACTTCTAAACTCTGCTCAAGTCAAGCAGCTTAGAAGTGATCATGGTACTGAATTCAGAAACAGTACTCTTGAGGACTTCTGTGAAGAAAGAGAGATCTCACAAAACTTTTCAGCTGTAAGTACTCCACAACAAAATGAGTTGCTGAAAGGAGGAATAGATACCTCATTGAAGCTGCTAGAACCATGTATGCATCAGGTATGCCTTCATCATTTTTGGGCTGAAGCTGTCAACAATGCCTTCATCATTAGCGGTGAAAAGGTTCAACAAGACTCCTTATGAGTTAATCAAAAGGAGAAGGCCAAATATAAGCTATTTCCATGTGTTTGGATGCCCCTGCTTCATTCTGAATCAGAGGGATCAGCTGGCAAAATTTGAAACCAAAATTGATGAAGGTGTGTTTGTTGGATATTCTGCAGTCTCTAAAGCCTACAGAGTATACGACTACCAAAGAAAGGTGATAGATGAATCTATCTATGTCACCTTTGAGGAGTCAATGAATGCCTCCACTAAAGTTGTTCCTGAATCAGTTTCAGGAGAGTTCAGCTTTGATGATTTAATGCATTCAAATGATGAGGAAAAGGACTCAGAAGGTTCCACTTCACCCAGAATGGAACCTGTTAACCACAATGGTCATGATGATGATTATGTTGGTACATCCTGTGTGAATAAGTATATTGACATAGTCAATGCACCATGTCCAGGACCAATTAATGTTGATTTCCCTGAATCCTCTACTGATGTGTTCAACAATAGAGATTCATGTTCAATAGGTGAACAGGCTCAAGATAATTGTGTGTCTGAAAACCTTGAAAGCTGCTCTGCAAGACCTAATGAGGATGAAAATGATATATGATAATTTTCATTGAAAGATGATCCTAAGTGGATCAGGTGACACCCCAATGATCAAATAATTGGTGACGTAACAAAGGGGTACAAACAAGATGGGACAGCTTAGGAAACTTTTGTATGTTTTCTAGCTTTGTGTCCCTAATAGAGCTAAAGAAAGTAGATGATGCACTTAATGATGTCAATTGGATCATTGCCATGCAAGAAGAGCTCAATCAGTTTGATAGAAACAAAGTATGGAAGTTGGTCCCTGTTCCTAAAGCTAAAACTATCATTGACACCAAATGAGTTTTCAGAAACAAAATGGATGAGCAAGGTCATGTCATTAGAAATAAGGAAAGACTGGTTGCTCAAGGCTATAGGCAAGAAGAAAGCATTGACTATGATGAAACATTTGCTCCGGTGGCTAGGTTAGAAGCAATTCGTTTGTTTCTAGCCTATGCTTCCCACAAGAGCATGAAGGTATTTCAAATGGATGTCAAGAGTGCATTTTTGAATGGTAAGCTGCAGGAAGAAGTATATGTCAAGCAGCCTCCAGGTTTTGAAAATGAACAACATCCAGGTTTTGTCTATAAGTTGGACAAAGCTCTCTATGGTCTAAAACAAGCCCCTAGAGCCTGGTATGACACTCTTTTGGATTTCCTCATGAGCAATGGCTATTCCAGAGGTAAAGTGGATACCACATTGTTCGTAAAGAAGGTGAAGTCCGATATTATGCTTGTTCAAATTTATGTGGATGACATAATATTTGGATCTACTAATGAGCAGTTATGCAAGAATTTTTCACTGCTCATGAAATCCAAATTTGAAATGAGCATGATGGGTGAACTTACTTTCTTTCTAGGATTACAGGTTAAACAAACCTCAACTAGAATTTTTATTAATCAAAGAAAGTATACTTTAGATATTCTGAAAAAGTTTAAATATGATCAAAGTTCTCCCATCAAAACCTAAATGGCAACCAATGTAAAGTTGGATGTTGATGCCTGTGGCAAAGCTGTTTTCGTAACAGCTTACAGAGGCATGATTGGGAGCTTGCTATACCTAAGTGCTAGTAGACCAGATATTATGTTTGCTACCTGTTTATGTGCTAGGTTTCAAGCCGATCCTAAGGAATCACATCTAGCTGCTGTGAAAAGAATCTTCAGATACCTAAAGGATACACAAGGTTTGGGTCTTTGGTATCCCAAAGAATCCAACATTGAACTAATTGGATATTCTGATTCTTATTTTGCAGGCTGCAGGCTAGACAGGAAAAGCACAACAGGTGGATGTCAACTCCTTGGTGGTAAGTTGATCAGTTGGTGTAGCAAGAAGCAGAATTCAGTTTCTACTTTAACTGCTGAAGCTGAGTACATTGCTCCTGGAAGCTGCTGTGGGCAGATCCTATGGATGCAACATCAGCTTGAGGATTATGAACTTCTATATTAGAAAACTCCTATTCTGTGTGATAATACAAGTGCCATAGCTATCTCCAACAATCCAGTTTTTCACTCCAGAACAAAGCATATAGAAGTCAGACATCACTTCATCAGAAATCACATCCTGAAAGGTATTGTGGAGGTAAGTTTCATTTCCACAACTAACAACTTGCGGACATTTTCACCAAGCCTCTTGATGAAAATAGGTTTAATTACCTTGTAAACAAGCTGGGCATGTTAAATAAAAGTGACTAAGTGTCATTGATGTTCTAAAGATCACTTGTTCAAACTTCTCCAAATTTCACAGAACAGCTTGGACAGGACAGGTTTAACTTGTCCTGTACTTAGCCAGTTTCTGAAAATTTAGACAGCTTGGACATATAACAGGCTTGACAAATTACGTTTTAATCTCAAACCTGTTTTGTTGTACAAACTTCCAACAGCTCACTCTCTTAATCCGTCATACAAGACATTGTCTTGTAACCTGATTAGCTATTGAACGGGCTTCACAATGAAACATGTTCTCATCTAGCTGCACACGTTGGATGAACAGTTCGAGGAATGATCAGTTTGTGATGAAACCTGCTCATCACAGGTTTGAACAACAACTTGGAACATCAGTTTTAATTACCTTTCTTCATATTTAAGTTACTTAAATTATGTATTTATTTAATTTAATTACATGTGGATAATGTTTGTTAACGTGTGCTAGTAGTTAAAAAGGTCAAGTGGTCTGACAACCGTTCTGACATGGCAAACCGTTCCGTTATCCGTTAAAGAACATTTCAAATCAACCGCCCAAACATTTCCCTCTCTTACTCACTCACATTCAAATCTTATAAATACCTCAATCACTGTAAAATCTTCTTCTTCTTCTTCTTCCCTACTGCTTCCATAAATACCTGCTAAACCCTAAATCGACTGAGTGTCAAGTATCGTTCATCACTATTACTTTCCAAACGGCTCAGAAAAACAGCCCCCTTTTGCATGTGTTCGTTGGTGATGATGTCCAAAAACATCCTTCTGTCACCACAATGCTCACACTCAAACCCACCAACTACATTGCCAATCTGACCGTTCCCAAAAACTATGTGGGAAAAGGTTATGAACAGATGGTGGAGTTGTTGCAAGCCCACACCCTGCACTATGCATAGACTGCCTCTCCTGGTGCCCTATACCAGGAGATGGTTTATGAGTTTTGGTACACCTACTCGTATGACCCTTCAACCAAAACCATCAGGATAACCATTCTCAATGGCACTCAAACCATTGAGATCAAAACTGCTCTTTTCAGGGAAGTTCTTCATCTTCCTGTTGCTGAAACGTATGACAAACCACAGCCTGAGGATGAACAGATGGGCAACCTGCTACGCTTCTGTGGTGTAGCAGATACAAAAGTGGGTGCTACTTTGTTCAGGAGGGACTTGCCTCCAGCATACAGTTTTCTATTCGCCTATGTGGTGATGTCCTTAAGCTGCAAAGTTGGCTCATTTGACCAGCTTTAGCACAGATGAGATTCCTATAGTCCTACAGCTTGTGGATTGGACTACTCTGAACATGGCAAGGTGAATTTTTGTGAATTTGAGGAACTTGGTGCAGCAAGAACATCGCCCTGCTACTGTAAGATACCTAAGGTTTTTAAGCCTCATCTTCAAACATGTCTGTGATGAGCACCTGTACAACTCTCAACCCTTGTTAACTACTACTGCATTCCCTGTTATTGGGAATAGAGTCTCTTACACTCCAGTACTCTACAATGAGCCTCCTTTGTCCACTCCAATGAGAAGGTTACTTGGTTTGGTGGAATGACCCTCTACGTAGAGGGTGGATCCAGCTACTGCTCCCAAAGGAAAACCCAAATCAATGCCTAAACCGGTGAAGAGGGCCTTGAAACAAACTGAAGCTGAGCCTGTCTGCAAGAAGGCTAAAATAGCTAAGTCTGTCTCATCAACATCAGTGGCTGAGGGGGAGCAGACTACTCACCCTGGTTCATTTGTTGAACCTGAAGCCTTTGTGGCTGGTGCCTCTATTGCACTTGAGACCATGGAACATGCTAACCCTTCTGTTCCTGACCCAGTCTCACCACCAGTCTAAACACAAATCCCTGCCACTTCTTCTCAATCACCCTCCATTTCCCAATACTCAAGGACAAAATCACTAGCCAAGAAGAAACCATCCTCCCAAACTAGCCCCTCTGACCCTTCCCAACAGGAGTCAGTTGAAAAGAAGCAACCTATGCTGTTTCTCCTATTTTTGGAGTAAGGAAAGAAAATTTGGAGGAGGCTTCACTCCATAAAGAGTCCACCCTGAGTCAGCCTAGGCCCTCTGATTCCTCCCAACAGGAACCAGTTGTAAAAAATGAGACTGCCACATCAACTATCCAAGCCTCTCAACAGGGTGAAGACATTGAAAGACAGGAGCCCTCTCCACTCCACACTGAGTTCACACAGTCACCCCCTCATACTTCTCAAACACAATTTGAGTTTACATGAGGTGCCCAAGTTGCTGGAATAGATCATCCAGCAGAACAGCCTCAAACTTCTGCTCCTGGTGATGCAGCTATTTCACACCCAATAGCTGTTGAAGGACCATCCTCCCAATCTGATG
Source organism: Centrapalus pauciflorus (assembly GCA_020465985.1). Classification (NCBI taxonomy): domain Eukaryota; kingdom Viridiplantae; phylum Streptophyta; class Magnoliopsida; order Asterales; family Asteraceae; genus Centrapalus; species Centrapalus pauciflorus. The sequence continues at coordinate 40,528 of JAANYP010000388.1, forward strand.
ATCCCTCTGGTGAGGCTGCTCCCCAAGTGCACATTCCATCATCAGGCGTCACCACTGATGATGTTGAAATGCACATCCCTTCACCCCATGAAGAGGTGCCTAAAAACCAAGGTACTATTGAGGGAACAACCCTAGGTCTTGATGAAGGTGCTACAATACCAGCAACATCTGAAAGGCCACCAACTCCTACCACTTCACCTCATGATGCAGATACAGCCACCGCTGAAGGTCCCCTTGACCCTTCCAAGGGGGCCATTTAACTTATGTCCAATCTATGGAACTCCTATCCAAAGTCTCCCGACCATCACGTACTGATCCACGTACGCCTCAATCCTCACCCTCACCTTCACATTCCTCACCATGCACCCAATCCAAACAGTCAACACATACACCTCCATCCCCAAAGATCTACCTTTGAGGGATCAGCTGCATCTGCTGACCAACAAAGTTGATCTTTTGAAACCTCTATGACATCCCTACCTTCTATTATATCAGACTCCGTGTCAGCCCAGCTGTAGGGGTTCCTTGATTCGTTCAGGACTTCTTTCCCAACCCCTGCTCCCCAAGCTGATCATTCCTCCCAGCTGCTTGCACTCACTGAACAAGCTGCAACAACTATCCTTCACCATCTCATCAATACTTTCTACGCAACAGGACTCTGTGTCCACACTGTCCGCTATTTCCTAACAGCTGTCAGCTCTCCTTGACACTTGCTCAAACGCTCTCCCTGCCACTTTGGGCAGCTTGAATACCTTAGTGGTCTCTCTGTCCAATTCTATGTCATCAAACTTTGATGATATGCAAGATTCTCTTGAACTGAATCTTGCACAGCTTCAAAGTTTGGTATTCACGGCTTCTGACAGGGAAGCTCTTACTCAGCTATCATCCCTTTCTACCTCTCGCTCTAATTCTCTTCAAACCTGTGTTACCCAACTTGCAAAGGTTAAGGATAACTTGGCTTTCTTATTGCATAGCCTTGTTGGATCCAAGCCTGCTGTCAAAGCTGCTGCTGCTCAGCCTGTTGAATCCGTTCCTTCAGGCAGACCTGTTGTTGAAGGCTCTGTGCCATCTCCTTCGGAGAAGATCTCTGCTTCGAAGACCAAGTCAAAGGGGGAGAAATCTTCATCTCCATCTAAGGAGAAATCAACTTCAACAGGGCAAGCAACAGGTCTTTCCTAAACAGGTCCTGTTGCAGGTGTCTCCAAAAATTCTGATGCTCAGCCTACTCAGGCTGGATCTCCAAGTCTTGCACCATCTAAGGGGGAGGAATTCATTCCTGGGGACAGGCCAAGCAGAAGGAGACATCTAATTTTGGAACAAATTGAAGAAGAGGAGGAAGAGCAGACTGAAGCTGTCATAGCCACAACAGCTAAGGGTAAGAGAAAAGCCTCAGTGGACACTGACTATCTCAAGGCTGCTCAACTCAAATTTGATAAAACACGAGCCAAAGAAATGGGTGTTGCACTGGAAACCTATTATCAATTCAAAGAAGAGCAGGTTGAGATCTTGGAAAGACAAAATAAAGAAGAAGCCTCTGCCAAAGCTGCAAAGGCCTTTGCGTTCAAGGAGGCAAGAAAAGTTAAAATGCCCTCCTTGGATGTTCAAAGGAAACTGCTAGAGGCTGCAAAAGACTCAGTTACTGAGAAAGAGGGAGAGAAAGAAAAGGGTGCACAGGTCTCAGTGATCAAGTCAAAGTCTGCATCCTCCTCAGCAAGAGCCCAAGTACACTTTGTCAACTTGGCAAGGAAGAAATTCTTTGATGTGGCCAACAGAAGGCTTGCCAAGGAAACAATTGTCAAAGATATCCACATCTCTAAGAAAGGCAAGCAGTAGAAGATTCAGATAACCAGACTAGCTGCTGAAGGTCAAGAATTGGAAGCATATGAATACACTGATGTTGCTTGCATGGGGTACAGAGAATGGGTTGAATTGGAAGTTGCCCTGAGTCAATCAAAATCTGAAATGCTAAGACTATCAGGGCGTATGTCAAAACGCTGATGGAAAGAGTTAAACACCTGGGCCTGATCTCTGAAGAACAAATTAAGGGTATCTCAGTGGTTAAACCCAAGATTAAGGCAGGAGCAAGAGGAAGGATTCCAAGCTAGAAGAACTCCTGATTATGCTTGATCAAGGCATCCTAGCGGTTGAGATCAAAGGAGTGAATCACAGCCTGCCAGAGGAGTTGAACCTGAGGAAGATAAACTTATAGAAGAGTCTGAGTTTGGTGTATTTTTTATTGATCCCTTAACAGCTGTTTGAAGGAAGGCAACAGATTGAAGGTCCATCTACTGCTGAGTAGATAAAGAATGGGAGTTGTCCATAAGTTGGACAGACTTGCCATTACTTGCTCCCACCATCAACAGTCCAATTTGTTGAAATTTTCCTGGAACATATGTTGTACATTATTACGTTAGTTGTAATCCTTCTTATTACATTAGTTGTAATTTACATTAGTACATTAGTTGTACTTCTGTAAAAACATGTGTCGTTTGTAATCTATATCAGTGTATATATAAACTGATCTTTTACTTTACTTCAATGTTACAATTTTATTCCAGCAAATGTAATGTAAAAAATTACTGGTACAAAATATGTCATTCGTCACGCTAAAAAACAGTTGCCATAGACTTTTGGCGACATATTTTTATTTTTCATTTAAATCGTGACCAAAGGTCGCATCACTTTTGGTACCTTATGGCTACATTTAATATTCGTGACTTAATCATATGTAAAACTGTGGCCATATCCTAAAACTGTGGCTATATGGTAACAATTTCTATATAGTTGAGGTCTATCTTTTTTAGTAACCGTGACCATAAAATACTTTTAGTCACAATTTCTTTTAACACCATGACAGTTGGATACATTTAGACACACATAAACAATTAATCCGTGGCATTAACATTTTTACAGACACGCATAAACAAATAAACCTTGGCCACCTGGTATATTTAAAGACGCACAAATTTTTAATCGTGACCATTGGATAAATTTATACACACATAATCAGCTAAACAGTAACTATTTGAGACATTTAAACACACCCCATGAATGAAACCGTGACAATTGGTTATATTTTGACGCACATAAACTATTAAGTATGACCATTGGTACATTTACACATGCATAAACAATTAAATCGTGACCGTCGGGTACACTTAGACACATATAATTAATTAAAATGTGACCATTGGTTGCAATTGGATATACATAAAGTATTTAACCATGTTGATACATTTTGAAACACAAAAATAATTACACCGTGACCATACCATTATTTTAGTCACATAATAATTCGTTTACTCATGACAATTGCTTACTTTTAGACACATATAATAAACAATACTATGACAATAAAGTATTTATAGTTACTTATTTATTCCTAATCGTGGCAATTGGTAAATTTTGGACACATGCAACAATACAATCTGTGACCATTAAATACTTTTTTTAACAGCAAACTATCCTACTCCTACTCCTAAACTACTCATTTACCACAATACTTACTTTCACCACATAAATATCAACTTGTCTCCGACGGGAGTCGAACCTGTGACCTCTCACTTGTATCTCCACCCTCTTACCGTCAGGCCAAAGGTCCTTTGGTGACCATCAAATACTTGTTGTCACATTATATTTCTTTTAAAATCACTATTGTTCCTTTTAGACACGTCTAAAAATTAAACCGTGACAATAAGTTACTTACAGCCACATGTGTTTTCTTTTATCGTTATTGTTGTTTACTTTTAGACACACATAACATTCATAATAGTGGCCGTAAAATATTTATAGTATCATGTTGTTTCGTAAACGGTGATCGTTGATTCCTTTTAGTCATACAAAATAATATAAAGGGTGACCATAAAATACATATACTCACATTCTTTTCCTTTAAATAATACAATTAATTACTTTTAGCCACATATATTAAAATAAGACGTGACCATAAACTACTTGTAGTCATGGTTTGTTTTCTTTAATCGTGATTAATATTTAGTTTTTGACACATATAAGAGCTTTAATCATGACCATAAAATATTTATACTGACACGTTTTTTAAACTGTGACAATTGATAATTGTAACCATACAAAACAAACTAAATTATGACCATAAAAAACTTATAGCTACATTTTGCCTCTTTTATTATGACAATTAATTATTGTTAGTCACATAAAATAAAATAAGACATGACCATAAACTTCTTGTAGTCATGATTGTTTTCTTTAATCATAATTAATGTTTACTTTTTGACTGTCAAGATCAAAATCACTACCTAAGATTAACTAGTTTGAATCAATCAGAGTACAAAACCAATAACCTTGTATTGAATCAAAGTCCAATTAAGAAGTTTGCAGAATAACACTTAACTGATTTAAGAAAAGCTTTCAAAACAAATAACATATAAATATAATCAAAATCAAATCTTTTGTATGCCAAACTCAATGATTACAATCACCTCTAATATGTTTGATTAGACGAAGAACACAGACTCATCTTAGGGTTTTACAACCTTAGAGTCTTATGTAAACTTAATCAAAAGGCAATTACAACTGAATCAAAAACATGTACGTGCAGAGATACAATAGAAAACCTATTCTATCTATATATATAGCTTTCTGATTTGTTTCCTTGGAAAACTTTGATTTTTCTGTTGTAGATATGCTTGAATCTTCGAATATAAATCTCTTCCTGAATTTCAGCACTTTCTGTTTATAAAACTGTTAAGCAGCTTGAAGTCTATCTGTTGAGTAGCTTGAACTTGAGCACTGGCAGCTTGAACTTTTGAACTAGCAGCTCGAACTTACTCAACTAACAACTTGAACTTTGTAATTACACAGAAAATCTACTAACAGTTTGAGAAATCTAACTAACAGCTTGACATACTTAGGATATTTCCCAACAATCTCCCCCTAACTTAAATTCTTTACACAAGACTTTAAGTTTTTGTACAAATATGGAAATAAAACAAAGTAAAACTGTTATCTACAAACTAAGGCATCCAAAAACTTACAGTTGTGAAAGTTTCTGCTTAATTGCCTTTAAAAAATCTCTTTTCATCTCCTCTTTATCACAGTAAATCTTCACTGAGCTTATTTGGAGTAACCATGCCTTTGGCAGATCAAAGAATTCAAAATTGAAGAACATGCTGGATCCGTTTGCAAATTTGAGTCTATATTGCTTTGATTTCACATATAGATCAGCATGTACAATCTTCATGTCCTTGGCAGCTTCTATATCTCCTCTAATAGATTCAGGGTCAAAAATGCTTTTAAGATCCTTTACACTCTGCTTAACTCAAAGAAGTGGAGACCTAAACTGACTAACAGTTCCAATACGATGCATTTGTGTCAGCTCTTCTCTGGTCATCTTCTGTGCTAGATGAACTATCCTTTTGTATTCTTCCTCAGGACCAGCTTCTCTTTTGACTACAAAGTGATATTTTAAATCAATGTCATCCATTGACTTAGCATACCAGTAGGTAATGGGAGGCTTGGAGAAGTCATGCTGATTGAGGGTCTTTTCAATTTCCATTACTTTTTGCAGCTGATGTTCAAACAACACCCTTTTCACCTGATCAAGCTTTGCTTGTTGAATAGCTTCTGATTGAGGATCATTAGCAACAATTTGAGCAGAAGCAACAGTTTGAACAGGACGAGGAGGATTACTGACACCAGCTTGAACTTGTTCTTGTTGGCTTTGGACTTGTTGGGAGACTTTGGCTGCTTTCTATTTTTCCATTTCTTTGTCATGTATGTCTTGCAGTTTTTCTGTTGGCCATGATTGAGCCATTATCCTTGGAATTCCAATTGATGCAGAGAAGTTTATAAAAAAATTTATGTTTTCTGCCTTTGAATGCCCTGTTGGCATTTTCCTTTTCTTCTGATTCTGCTTGACCACAAACCCTCTTAGATAATCACCTAATGTTTCATCATCTTTCATTTGAGCATGGGTTTGCTGGTCTAAGAGATCATCCTGTTCCTCTGCTAACTCTCTTGCAAATTCAGCATCATGAGCAACCTCGGCTTCTTTAGAGGAGAATTTAATCTTTGGAGATTCAATTAGTATGCCCTTGCCCTTATCTCTGGAAGCTGATGCTGTAGATTGGACTGTACTGACAGGAGCCTGAGCTTCTCTGATAACAACTCCAGTTCTTCTGATTGAAGCAGCTTGAGTTTCTTAGCTAACAGCTTGAGTAGCTGTTGGAACTGTTAGCCTAGAATCTGTGACTGTTGGAGCAGGGGTTGAAGCTGTTTGGACTGAAGTAGGAAAATCCCGATTCTCCCCCTTTTTGGATGCATTGGTTTGGCCAGAAGGACCTACAACCTTTTCAATTAGGGTTCGAACCATCTTCTCAAGTTGAATAATTTTATTTCCACAGAGGGTGAGCCCTTGATGAAAATAATACATTCTTTGATGTTGAGCTGCTATTGTCTGTTGCATATATGTGATTAGTGCCCCCTGTGTAGCAATAAGGGACTGGTAATGTTCCAATACGGATACAATAGGTTTCAGCTGAGGATCCGTCAATATCATAAGTTGCAGACTAGCCTCAAGATCATCAAATGATAGTGGTACTTGTGATCTATCACTGGCATGAATTCCAGAAGTAGAAACATCTGGGCCCCTTTGTTCTTGGTACTGGGGACTTCCAGAGGGTGATTGCACACCCTCTGTTGCCATGGGTGTGGTCTTAGTGATGTTGACACTGGCCTGTGCCTGTTGTGCAGAGACAACAGTAGCGTCAGCCACAAACCCCATATGGACATCCTCTGATGGGATGGCCACCTCCAAATTGAGTATGGGAGTGTCCTCAGTGGGTTCATTTTGGATATTCTGTGGAGAAGTGTCCTCCTGCACAGGGATATTTGGCTCTGGTGTTAGGGCTGAGGTGGAAGGAGCTCCTGAATCCGTTTGTCTCTTGTATTGTATGAGTGGGATGTGGGTTTGATAGAAGGAGCAGATGGAATATTTTTATCATGAGGAGTGGGTTGGGGTCCTGGGGGTGAAGCAGTGATGGATGGCTGAGCCTGCTCAGGACGCTCTCCTCTGTTTATTGGATTGATGCCCAACATTGCAGAAGGCAATGAGACATCTACATTCAAAAAATTGGCACTTGGTTTTAAAAGTCTTTTTATTGATGGTAAAGAGTGCCTAGGGGAAACATGTATCCTTTTATGTATATTAAAGTTATTGCAAGATCTTGGAATTATTTCAGCCAAAATTCGTGGATACATCAAAAATTTCCCATTCTTTAGGGCATGATGCCTTAACATCACCTGAAAAATCATGTTTTAAAAATTGAACTGTTGGCCCGTTGATAAACACACTAAGGCAGTGGCTATATTTGAAAAAAATTCTGACCAACCAGCTCTTTTAGGGCTTATGCACTGTTGTATAACATGCACAAGATATTTGCACTTCGGGGCAAAATGTGCTTTAAAGAAAGTGAAAGAATCAGTAGGGCCCCTACACCCTATTGCAAAAAGTCCTTCATGTAAAGCAGTAAGGGATAAATCGGATATACCTGCGGCATCTTGAAGATGCAAGTGTTGGCGGATGGTTTCCTCAGTAATAGAAATAGGGTTGCCATCGATTTTGGATGTCAAAGAGGTGACTCCGTTGATGGTTTTGACAGATGCATATTTCCAAAACTGCTCTATATGAGATATATAGATGGTGGGATTTATAGTAAGGGCATGATGGATATGGGAACTTCAAAGGAAGTCCATCATGTCGTGGAATGGTTGAAGGTCAGTGTGTTTGAGTGAATAAGGGAGACAGTTGTGTTTTTTGACAAACACCATTGACGATCAAACGGTGATTTAGGGTTTGAGAGATGTGTGTGTGAATCGCTCAGAGAGAAGGTTTGGAAAAGATCGTGGAAGATATTTTTGCAACTGGTAGTTACAATTGAATGAAACTGGGACCTTTAAAGGTTTGGACATTTCGAAAATATCCAATCCCGCGCACACACTTATAAGAAATTACCGAATTACCCTTCACACTTTGACAGATCAAGTGAAAACAACTAACAGTCCGGGTGAAATGAACTAGCAGCTTGAGAAAAAACTCAATCTGTTAGTTGAAAATTTAGCATATTCTAATGAAACAGTGTCTCCCCCTTAATCAAGCATATGAAATAAATGTATTCTTCATAAAATAAGAGAGAATGACGAAAAATAAATTAATCCATATTAACCATGCCAATATTTGATACTAGGAAGGTGAATCTTCTTACATCAAATGGTTTTGTAAATAGATCAGCTAACTGATCATCTGTATGAATTTTGGTAACTTGGATTAATTTCTTCTCATTACAATCTCTTATAAAATGAAATCTAATGTCTATATGCTTGGTTTTGGGAAATTTCACTGGATTTTGTACTATGCTTATGGCACTTGAGTTGTCAATGTAAATAGGAGTAGATAGAAAGTTCATTCCATAGTCTCTCAGTTGATTTTGAATCCACATCACTTAGGAACAGCAGCTGGCAGCTGGTACATATTCAGCTTCAGTGGATAAGGTGGAGACAGTTGTTCGCTTTTTGCACTGCCAAGAGACCAGTCTTGCTCCGAGATATTGACATCCACCAGTTGTGGATTTTCTGTCAATGTTGCATCCTCCGTAGTCACTGTCAGAGTAGGCTGTTAGTTCAAGAGGAGAGTCTTTAGGATACCATAGGCCCAAATGTGGTTGGCCTTTGAGATATCTAAAAATTCTCTTAACAACAAACAGATGTGAGTCCTTTGGAGCACATTGAAACCTGGCACAAACACAAACAACAAACATTAAATCAGGTCTAGAAGATGTGAGATACATTAGTGAACCTATCAAGGATCTGTATAGGTGAATGTCCACATCTACTCCATCTTTATCTACATCAAGCTGCTTGTGAGTGTCCATTGGAGTACTAGCAACTTTGGTATCTTTGTAACCAAACTTTTCCAGAATGTCTTTAACATACTTTGATTGACTTATAAAAAGTCCTGTGGGCTTCTGGTAGACCTGCAATCCTAAAAAGAAGGTGAGTTCTCGCATTGAACTCATTTGAAACTTTTTGTGCATCAATGTCTCAAACTCTTTGCATAGACTGTCATTTGTGGACCCAAAGATGATATCATCAACATAAATCTGAACAAGCAAAATCTTAGATTTGATGGACTTTGTGAACATTGTTTTGTCCAGAGTACCTCTCTTGAATCCATTTTGTAGAAGGTATGATGACAAAGTGTCATACCATGCTCTTGGGGCTTGGTGGAGTCCATAGAGGGCTTTGTCTAATTTGTAGACTCTATCTGGATACTTATAGTCCTCAAATACAGGTGGTTGACACACATAGACCTCTTCTTCGATTGTACCATACAGGAATGCAGATTTGACATCCATTTGGTACACTTTAAATCCTTTGAAGCTGGCATAAGCTAGGAACAGTCTGATGGCTTTTATCCTTGCTACTGGGGCAAAGACATCATCATAATCTATTCCTTCTTCTTGAGTGTATCCTTGTGCTACCAGTCTTGCTTTGTTCTTGATAACTATCCCTCTCTCATCCTTCTTGTTTCTGAACACCCATCTTGTACCAATTGCTCTCTTTCCTTTAGGAAGATCGACTAGAGTCCATACATCTGAATCTTGAATTGCAATAGTTCTTCCTGCATTGCCTCAATCCAAGATGGATCTTTCAAAGCCTCTAATGCCTTCTTAGGTTCTAATTGTGACATGAAACATGCAAGTTTAAAGGCAGCTAGACTAAATTCAGGAACTGCTGATTCAGCATCAGTAGACTCCTTGTGAACCATTGTCCTTGTCTGTACAGGAGTGCGAGGATCACCCATTATCTGGTTGAGAGGGTGATACTTGCGAACTCTGAGTGTGGGCTCTCTGTCTGTCTGAAATGATGTTCCTAGATTTGTATCATCTCCTTCAGGACCACTTGATGGTTCTGCTTCAGGAACAGCTTGACTAGAGATGGGACTGTTTCCCTATTGGATGGAGCTGTTACCTCAGGACTTGGGATTGGCACTTCATAATCTAGACTTGTATGATGTTGAGCATCCAGTACCCCTGGTGGGTCACAAGATAGAAGTGGTAGAATAGTATACTCATCCCACTTATTAGAATCTTCAACAGTCTGAAACATTGTGCCAACAGCTTGAAAATTTGTGTGATCAGCATGAGAATTTGTGTTGGCAGCTTCAACCCTGTTTTCATCAGTTTCTGCAGTATATTCAACAAAGCTCAGAGAATTTGTTAGTGAATCTAAATCAAACAACCAATTAGGACCAGTGCCTTTGACATTTGCAGTGTTTTCATTAAACTCAACATTGACACTTTCTTCAATGGTTTTAGACACACTGTTATATATCCTATAGGCTTTGCTTTTAGTAGAGTATCCTACAAAGAAACCTTCTTCAGCCTTACTTTCAAACTTACCTAAGTGAGTTTTAGTGTGAAGAATAGTGCATGAATAGCCAATAGACTTTAGAAAGGCTATTAAGGGAACTCTATGATGGAATAACTCATATGGAGTTTTCCTTTGTGATTGAACAACCTGAACCTATTTCGCACATAACAAGTTGTATTGACTGCATCTGCCCAAAAGGTCATTGGCAGTTTGGAATCAGCTAGCATGATTCTAGCAGCCTCAATTAAAGTTCTGTTCTTTCTTTCAGCTACACCATTTTGTTGTGGTGTCCTTGGTGCACTATATTGCCTTACAATTCCTTTAGACTCACAGAAACTATTTAGGATATGATTTTTAAACTCAGTTCCATTGTCTGACCTGATCACCTTAACTTTCAAGTTGGATTGGTTTTCTATCTTAAGGATAAATGATTTAACTAGCTCAGCAGTTTCATCTTTAGTCCTAAGAAAGTAGACCCATGTAAATCTGGTGACATCATCAACAATGACTAAACAGTAAGCTCTTTTATTCAAACTCAAAACAGATGTTGGACCAAAGAGATCCATATGAATAAGATGAAGAGCAAATGAGATTGAATTTACTTCTTTGGCCTTATGAGAAGTTTTGTGTTGCTTGCCTTTAACGCATGCTACACATTGATCATCACAGATGAACTCCTTTTGTGGCAAAGCTCTTACCAAATTCTTTTTGACTAAAACATTCATAGATTTGAAGTTCATGTGACACATCCTTCTATGCCAAAGAGCAGACTCATTAGATGATGCTTTGGATATCAGACAGCTTAAAGTATTTGATTTGGATAAAAGATCCATGTCCAAACAGTAGACATTGTCCTTTCTTGGTGTTCTCAGTAAAACAAGATTTTCAGGTATTTAAAAACCTTTGAAAGAACAATGCACTCAAAGTCTGTGAATAGAACAATATTTTGTTTATCACAGATTTGAGACACACTTAGTAAATTGTACTTCAGCTGTTCAACATACAAAACATCATTGAAGATCATAATTGCCTGCTTTGACAGTACCTTTACCTGTTACCTTACCTCCCTTGGAATTGCCTCCAAATGCAACAAATCCTCCTTCAAAGCCTTTGAAATTTGACAAGCATTCAAAATTGCCTGTCATGTGCCTAGAACATCCACTATCCAAATGCCATCTTGTTTTATGTTGTGACCTGTGGGTGCCCTGCACAAATAAAAGCTTATTTAGTAGTGGAGTAAACCCAAACCAAGTTTGTGACTTTTTATACTTAGTGAGATCCACTGGTGAATTCTGTGAAGAATATTTAGTTATGACATGAGGTATCCAGGTGTTCTTTCCAACCTTTGCATTAACAGTCTCAGATGATCCATTACCAATTCCAGTTTTAGGCTTAGCAGTTTGAACTGAGTTTTTAGTGCTAACAGCTTCAGAGTTTGCACTACCAGTTCCAACTTTAGGCCTAGCAGTCTCAACATTTGTATCAACAGTTTGATCTGAGTTTTTGCCTTTAACACCCCATATCTATTTAAAATTTGATTTGGATTTTGCCAAAACTTGTTTTTGGTGTGTAGACTGTCTTTTGTTGACTTTTAAGAACCGGTGATCAACTGTCTTCTTTGGAACTGGTGCAACAGGTGGTTTGGCCTTTGAATTCTTTATGTTTTGAACAAATGCCTGTTTTTGAACCACAGTCTGTTTTGCAACAGATGGTTTATACAAACAATGCCTGGCCAAATGGTTTTTCCTGGCACAGTGGAAACATCTTTTGACTGTTTTGATTGGAGAACCAGTTTTGTTGGACCATAACTGGTTCTTGTTCCTTTGATTTCCCCTTACCTGCTGTTGTTTGGGAAACTTTTGGACACCATGCTTTTGGCATGTGCAGATTGGAACAGTCTTACCCTTTTTATTACCTTTTGAGGAAGATGCAATGTTACAGTTAGAAGGTACAGAAACATGTGGAACAGCAATGCATACACTCATCTTCTCTTTTCCTTTCTTACTGGGGATAGAAGTTTCTATAGGAGCACTCATTGTTTTGTGTTCTCTCTCAACTTCTTTGCACTCACAGCCTTCATTTGGAATCAGTTCTTCTTTAGATTCAGGACTGTTTTCAAGGATAGGATCTACAGTTGTCATTAACTCATCTAATGGTTCATTAACAAGCCTATCAGCAACTTCACTCATGGGATGAATGTATTTGTTGTTGTATGGGGGTGGAGTGGCTCTGTATCCTATACCTTTTTTGGGATTGAGCTGAGATTTTACCCTATCTTTAAATTGAACTTCCATTAGGTGTTCCAGCTTTTCATTTGCCAATTTGAAGTTTCCAAAATCTATATTGACAGATTCTATTTTCTTGTTAGCTTCTAACACCTTCTGTTCAGCCTAATCTAATTTCTTATTTAGAGACTCTATTTTCTTATTCAGTTCCTTTTTCTCCCACTCATGATATGTTCTATTAGGTCCCATTTGAATCTCATTATCTTTATAGTTATTGATATGTTTTTCAACATCTTCTATGGCCTGCATGTACTCATATCTCCTTTCTTCCACTTAGCTATAGTTTTGCACATGCTCTCATTATGATCTGTGTACTTTTTAACCATATTTTTGCATGTTTGAGAGCAGAGTTTAGCATTTACCTCAGATGGTAGTTCAGTGGAAGTGACATTAGATGTTTCTGCCATAAGAGCTTGATTTTGAAACTCTTCTTCTGTCTGATCACTCCAGTCAAATACATTGTCTTCTTGAGAAACAAGTGCTTGTGATGATGAAGCTTGATTAGTTTGTTGGGGTCTTGGTGGCTGTTGACCTTGAATCTGCATTCGCTGGAAAAGTGTCCAAGCTTGTGGCATTTAAAGCATTCAACTTTTGGTCTATCAAATGCTGGTTTGCCTTCTGGTCTGGCTTGGAAGTTTGATCTGCCAGTTCTGTTCAGAATCCTTTTAGCCCTCATAGTCAACATAGCATGCTGCCATTTCAAGTCCATCTCTTCTAGATCATCTGGATGGATTTGTTCTAAATCTTCAGCATTTAGAGCAAACAGTCTATCATTGGCAACAAAAGCTTCATAATGAACTTCAGTAGAGTTACCATCAGCCCCTGAAAAGGAATCACAACAGTTAGATTTATCAGTTGATGCTGACGACAGCAGAGCAGTGTTATGATTGTATGAAAAGGATTTCTTTTTATTCTCAATCTTAGTTGCAAACACTCTCAGACTGTTGTAAAGGTCATCCAACTCTATTTCATCAAGAGTATCTTTTGTTCTCCATTGGGCAGCATAGACTGTCCACTCTTCACCAAGTGATCTAAGGAATTTTCTGTTTACTTCATCTTGATCCAAGCTGACTTTTGCACTCTCCAATTCACCTATCAGTTTATTAAACCTGTCAAAGATTTGAGTAAGGTTTTCATTCTTGCCACCAGAAAAGTTTTCATACTGTTGTTTCAGAAGATCTTTTTGATTCCTTTTGGTGCTAGCATTACCAGCAAATCTTTTCTCTAAAGCAATCCAAAGAGAATGAGCAGTATAGAACTTTTTAAACTGGTGTTGATAAGCATTAGGAATGGCTATCTGTAAAAGTGTAAGAGCTTTCACTTCATTCAATCTAGCCTTTCTTTGAAGTTCAGTCTGTGAAGGTGTTTTTATGGGCTTTCCCTCAGCATCTAGTTCAGGATCAACTACAGGAGGAAATTCAACAGCTTCCCATATGGCATAATCAATAAATTGAATGTGCTGTTGAATTCTGAGTTTCCACATATCGAACTCAGTGGGTTTGAGCATAGGCACTTTGAGTCCTTGCCCAGATCCACTGCTGCTATTATCAAATTCCATTGCAGAAAATTAAAAATTATAAAAGAAAGCTTCTGACTTTGAAAACAAAGAAAAACCTGTAGCTCTGATACCACTTGTCAAGATCAAAATCACTACCTAAGATTAACTGGTTTGAATCAATCAGAGTACAAAACCAATAACCTTGTATTGAATCAAAGTCCAATTAAGAAGTTTGCAGAATAACACTTAACTCAATGATTACAATCACCTCTAATCTGTTTGATTAGACGAAGAACACAGACTGTTCGTAGGGTTTTACAACCTTAGAGGCTTAAAATAACTTAATCAAAAGGCAATTACAACTGAATCAAAAACATGTACGTGCAGAGATACAATAGAAAACCTATTCTATCTATATATAAAGCCTTCTGATTTGTATCCTTGGAAAACTCTGATTTCTCTGTGGTAGATATGCTTGAATCTTCGAATATAAATGTCTTCCTGAATTTCAGCACCTCTTGTTTATAAAACTGTTGAGCAGCTTGAAGTCTATCTGTTGAGCAGCTTGAACTTGAGCACTTGCAGCTTGAACTTTTGAACTAGCAGCTCGAACATACTCAACTAACAGCTTGAACTTTGTAATTACACAGAAAATCTACTAACAGTTTGAGAAATCTAACTAACAGCTTGACATACTTAGGATATTTCCTAACATTGACACATATAAGACATTTAACCATTACCACAAAAATACTAATAGTGATAAGTTTTTTCTTAAACTGTGACAATTAATAACCTTTAACCACACAAAACTAACTAAATCGTGACCATAAAGTAGTTATAGCCACGTTTTGCTTCATTTATTATGACAATTAATAACATTTAGCAACTGATAAAAAAATAAGTGGTGACCATAAACTACTTGTAGTCGCGATATTTTTTCTTTTATCATGGTTAATGTTTAGCTTTTGACACACATAACACAATTAACCATGACCACAAAATACTCATATTTACAAGTTGTTTTTAACTATGACAATTGGTAACCTTTAACCACACAAAACAGAATAAATTGTGACCATAAAATACTTATAAATACATTTTTGTTCTTTTATCATGGTTAATGTTTAGTTTCAGACACAATAATATCTTAAACTATGACGATTAAATACTTATAGGGACATTTCTTTTCACATAAACCATGACCACCGATTACTTTTAGTCACACAAACCAATTCTTGTGTGACCATAAAATACTTATAGTCACAACATTTTTTTACCATGACCATTGTTTACTTTTAGTTACATAAAAACAATAAACCGTCACCTTTAAATATTAACAGTCACAAATTTGTTTAATCCGTGACAAAAAAAAAACTCCTTATATTGAATTTTTTTAATGTGTGAGAATGATAGCTTTTAGTTACAAAACAAATTAAATCGTGACTTAAATATACTTATAATCCTATCTTTTTCATTAGACTATTACTATTGTTTACATTTAGACACACATAAAAACTTAATCTGTCACATTTAAATATTAATAATCACATGCTTGTGTGTCTTAAACTATGACCAAAACATAATTATGGTGATATGTTTTTTTCTTAAACCGTGATTATTAATTACTTTTATATACATAAAAGAAATTAAATCGTGACAAAAAAAATACTTAGTCATATTTTTCTCTATTATCATGAATAATGTATACTTTTAGACACACATAAGAAACTAAACCGTGACTGTAAAATACTTATAGTCACAATAATTTTCTTATTTCATAACAATTGCTTACTTTTGACCACACTTAATCAACTAAATCATAAAAATTAAATACTTATAGTCACAATATTTTTCATTTACCATACGTGGCTAATGAACTCCACCTTTTGGTCACACAAAGCGATTTCGTGACCATATAAGTTAGCATTCTGTCAGAGTTTATTCATGTGACTAATTCCACCATATAATTTAGAGTCATACAATTAGACCTCAGGGTGTCCCTTTGGTCACCGAAAGAGATTTCCGTGACCATATACATATTTATCGTCACAGTTAATAACCATCCTAAGATTATTATAGACATCAAACAAATAACTGTGACAAACAATGACATCTGGTAACAATCAACCGTGAAAAGTCTTTGTCACGATCCTTATGTTAAACTTTGGCTTAAGGTTTGAATGTGATTTGCAATGGTCACAGTTATTGAGATAAATTGTGGCTATCATAATAATACAAGTTCTGTTGGGTACAATTATAAGTAGAGTTGAAAACAATATTTTGTAATAGTTCAGGGGAATTTATTGTAAATACACAATAGTTATATTGTGTATATAAATAGAAGTAGTATTTCTATTTTGGAATAGATCGGACAGAATAGAAAAGAAATCGGACAGATCTAGAGAGAGAAGAAGATTGCTGTCCAAGATAGCCAAGAACTTAATGTAATATTTTTCTCTTTAATCATTCAATAGATTGTGTTAGATTGTTATAATTGTTCATATATTGTTTAATGTTGATATGAATTGCTAGAAATATGAATTAACATTTGGTATCAGAGCCTAATATGGCTGAATTTGAGTGAATTTTGAATCTGAAATCGTTTTTTTTAGAACACTATTATATTCATTTTTTTTGAAAATCCGAAAATCAATTGAGGATTTTGATTCTGTGGATGAAATGATCTGATATTTGGATCGAAGGTGCGAATTTTAAAGACGAATTCAATGATATAAGTATCAAATTTTTATTCCAAACACACAGAATTTAATTGAGAATTTTCAGATTTTTTGAAAAAGTGTGTGTTCTTGAGGTTTTTGGTCGATTTTTGGTTTTTAATCAAGAATTAGCCAAAGTGATTTCACAAAAGTTGTTTCTGCTATTAAAACGAACCTTCGAAATCAATTTGAGGTCAATTCATGGATTTTTATTGAAAAAGTTTGAATCTGATCTTGTTTTTGTTGAAAAATGATAAAACTCGGGCATAACTAAATTCATAGTGTCATTCGAGTTTTATAAGGCATTCGAGTTTTAAGAGCATTCGAGTTTTATTGAAAGCTTTATTCGATTATTAAAGCTTTATTCGAGTTTTATGAAAGCTTTATTCGAGTTTTATTAAAGCTTTATTCGAGTTTTATGAAAGATTTATTCGAGTTTTATGAAGCTTATTTCGAGTTTGATAATACATTCATCGAGTTTCATGCCTTATGATTCGAGTTTTAAGCCTTAGTTATTCGAGTTTCATACTTCATTGACCGAGTTTCATAAAGCATTGACCGAGTTTCACTTCTTTGTAATTCGAGTTGATTTCCATTTCATTCGAGTTTAACATAACTTCATTCGAGTTGCATATCATATCATTCGAGTTTGATAATTCATCATTCGAGTTTGATCATTTATAGTTCGAGTTTCATCTTTCTTTGATCGAGTTTCAACCTTAATAATTCGAGTTTCATCTCATATCATTCGAGTTTCATAATTCATTATTCGAGTTTTGACTATTTGACCTTAGCTGCTTAAATTGGTCATAACTTTTGACTGGAACATCGTTAGAAGGCCTACCATACGTCAAATTGAAGCTTGAAAAGAGATCTACATTTCTAGAACGGCGTAGCCGGTTCGGTAAATTTTCGAGGCCCAATTCCACTCCAGAAAAAAGTTACGGGCATTTTTCTACAGAAAATCTAAAATTTCAACGTCAAAAAGTCATTTCAGAGCTGATTTTTCACAAGTTATCATTTGTAGATATAATTCTCAAAGTTTTATCAGAGTTCACTCATTTTTCCATAAAAGATCTTGGAAGTTCATTTTTCAGTAATTCATAATGGAATTTGAACAATTGTCAAAGTCTGAGCTGATTTTCAAACTTACTGAATCTGAAAAGATTCGTAAGAACAATTACGACATTCTCATTCAGTTAAATACTGATAAACATTTGGCGTTACGTGACGTACAAATACTGAATGAAGAAATTCAAAACTTAAAAGAAAAACAAAACTCTGAGAGTTGTGCTCATCAATTGAAAATATCTGAATTACTTAAAGAACTTGATGAGCTGAAACAAGAAAATTTTCAGAATGCAACTCAACTGAAATATCTTTTGCCTGAAAGATCTGATCTTTACAAGAAAGTTCAGGATCTTGAAGATACACTTTGTAAGACAAAACCGACTGATCAGAATTGTATTTTAAACAAAAATGAAGAAATTTTTGCTCTTCAACAAGAGTTGTCTTTAACTAAAGATTTGATTGAGAAGGAAAGACATGAGTTCTTACTTAAAGAACAAGATTTTAAATCAAAATCTGAATTGTTTGAAGATGAAAGACAAATGTTCTTAATCAAAGAACAATCTTTTAAATCTGATTACCAATCATTTGATCATGACAGAAATTCAAATTTAGTCATTATCAAAAGTTTGGAAGATCAGATACTTCATCTTACAAAACAATTACATGTGTTTACTTCGTCAACTGAGTCAAAGGTTAAGACCCCTTCTTCAGTGTGTTTAAAATCCAATGTTAATCACTCTGGTTTGTCTTCTGAAAGTGAAGTGAATCTAACTAACTCTGCTAAGTTTGATTCTTCTTCAGATCTTAAACTTAAGTATCTGTTAAAGATACACAGCGGCAAAGATAAAATTATTGAACAACTTCCGGTCAAGATTTACACCGGTGAATCTTCGAAGTCAAATTTTCTTAAAGTTTCTGAAAATACTGGTCATTCTAATCAGAAAACATTTTCACAGAAAAATACCAAGTATTATCAGAAACAGGCAAGAACCGGACAGTTTTTCAAAAAGAAGAGTTCGCAAAAGTCTGATCATTCAAATTCAAGTTTCTTTAGAAATTCAGATATTCAATTTTCTCATACTCAAAGAAATTTGTTTTCTGCTTTTGAAAGAGAAGCTGATAGTTATAACTTGCAATGGGTACCTAAACCCAAGTACAAGTGGGTACCAAAACCTGTTTTGAAATGGGTACCCAAGAGCGCTAACAAGTCTGGATCCAAATCTGTTTGGATACCAAAGACATCTTAAATTTTGCAGGTTATAGGTTTCTTATCATTTCAGATAAGGACCCGTTCTTCATTTCAATAGGCTCTTGATTACATCAGATCAAGACCCGTGTTTCAAATCAAAATGGTTTCTAGTTAATTTAGACTAGAACCCAGACTTCAATGAACCAGATTCAAAGGCTTTCAGTTACATCAGACTGAAACCCGAGTCTGAGAGACAAATCTTACTGGAATTCTTGCCCTGAATTCAACTCCGAAGCTGAAATTGACAAAGAGGGAGTTTTATTTTTATAATTTTTTGCTCCTGATTTCATTTCTATGAGTTGACTAACTGTGTGTGCTTATTTCCAGGGGGAGTTTCAGACGCACTTTGACGATGACATTTTTCAAAACTATGTGTGATTTTTCACGAAAATATTTGACACACACATAAAAAGAGTTTTTGAGCTGAAAGAAATTTTTTTATGAATCTCTGAATCTATCATTGAGATTAATTGATCTAATCTCTTTGATTTTCATAATCTCATTTCTTCTGAGATTCTTTTTGTTAGAACTCTTCCAATTTATACTGGATTCTCCTGTTATCTCCCATGTGCTAATTCTTTCAAGAAAATCTTATTCTTTTCATATCATATATCAGATTTTCCATTTCAATCTGATATCTCCCAAAATTATCTGCATATCATCTCCAATACCATATAAGTTGGATTTCATCATATCTCCCATATTATTTGAAAATAATCTCTCTGATATCTCTTGAGCTTCAAAGCTGAAAATCTTTCTGCTGACTCCAATTATGCACCAATCTGAGTGATAGGCACAAATATCGCTTCTATGGTCTAACCAGAACCGGAAGACCTACCCAAGGAGCAAACCATCTATAGTTTGTGTGGGTGAGGGTTCTTTAGGTTTATTAGTTGAGAAGTGTCAGTTATCACGGAATACTGACAGGGTCGAGCAGAGATAAAATGTAAATGAGAGGGATATTGATATTGAAAGGAGATGGTGGTGCATCATATCATGCTTTTCGTATAAAGCTGACTGAATTTAATTCTGAAAAGTGAGCCGGAGGGAGCTAGGTTGAAAAATGCTGAGAGAGCTGAGAGTTGAGAAAGGATTTGAAGAAAAGATAATCCTATCCTACACTGTGTCTGCTGGGTAATCCACATAATCTATCAAGCCCTAGGCGACTTGATATTGAAAAAGACGTCATGGACCCAGTGACGCATGCACTTAACCCCACCAGCTACTCAATTATCTCTCAAAAGATTTCTGTTTCAATAATCACGGAGATATAGCACATTTCTATCGATATATCATTTGGATATTATTGATATTGAAACAAGGAAGACAGTTGCTCCGGTCTCCAATTTCATTTGATGCACATTGTGTCTAGAGCTGATTATATACACTTTTAGGACACATCGAGTCTAACAGTCTGCGTAACTATAAACTGCTAGTCCAAAGTGACTAAGCCGGAACAAATAAGAGTGATTCTTTCATGATAAAGGATTTCACGATGACTATTTGGAAATCCTACCAGTGTTAACATCATGCCAGCGCTGAACGTAGGTCACATAGATTTTGTCTATTGTGTAAACAGGAATCCTATGTGGACCTGGATTTCACTAATGAATTTGTTTCATTTTCCTCAAGTCAAGTTGAAAAGCTTTGACTTTGTTTTGTAAAGAAAATGTATCAATTTGAGGGGGAGTGAGATAAATTTGTTTTGTATAGGGGGAGAGATATCAGTTTAAGGGGAGAAAATCAATTTGTAATAATTTCTGAGTTGTAATTGTTGTTGTATTTCTTCTACTATAATTTCATTGAATTAATGTTTCTGAAGTTTTTGCATGATGTTCATAATTTTTTATGATCATCATGAGGGGGAGAAAAGCTGAATTTCAGAAACAACTGTTGAGTAGTTTGAAATCAACTGAAGGCAATTACTACATCATCTCAAGACAATTGATCAAGGAAGAGATTTAAAAGCTATTCATGATCCAAGGGGGAGTGTGCTTACAAGAAAAGAGAAGATCAGAATAGAAGAGATGTGAAGATCAGAGTGAGACAATAAAGAAGAAGATTCAGAGATCATAGAAAAGAAGAAGATTCAAGATAAGAATTAACCTGAACAGAGTACTTTAAATGAAAAATTGTTTTCATCTCTAAGGGGGAGATTGTTGGGTACAATTATAAGTAGAGTTGAAAACAATATTTTGTAATAGTTCAGGGGAATTTATTGTAAATACACAATAGTTATATTGTGTATATAAATAGAAGTAGTATTTCTATTTTGGAATAGATCGGACAGAATAGAAAAGAAATCGGACAGATCTAGAGAGAGAAGAAGATTGCTGTCCAAGATAGCCAAGAACTTAATGTAATATTTTTCTCTTTAATCATTCAATAGATTGTGTTTTGATTAAAAAAAAAATTAAATAAAAATAAAAAAAAATAAAATAAAATAAAATAAAAGCTGAATTTCAGAAACAACTGTTGAGTAGTTTGAAATCAACTGAAGGCAATTACTACATCATCTCAAGACAATTGATCAAGGAAGAGATTTAAAAGCTATTCATGATCCAAGGGGGAGTGTGCTTACAAGAAAAGAGAAGATCAGAATAGAAGAGATGTGAAGATCAGAGTGAGACAATAAAGAAGAAGATTCAGAGATCATAGAAAAGAAGAAGATTCAAGATAAGAATTAACCTGAACAGAGTACTTTAAATGAAAAATTGTTTTCATCTCTAAGGGGGAGATTGTTGGGTACAATTATAAGTAGAGTTGAAAACAATATTTTGTAATAGTTCAGGGGAATTTATTGTAAATACACAATAGTTATATTGTGTATATAAATAGAAGTAGTATTTCTATTTTGGAATAGATCGGACAGAATAGAAAAGAAATCGGACAGATCTAGAGAGAGAAGAAGATTGCTGTCCAAGATAGCCAAGAACTTAATGTAATATTTTTCTCTTTAATCATTCAATAGATTGTGTTAGATTGTTATAATTGTTCATATATTGTTTAATGTTGATATGAATTGCTAGAAATATGAATTAACAAGTTCATATATGACCCTTTAGCCACGTCAATAACAAAAACTGTGGCTAGGCAGTTTGGACAAAGTCGTGCCCATAGGTCATTTTTGTACTAGTAAAATATAGTGATCATTGATAGAATCAGCTTAGACTAATTATTGCAAATAGGGGGAGATTGTTGTACATCGTAGGGGGAGATTATTAATCAAACCTGTTTGATGCACTTGAAGGTATAATTTAAGGTCTGTTAATGCCATTATTGAAACCTAATAAGTGATTTGAAATATTAGTGAAAGCTATTTACCCTGTTGCATTTGTTGCAACTAAGGCAGATTGTCCAAGCTGTTCTACTCCGTTGAACAGGCTGGACATAAACTGTTCACATTACTTTAAAGTTGACATTCGTCTTTTGGTTAAAGCCTTCTGCAACAGAGACAAAAAGGAAAAGACAAAGATTTCGCAATGTAGAGATAAATACTGCTTTGTCAGAACGTGCAGAAAAGTATTCTTGTCTTTTTGGAAAGACATTTCACTATCTCTACGTCCAATGTGGAAGCATCACTGGGATTCTCAATGAGAGTATAAAAGGAAGCTTCTAAGGAATATCAGATAACCAAGAGTGTGATATTCAGAACGTGCAAAGAAGTGTGTTTTCATGCATGCAAAGTCTGCTTGAATATAACAGTTAAGTGTGTCCAACCTGTTCTTGTTCAAGATGTCCGTCTGTCTGCCTTGTAAACAATGAGTTTATCTTTGTGAGTGTATTCATTGTAACTGGTCTGAGTGTGTCTTAGATTAGTAGAATATCTGTTGTAGCTGTCATCTCAGCTTGAACCTTTCCGTAGTTCAAGCTTGTTTGTAATTAACACTTGTTGATAATACATACAAACATTGAGAAAATGTGTTGAATTTTTAAATAGTTGTAATCACCCCCCCTCTACAGCTTAGAGCAACGTACTAGGGAAACCTTTTGGGACCTACATCAAATAAGCCCGGATTTTGGTTTAATTTACCGATTAATTAATTACTTCAAGTTAAAACATTTTATCTTTGTAACCATATGATGAAAACAAAGCAACTAATCAAGATTCCAATACTAACCAATAGATCTTATTATCGCAACACAATGCCTAAAGATAATCGATTAACACCGAAATCCAACTAATTAACTTCATTACTTTATCAAATCAAACTTTATGATTTATTAACCCTATTATCGCAACACAATGCCTAAGAACTAATAAAAATGCATAAAATTCTAGATTATCAAATCAACTATCAAATGATTATCGCAGTACAATGCCTAGAAGAGATAATTAACTATTAAATTGTCATTCAAAGCATCATTCTTTTAAAAACGTAGATTTAATTAACACTTTATTATCGCAAAATAATGCTAAAAGATTGATTAAAATTAGATTTTTAACAAGAAAGCATGAAATAATCAAGATTCAAGCAAATATAAACTAAAACTCATCAATCAATCCAATAATATACCAACTAATACATAGAAATCATTATCCCAAGCAGGTGAACAAGAAAACTACTCACTATTCATATTAAAAACCGAAATTAAAGTTAAAAAAATGTCCAACATGATAAAATCAGAAAGTTTAATGATACCCTAAATTAACTATTCGTGCAAAAGTAACTCCAAATTCGTAGCTATTCGTAGCTAATTCGTAGCTATTCGTGCAAAAGTTTCTGATTTTATCATGTTTGACAAAACGAAGCAACTAATCAAGATTCCAATACTTCAAGTTCAATCCAATATTATACCAAATTAGTAGCTATTCGTGCAAAAGTAACTCCAAAATCAACCGAAATGCTTGAAATGATGAAGAATAATGATACCCTAAATTAATATATGACTAAATATGTGGAAATCGAGAGAAATGCGTCTGAGAATCGTAAATTTTCGTCCGAAATTGCCACCCATCTCAGCTGCTATGCTCCTAAGGTTTAAAAGAAAATTTCATGGGTTGGGCTGTGTAGCTGCGTTAACTGGTCTTACACCACCTGGCTACATGATATTGTAAACATCTGTTCACACGCGTGAGTAAGACCATTTTCAGCAATTCTTCGAATTTGATCTATCAACTGAATGGACTTCAAATCTTCGTTCTTTTGGCCTCAATTTCCGTATTAATGTCGATTTAACGTCTTTTGGCCTGCGATACAAAAATATTAATAAAATCAATATCGTTTCACGCATTTCGGTCTGAAAACCATAGAATATGCAAGGAAAATGATACGAAAAAAAAGTAGAAATATGCACATACAGGTTTGCATAATAAAATAAGGAAGATGTTACCATAATAAAGGATGAGTCGGACACAAGGAAGGGGCCTAAGGCTGCCTTCACAAAGCCATGGCGTCTCTCCCTCTTAACCTTTGTGTTGGTCAGATGTTCTTATTTCATCTCCTCCTCATTCCCTATAAATACAAGGTCTCTTCTTCATTGTTTCATGCACCAAATCAAAGAAATAATTCTAGCATTAGAAAGCATTCTCTCAAAGTTGGAATTGATCTTATAAAGTTTTCTCTCTAAAAAACTTTGATAAGAACTGATATTTTCTTGTAAGCTAATATCGTTCAAATGTGTGAAGCTTTAAAGATCACCTACTTTTGTTATTTGCTAAGTGTTTGGAAGGCTTCAATGGAATATTCAGCAAGTGCTCCCGAGATATGATGTTCTTATTCGTCTTGTTCTTTATGTTCTGGTTTTTGTCTTTGTAATATTAGCATTAGATCTTCTTTGGGTTTTATACAAATTTGTTTATATGTTTTATTTGCTTCCGCATGCTGTTAAATTGCATTATACACATTTTTTATAAGCCTAAAACCCAACAATATTGAATATTGTACTTCTCTCTATTCTATATTTTAACTTGTTGCTAGACTTTAACTACAAGAAATAATGGCATTAGTGTCAACACCATTAGCAGCGACACAAACATTAGCAATGACAAGCTTCCGCTATTTTTGATGTCGCCGCTAATACCATAAACGGCCGCTAATAGTGTCGCCACTAATGCCCTCGAAATTATAACCGGGAAAGTAAAAGCCTTTTCCCCACCCACTCCCTTTTCTTCTCATTTTGCGCGACCCTCCCTTCTTTTTCCTCTCAGGCAATCTAACTCCCCCTTTGGCTTCCTTTGGCTTCCTTCGGCGATTGATGATGCTCTCTGACCTCCGCTCCAACGCTCTCTTTTTCTTTCACCCTCTCTCTCTCTCTCTCTCTCTCTCTCTCTCTCTCTCTCTGTCATAAGCTACGGTGAGTATATATGTGTTTTTATGTTTGATTTTTTTATGTAAAAAGTGTGCAATGTACCATGTTTGATGTGTACTGTGTGTATTTTTTGTGTATTATGTATAATTTTAGCGTGTATTTGTGTGTGTATGATTGTATTAGTGTGTGTATTTGTGTATAACTAGTGTATAGATGTTAAAATGTATGTAAACAATGTTTTCAGAGGAAAAATGTTGATATGTTAAAATTGTATGTGGATTTGTTTAAATAATTTTGGGATAAAAGTTATAGGTTTGTTAAACTTGGGGTAAAATACTTGGATTTGTTAAAATATTTGTAGATTTGTTGTGTTGTTAACTATTTATGGATTTTTTTGTTGTTTATAACATATTTATAGATTTTATTGTGTGTGTATTTAAATTATTATATACAATTATGCAATGTGTTTATTGATGTCTATTGTGTATATTTTGTGTCTATTGTGTATAATTTTTGTTGGAAAATCATTTGTTGATGAAAAACAAAGTCTAGGGTCTAATATGTAATTTGTATAAAGTTGTAAATAATATAAATAGTTTGTTGACTTTTGTAATAGATCAGATTTGACATTTTACATTTTTGTACGCACGGAATTTCAAAGAAGAATTTAGAGCTACAGTGCAAGTTCATCTCATTCTCATTCTGTAATCGAATTTGTGATTAATACAATCATTTGGTTAGTGTTCTTGATCTTGTTCTTTATTGATTGAATTAAGTGTTGATTGATATATAGGATTCACAATTCACAATTCGTATAAGAGCATTAGGGTGATTTTTGATTGAAATTGAATTTTTTTTTCGAACACTGTTCTTGAACATTTTTTTTCAAAAAACAGAAAAATCAACAAGGGTTTTAATCATGTTGATTGTTGAATGTGAAAATTGGATCGAACGAAGTAATTAGGAAGTCGATTGAATTGATCATACATTTTTTTTTATTTACCAAACACAGAAAAAGATCTGTTGATTTTTCGAAAATATTGAAAAACCGAAAGTTATTCACTGTTTCATTGAAAAAGTCACATTTAGATCTGTTTTTGGACGAAATACTTTCACAAAAAGTGTCTGAAATCAAAATCCATGCCTTCGATATCAATTTGGTTGAAAATAGCTCAGTTTTACAAATTAATTTGAATTTGAGACTTGAAAGTTTTGGAAAAATTAATAAACTCAGATAATACTGTGTTCTTGGGCAATAGGAGTTGACAACAGTTACCAATAGAGTTGATGTCAAGTTCAAATCGAGTTGACTTCAGTGTAAATCGAGTTGAAGTTGCATTTCAATCGAGTTGACTTGTCTTATATTCGAGTTGGAAGTGTCTTGAAATCGAGATGAAATTATATTCTATTGGAGTTGAACTCAGTTCAACTCGAGTTGATCCAAGTTCAAAGGGAAGAACATTCGAGTTGTCTTAATTTCAACAAGGGATTAATCGACTTTGACATAGTTTCAATCGAGTTGTACAAAGTTTAAATCGAGTTGCACATTGTATAAATCGAGTTGCACATAGATTCAATTGAGTTGCACATAGATTCAATCGAGTTGCACATAGATTCAATCGAGTTGCACATAGATTCAATCGAGTTGTACATAGATTCAGTCGAGTTTCATCCCTTATTGATTCGAGTTTTGTTCTAACTGAATCGAGTTGAGTCATTACTTAATTCGAGTTACTTACTTCTTCCAACAAGTTGATTTGTTATAGATTCGAGTTGAGTATACATTGGTTCGAGTTTCACATATTCATTAATCGAGTTGATCAACTCTTCATTCGAGCTGATTATCCTAATCATTCGAGTTTCATTCAACATTCTTTCAAGTTTGATCAATTTTCAATAGTGATCAACTGATTCAATTTTAATAAAATATCATTCGATCTTGGAAAGTTTCCTATCTATCAGTCGTCATGTCAAAAGACGCGCTTGCCATGGGATCAGAGATGAAACCTCCAATTCTCTATCGGTGAGAATACGTACAGTGGATAGAAAGATTTTTATAATTTATCAGTTTCAATGATCTCTCCGAAGAAATGCTAAAGTCCTTGACTGACGGACCATCTGTGTTCTTAGAGACAATCCCTGGTGTACCGACTGGAAACCCTCCGATTCCAGAAAGAACTGTTGAGGTCACAAACCTAACAGAGGCATAGAAAAGAAAAAAATTAGGGGACAAAACAGCAAGGAAGTTGTTACTGATTTCAATCCCTAATGACATCTATACCTGCCTAACAAACACAAAGACCGCCAAATCCATTTGGAATGAGGTGTGCAAGCTAATGAGGGGATCCGACAGGGCAGCAACCAATAGAGCAAGGAACAGTCTGATGACTTTTGAGGATTTTAGAGCACGAGAAGGAGAATTACTAGAAAATACTTACTTGCGGTTTGTCAGTCTTGTAAGTGAGATGAAAACAAACGGGGTTACAAAGTCCAATCTAGATATCAACGTCAAGTTCTTAAACGTACTTAACCCATAATGGGAAAAGTATGTGATGATCATCCAACAGACGAAAGACATTGAAGAGATGGACTTCCACATGATCTTTGAAAACCTCAACAACTATCAAGTGGTTGTTTTGAGGAAAATATCTGGTAAAAAGAAAGCCGAGAAAGAGACCGTTGGCCCTTTAGCTTTATTGACTGAAAAGAAATATAAGTATAAGATGAAGAAGGAGAAATGAGCAGTCATAAGCAGTAGCTCTTCTGAATCAGACTCATCAGATTCATCCGCTGATTCTGAGATAGAATAGATGAAAAAGCAGATGGCCTTACTCACTAAGGCATTCCAAAAGAAATTCTATCGAAAGCCAACCAACAACAAAATGCGATACAAGACTGGCTCAAGGAAGTTTGAAAAGAAAGAGAAGTATGAAAAGTCTGGTAAAAGCAGTGGCAGGAAAGATGAAAAATATGACAAATATGATAAATCAGCCTAGAATGAAACAGAGCAAAAATGCTACAATTGTGACAAGCCAGGACACTTTGCTCGTGAGTGCAGAATGCCAGTAGTCAAAAACTCTGATTACTACACAAGAAAGGCTCTCCTAGCCAAAAGAAAAGGAAGTTGGAAAAGCCTTTATGGCTGAGGATGATCATTGGCTACAGCTGTCAGAGGATGAAGACATATTGGATGAGGATGCTCATATCTGCTTGAAATCAGAAGTCTTCAATGAATCAGAAATGAGTGAGTCAGCAATGATAGCAGAAGATTAGGTCTGGGTTGGGTTGACGGATGAATAAAATGAGGACAAAGAAGAGTCTGATGAGGAAGTGGCTGAAGAATTCACGTTGATGGCAACAGGAAAAACTGGCTGCAGCAAAGACAAAGAAACTGAAGAATCAAAGTCAGAAAAATCAGACAGTTTAGAAACACCAGAGGTAAATTGTAACTCTGACTCTGAAAATGATGATTCATGTTTGCTTGAAGAAAAATTAACATAAATGACCTTTATGCTAAAGAAATTTGAAAAATCATTAAAGGCTGAAAGGAAACATGCTCACTCCTTGGAGAACAAGTTACATAATGAACATGCATTAGTATTAGATTTTTCCAAGGATAAAGCATTAGCGTTACGAGCAGTTTTAGATTTTCAAGACAAAGCAAATGGCCTTCAAAGCAAAATCCAAGAACTAAATAACAATATATCTGACCTACAAGAAACTGAGTTTGGCAGAATTAGAGGCTTCAAATTTTTCTGTAAAATATCATGCCATTTTTGAAGAACAAACAAATCTTTATGAGAAAATAAAGACAATGGAAGATGAATTTATTAAAAGAGGTCAAACAAATCAAACTATCTATATAAATCAACCAAAAGACACCGAATTTTACAATTCTAAATCTTGTATTGATTGGGAAAATCCTAAATATCTGACAAAGGCTATCTCAAATTCACCAACTTTATATGATGTCAGATATATGAATCTAGGATTAAAAATGACTTTTATGAAAGCATCAGATTAGGTATAATCCAGTGAAGATTCAAAAAGATTAAGATCAGATAAAATGTAAAATTTTGTTGACTGTAACAGATGAAATGAATCAAATAATAATATTGACATTAAAGAGGAGTATATTCAGACATATTCTGAAAAGGATTTATCTGAATCTACTACTCAATCTCAAAAGTTATATTTACCATTTTCAATTCTTGAAAAGATAAACTCTGATCTTGAATTGAAAATCAAAAACTTTGAGACAGAAAATCTAACACTTAAGGCTGAACTTAAAATTCTGGAACAAATGTTACAAAAACAGCCTGAGAACAAAACATTATCTGATCCATTATCTTCAATTTCACTTGATTCTATCAACTCTGAAACAGAATTTGATTTGTATATGAACTCTGATTTTAATTCATTAGAAGATATGTCTGTTAAAATAGATGAATTTGTAAAACCTTTACACAACAAACAATCTGATGATCTTTAAGAACCTGTTAAAATTCTGCAAAGAATATCTACAGATTCAAAGAAATCATCTGAAAATATACCAAGTTTACAACAAAAGAAGGAGAAAACAAAAGTTACTTTTGATACTCCTAAATATGAAAAAGGTGAATCATCTTCTAGAAAGGACTCAATTGCACTCAAAGTCCAAACTTCAAAAGGTAAGAAACCTTTACAGAAGAAACAAGTTTCTAAAATCACTAATTCTCATGTTTCATCTATGTCAGATTATATTGTGAATGGTTCTCAAAAGCAAGTATGGCGAAAGAAGCATAGAGAAAAGAAAAACCAGAATATAAAACAAGAGTGGCGAGTGAAGGAAAATGTTGTTACAAATAGAAATAGCAAATTCGAAAAATCTGTCTGTAATAATGAATTTACTGATAAATCTTGTATTAAACTCTTTCGAACTGATTTAATTGCTTTGAATTCCGTTTCATGTAAATCACTGCCTGTAAAATCTGATAAGCTTGTATGGCAACCAAAGAAAAAGGACCCATCTTTCAAACAGATTAAGCTTCCACAGCATAATCTTTCAAAAACAGTTCCGCCGCGAATTGTAAAAAAGTGGATACCAAAAAGAACTGTTAAAAAGTGAGTACCTAAAATAAAAGACATATCTGATGAGAAAAAGCATCATCAACTGCATGATTTACCAAAATCAAAAGTACCCAACTATAAGTGGGTACCTCATGTGTTATTTCGTCTTATAGGTAAATCATGTATGGTACCTTGACTCCGGATGCTCGAAGCACATGACCGGACAAAGAGAAACAGTCACTAACTTTGTAGAAAAGTTCTGTGGAACAGTTAGATCCGGAAACGATCAATTTTGTCTGATCAAAGGTTATAGGAGTCTTGCGTACGATTAGATTACCATTCAGAAAGTCTTCTACGTTGACGGTCTTGGTCACA
This sequence comes from Centrapalus pauciflorus, assembly GCA_020465985.1. Classification (NCBI taxonomy): domain Eukaryota; kingdom Viridiplantae; phylum Streptophyta; class Magnoliopsida; order Asterales; family Asteraceae; genus Centrapalus; species Centrapalus pauciflorus. Next base: position 71,434 of record JAANYP010000388.1, read on the forward strand.
ACTTGTTCAGCATTGGAGAGCTCTGCGACAAAGAATTAGAAGTCAACTTCAAAGCTAATCGGTGTAAGACCCAAGATTTCTCAAAGGTCTTAAGTCTAGGCCCCAGTAGCAATGCAATATCAATCAGGAAACTAAGATAATAATTAAAAGTGCGGATTTAAATTTAATTACAAACAGAGTCAATTTTAAGTAGCAAGGTACAAACTACTAGACTATTACATCAAATCACATAATATAGACTAGCCCCGAACCCCAAAGCTCTATCATCTAACAATACCAAGGTGTTGAAACAGGTTCTAGAGCACTTCAAGCTCTTTCAGAGTCCTGACCTATGAACTAAGTCCAACCAATCCTTTGCCTTTACCTGAAAAATAATGCAACAACGGGGTAAGCTTATTTGCTTAGTGAGAATGTAGAATTTCACATTTAACATGCAATTATGAACGTGGAAAGCTCATGCACTGCACTGGGCTCATGCACATCTCAGCTCTATTGCTCATGCACTGCACTAGGCTCATGCACAGCTCAAATCTCGAAGGGACATTGGCCAATTTAATGCTCTTTTGATGCGCGTCTTTTCTCAGCTCCCAGTTATAAAACTGTTGTTGCTCTTGAGATTTTAGACAAATCTATAAGGAACGCTCGGATAATGATAACACCATACACACGCATCATTAGTGGGGATCAGCCACGTACTGGGCTAGCTACCAGTAATTGCTGTATGGGTATCATCAGAATGCTCAGCTCTAGCTACCCTCTGTACTTTCATCATATAAATCAGCACATCATAAGCCTAACATTATCCCAACACCGAGCAATAGTGTTGGTGTTAAGCTTAACAATCAAATGACTCGTCAATGAATAGAAGCTAAATGAAGAAATGCTCAGCTCAATGAATCATAGTAAACAAACTATGATAATATATCTATATGCTCAGGATCATAATGTCAATAAAATCAGAATAAAGCAACAAAAGTCTCAATTCACATAATTTGTAGTTAAAGTAAAATCTACAACTCACAGTTACTGGTTAATTTGCATTTTCTGGCTCTGGCTCTGTTGCTCACAATTTGCAGTGGGTAAGAACCACTAACTGATTTATATCAGACTTACATATGCTTGCCACCTTTCTATAACCTTCACTGATGTTCTTTAATGTCTTTTAACTTTGCTTGTTGCTCAATCTGTTAATCATATCATTTCTGATATTTATTAGTCTTTGAATCATTTGAATGATAAATTCAGTGTTCATTTGCTGATCTTTAATCTCAAAGTCTCATATCTTGATTATATTGAGATAAATGTGGTTATCCATCTCATTAGAATTCTTAAGAGAGTATATTTAATCATGTCATTAAATTATGTCCTTTATCTTAAAAAAAAACTTAATTTAAATACCATTTGGCGTTATGATCACAAAAACATATATTTTTGAAATCTAATCATATATGATCATGCATATATTTATACATTTTCTAATTGATGGTATTTTTTTTAAGTTTATAAATCTTGATTTTAATGATTGATCGCTCGTATACACAGCATCACTCCTCTATCTCTCTTTTGTTCATATTCTTTGTTTCATTAAATTCTCAAAAGATCTGTGTAAATATATATATTATTCTATATATATATATATATATATATATATACACATATATATATAATCATTAAGCTAATTATTTTGTTAATTATGTGTTGTCCATGTGTTTTATTCAATATATTCGAATTTAGGGAGAGGGGTTCAAATTTAATATTTAAATTCGAACATGGGATTAAATTCGAAGACATACATTTCGATTATATGTTAAATTCGAACATCATAGCTAAATTCGAACCCCTATTCGAATTTAATGATCAAAAATCGAATTCACATTCGAATTTAATTTCAAAATCGAACCATTGGTTCGATTTTTGCTATAATCGAGTTTGTTCTTGGCATCTCGAATTTGTTCATATTTTCCAGCTTTTAAACATGAATTTCTAAGCCTAAAATCATGAATATACTAAGTATTAAGTCTAGGTTCAATTATATTATACATAATATATCAAATTCTAGTTAAAACTCAAGCTAAAATAGCTTTAATCACACGAAAAATGGTAAATTCGAATTATTCTTCAAAACCGAGAATAAGGAAATCAGAAAAAACAACGATTCTTACCGCAAATTCGTACGAAATCACGCATGCAACTGTATATTCTTGTAGTATTCTTCGAGATCTTTTCTGATGACGTGTTGAACTCGATAATTGACCGGTCGATTTGGGAGAAAAACTAGAGAGAAGTAGAGAGAGAGTAGAGAGTGATTTAAATGATCTTAATCACGTTTATATACTTCATTCTATTATTTTGTGTAATTAACCCACTTTTACTTTTGTAGTTTACATCTCTTTTATTTATTTATCTTCAATAATGTAATAAATCATAAGTTAATATTTGTATAATTTAATTAAATATTTCATAGCTTAATTAAATTACAATTCAAATAATGTAATAAAATTACATTATGGGTTCGATAATCAGATATTTAACTTACAAATCAAATAATAAATAATGTAATAAAATTACATTATTAGCTTAAAATCAGAATTATACGTTTGGTCAAAAGCTAGTTTGTTACAGAATGGGCTCCATCACGTACAAACTTCGTCCTCGAAGTTAGCTTTATTCGAACAAACTTGGGTAGATAGTTTTTATACCTTCTCTTGATTCCCAAGACTGATATGAACCTTTGTGGTGTTTCCACTGAACGAGCACCATCTGTATTTCATAATTTATGCTTCTTTGACTTTTATAAATAGCCATTTCAGTGTTATACAACTTATCTGCAGATTTAAGCATTCAACATATAATTTTAGGATTTTTGCTTATCGTTTATAATTTTCTGTATTGACTCACACTTCAAGATCCAATATTTCTTTCAATTAATTCAAATATCAATTTAGTCATTATGCCACCTTATTAACTGACTTTTGTAATGACATTGGGCATTTTTAGGAATTCTGACTTATCATTTGTGCTTTTAATAGGTGGGCTTTATGTCTTGAGATTTAAAATATGTCTTAGCCAATTCGGCTAACAACTCAATACCTTAATTAGATCGTATATCTCATTCGTTTGGTCTTGAGCCAATTGTAGCTTTTCAAATCTCACATCTGTATTATTGAAAAATTTTCATTTGTTAACTTATGCAGTCATATAAAAGATTTCAGGACTTCTGATTATCAATTATATTTTCGCTATTGTGGACTTTTGAGATTTGATTTTATATCTCATTCAATTCGGCTAGCATTTCTATATATTAGTTAGCTCATATCTCTTTTCATTTGCTCTTGAAATAGATACGGAGCTTTTTGGGAGTCTGATATCTGTACTTTATGTTTCTTTTATTGATGATGTTTCAATCATCAATCGCTTAGCCGATTTCTGACTTGCGCTGACTGTTGTGAAAACTTCTAATTTCTTTGCTCTGACAAGCAGATGATAAATAGAATTCCATTTAATCATACGTACGTACTTATGTTTGACTTTTCATTAGTGAATCTCTAAATTTAAAATCACTTTACTCTTTTGGCAGAAGCTTTTATTTTATGTGCAGTTAGGTGGAATAAGTATTCTATTATTGGATATCTTACTAGTCTCGCATCGACATAATGAGAATCCATCACTTACCTTTATTTTGGCATTTGACGGGCTTTTCATTGGCCATTCATGACTAATCGCTTGTCTTTTCAAAAAATTTCAATCTATTTTCTTGTCACTCTCGCTTTGTGCCTCTGACTTCTTTGATTCTCGTTCAAGTTGTCATTAGGTGCTTGACAATTTGGTTCAAAGACTATCTTCTCATTGATTTTTATTGGATCAGCAACTTCTACCTCTGTCTCATTATAAGACATGATGTAATCATTCAGATTACAAGGATTCACGAAGTAGCTTGTGTTTAGGATTAAATTATCAATTTTCTTAGGGCTTTTGAATCATAACTTCAACTGATACAACCAATATGTCATCCGCATTATTCACAATTGATGACAGGGTTGTACCGTTAACTCCATACTTACTTCGGAATTGAAATTTAGATGGCAACGTAATTAAATTATTTAATCGTATAAGACACTTATTATTAGTTACCATTGTGGTCTTTTGGCGTTTTTGGTGTCTCCTCGGCATCCTCAGCAGTTATATGGAAAGCTCGCGCCTTTGCTGTAGGTATCACTGTAGTACTCTGTTCGTTTGCTCTGCCAACTGGTTGTTCAGGATTAGTAAGCATGTGTGCATTTGGGCAATGCTTGGCATAATGTCCACGCTCACCACAGTTGTAGCATACGTCGTTTCTTTCTGGGCACTCATCGCTTCCATATCCAATCTGTTTACAAGTGTAACAGGTCACATCTATAGGGTTGCAGTGTCCACTATGAAATTTGTTACAAAGTTTACACGGTCGTGCTCCTGACTGTAGGGAATAGACCCTAGTCTTCTGAGGTGTAGAGGATGCTTGTGACTGCTGCTGACTGGACTTTGATGAACTAAAGAATCTACTAGATTTCTGTTTCTTAGGTGGAGATGGACATGTAGGACTTATAGCCATCATAACGGGTTCACAACTAGAATCAGTAAATTCCCGCTCCACCATTCTTGCTGCTTCCACTATACTGAGATACGTTTTGAACTTTATGCTACTCATTTGTCTTCTATATATTGGATTCAGACCCAGTCTGAATCGGTTTATCTTACGTTATTCTGTTGCTACTTGATATGACAAGTAGCCGCAAAGTCTCGAGAACTCATGCTCGTATTCATCAACGGTCTTAGTTCCTTGTTTCAATTGCATCAACTGCATCTCAAGTTCGTCTTGTTTGTCGGTTGGATAGTATTTGGCGTTGAACATTTCCAAGAACTGCTCCCAGTCCAGTGTCTTAATTGTTTCGTCACCATAGATGCTCCTTTGTGTTTTCCACCAGGCTCTAGCAGCTCCAACGAACAGTGCTATAGCAAACTTAACTCTATTGCTGTCCAGACATTCTGAGATACTGAAGATCTCTACAGTATGACTTATCCAATCTAACGCATGTATTGGATTTACTGTGCCTTCAAACGTTATGGCACCACTCGCTTTGAAGTCTTTAAATCTACAGCCTTTTGGCTGCTCAACTCATTGATTGACATGCTCATTATCATAATCTGATTCGCTTGACTGTTCGGCTTGCTTCTTTTTATGTTTATTTCTCATTTCAGTTTTCTTTATTAATACAATTTGTTCTCACATATACTTGTTTTGCTGCTCATTATTCTGGGTGATTAGTTGTTGCATCATTTCCAGGACTTGCTCTGGGGTCATGCCACCTGATGGTCCACCTCCTCCTGACATAAATCTGAAATTCAAATCACTAAATATTTAGCTTATTAGTCTAGCACATTGTACTCTTTCATACCCCGTCCTACTAGTATCTGAAACCTATCTTAGTTCAAGCCATCCTTTCATGATTGATACTATAGCATTGCACAAGTTTGAGATCATGTATTACACGTAATAAAATGATTCACTCAAACTATTGCTCTGATACCATCCTGTAAGACCCAAGATTTCTCAAAGGTCTTAAGTCTAGGCCCCAGTAGCAATGCAATATCAATCAGGAAACTAAGATAATAATTAAAAGTGCGGAATTAAATTTAATTACAAACAGAGTCAATTTTAAGTAGCAAGGTACAAACTACTAGACTATTACATCAAATCACATTATATAGACTAGACCCGAACCCCAAAGCTCTATCATCTAATAATACCAAGGTGTTGAAACCGGTTCTAAAGCACTTCAAGCTCTTTCAGAGTCCTGACCTATGAACTAGGTCCAGCCAATCCTTTGCCTTTACCTGAAAAATAATGCAACAACGGGGTAAGGTTATTTGCTTAGTGAGAATGTAGAATTTCACATTTAACATGCAATTATGAACGCGGAAAGCTCATGCACTGCACTTGGCTCATGCACAGCTCAGCTCTATTGCTCAGGCACTGCACTAGGCTCATGCACAGCTCAAATCTCGAAGGGACATTGGCCAATTTAATGCTCTTTTGATGCACGTCTTTTCTCAGCTCCCAGTTATAAAACTGTTGTTGCTTTTGAGACTTTTAGAAGAATCTATAAGGAACGCTCGGATAATGATAACACCATACACACGCATCATTAGTGGGGATCAGCCACGTACTGGGCTAGCTACCAGTAATTGATGTATGGGTATCATCAGAATGCTCATCTCTAGCTACCCTCTGTGCTTTCATCATATAAATCAGCACATCATAATCCTAACATTATCCCAACACCGAGCAATAGTGTTGGTGTTAAGGTTAACAATCAAATGACTCGTCAATGAATAGAAGCTAAATGAAGAAATGCTCAGCTCAACGAATCATAGTAAACATACTATGATAATATATCTATATGCTCAGGATCGGAATGTCTAAAAAATCAGAATAAAGCAACAAAAGTCTCAATTCACATAATTTGCAGTTAAAGTAAAATCTACAACTCACAGTTACTGGTTAATTTGCATTTTCAGGCTCTGGCTCTGTTGCTCAAATCTGCAGTGGGTAAGAACCACTAACTGGTTTATATCAGACTTACAGATGCTTGCCACCTTGCTATAACCTTCACTGATGTTCTTTAATGTCTTTTAACTTTGCTTGTTGCTCAATCTGTTAATCATATCATTTCTGATTTTTATTAGTCTTTGAATCATTTGAATGATAAATTCAGTGTTCATTTGCTGATCTTTAATCTCAAAGTATCATATCTTGATTATATTGAGATAAATGTGGCAATCTATCTCATTATGAACTCTTAAGAGAGTATGTTTAATCATGTCATTAAATTAAGTCCTTTATCTTAAAAAAAACTTAAGTTGAATACCATTTGGCGTTATGATCACAAAAAATGTATTTTTGAAATCTAATCATATATGATCATGCATATATTTATACATTTTCTAATTGATGGTATTTTTTTTAAGTTTATAGATCTTGATTTTAATGATTGATCGCTCGTATACACAGCAGCACTCCTCTATCTCTCTTTTGTTCATATTCTTTGTCTCATTAAATTCTCAAAAGATCTGTGTGTGTGTGTGTCTATATATATATATATATATATATATATATATATATATATATATATATATATATATATATATATATATATATATATATATAATTATTTTGTTAATTATGTGTTGTCCATGTGTTTTATTCAATATATTCGAATTTAGGGAGAGGGGTTCGAATTTAATATTTAAATTCGAACATGGGATTAAATTCGAAGACATACGTTTCAATTTTATGTTAAATTCGAACATCATAGCTAAATTCGAACCCCTATTCGAATTTAATGATCAAAAATCGAATCCACATTCGAATTTAATGTCAAAATCGAACCATTGGTTTGATTTTTGCTATAATCGAGTTTGTTCTTGGCATTTCGAATTTGTTCATATTTTCCAGCTTTTAAACATGAATTTCTAAGCCTAAAATCATGAATATACTAAGTATTAAGTCTAGGTTCAATTATATTATACATAATCTATCAAATTCTAGTTAAAACTCAAGGTAAAATAGCTTTAATCACACGAAAAATGGTAAATTCGAATTATTCTTCAAAACCGAGAATAAGGAAATCAGAAAAAACAACGATTCTTACCTCAAATTCGTACGAAATCATGCATGCAACTGTATATTCTTGTAGTATTCTTCGAGATCTTTCCGATGACGTGTTGAACTCGATAATTGACCGGTTGATTTGGGAGAAAAACTAGAGAGAAGTAGAGAGAGAGTAAAGAGAGAGAGAGAGAGTAGAGAGTGATTTAAATGATCTTAATCATGTTTATATACTTCATTCTATTATTTTGTGTAATTAACCCACTTTTACTTTTGTAGTTTACATCTCTTTTATTTAATTATCTTCAATAATGTAATAAATCATAATTTAATACTTGTATAATTTAATTAAATATTTCATAGCTTAATTAAATTACAATTCAAATAATGTAATAAAATTACATTATGGGTTCGATAATCAGATAATTAACTTACAAATCAAATAATAAATAATGTAATAAAATTACATTATTAGCTTAAAATCAGAATTATACGTTTGGTCAAAAGCTAAGTTGTTACAATCGGTGCAGCATACGATTTGGAGAAGGAAAAGAAATCCTTGTAGGAAACAGGAAAACCAACTTGTACTCGATTGACCTAGCCTCCATTAATCTGAAAAAGGATGTCTGCTTAATGTCAAAAGCAACATCTAAAACAGCTTGGCTATGGCATCGTCGTCTTTCACATCTGAACCTTAACAAATTAACCAACCTAGCAAAGGTGGGTTAGTTAAAGGGCTACCAACTCTCAAATTTCAAAAGGAGCAGTTGTGAGCCGCTTGTGAAAAAGGAAAGATGACTAGAGCTTCACACAAGTCCAAATCAGAAGACTCTTCAACGAGAGCACTGGAACTGCTACATATGGATCTGTGTGGACCATGAGAGTACAAAGTATAAACAAGAAAAGATATGTATTTGTAATAGTCGACGACTACTCACGATACACATGGGTTTTCTTCCTGCGGTCCAAATCTGATGCTACCGAAATCATTATAGACTTCATCCAAAAAATTCAAGTAAAGTTGCTGTTGGTACACCCTGTGTGACGATAGCAGTCTAAGTGTACAAGCATTTTGGTTCAAGTAATATTACAAAGTATTGGATATTTGATGTATGTGTTTATATATGTTTGATAGTTATTGATTGTGTGTTTGAACTTGATGTAATGTATTACAAGAAGTTCAAACATAAAATCCAAAGATTAAGTCAAATATAAGTTGAATCATATAATCAAATATTAGTTGAACATGAGAAATTCGAATTTAGTGACAAATTCGAATTTAACATAGAGGCAGATTTGAATGTGATGTATAGGGTAGATTCGAGAGTGTCTAGGGGACAAACTCGAATGGGCCTTGGGCCTGATTCGAGTTTGGCCCATGACAAACTCGAATGAGCCTCTATAATTAGGGATTAACTCGAATCATTAGGAGACTTTTGCAGAATTTGTGTGAGATAAAGCAAAAGGGCGATCTCGAGTTTATCACTATTGTGAGTGTTGTTTCGGAGAGAATCATCTTGTAGGAGCGTTCGTGTTCGTCCGTACAGCGTGTTGATAGTCTCCGTGTTCCGTGTGAGAATTGTTTCCGTCAAGCTGTTAACGAGGATTCCGCACTCGTTGACGGTGTCGCGTCTAGATAGATATGTGTAGAGTCAAGACCTTACAAGTGGTATCAGAGCCTAAGGGGTGTTCTTCGTGTTCATAAAGATACATCCTAGGTTTCTTGACGCTTTTGGACGGTTAATCTCACAAGTTTTTGGTGTTTTTCGAGCTTATCAAATTGGGATCCGGGAAATACTTTGTTGTTTTTCACGTTTTTGATCGAAATCAATATTTTTCTTTGTAAAAATATTGATTTAATCTGTAAAACGTTAAAAAAATCGACGTATTAGCCGTTTCTCGAATTTGCGGCGCTCGAATCTGTTAGGAGTCATTAGGGTTTTGCTTAGTTTCGAGTCTAACCAAATATCCACTCCTTTCGAGTTTGCTAAAGAGTGTTTCGAGTTTAGAGTGTTCGAGTTTGATTCGAGTTTGGACTAAAGTCGAGAAGGGGCTTCGAGTTTGACTGGGGTTCGATATTGACTGTTATTCGAATTTGCTTGGACTTTCGAGTTTGGAGACCTTCGAATTTGTCACCTATTTCGAATTTAATTGAATCTAAGAACTTAAATCGAATTTAATCCCAAATAGGTTTAAACTTAATTATATTCGAATTTACCTAAATTCGAAAGAATTAACTTAAATTAATTTCGAATTAAAATTATTAAGTTAAAATTCAATTACCTTTGAAACAATGACAAATCTTCAACGGTTTCTAGAAACGGATCATGAGGTCGGGAAAGCTAATACTCTGCCTAAGCTGATGAAACTTGAAGACTATTACTGGTGGAAAGATCGGTTTGCCGATTTTGTGTGTTTCAACGACATGCGTATGTGGATATGTATCGACGAGGGATACATTCCACCAACTGCTGAGATAGAGGGGCGACAGAAGGTTGTCACGTATTCGAAAATTAAGGACGATGACAAAAAGCTGTTTGAAGCTGAGAACCGCGCATACGCTATCATACGAATGGCGTTACGTCAGGACATACTACACACATTCCGCAATCAAAAGACATCTTAGGAGCTTTGGGAGACGTTGGAAAAGAGGTGTGAGGGTAATCCGAGGGTTCGGAGGAAGCGTATGGAGTTGTTGAAACAACAATTTGTGATTTTCAAGGCTTTGAAGGATGAAAAGCTGGACGACACCATCACACGCTTTTATCATCTGCTGACAGAGCTTGAGAGTCATGACATTGAGTATAGCGACACAGAAAAGAATAATAAGCTTCTTGATGCCTTTCCAGCCAAATGGGCGATGTACGTGGCTATGATTAAGCTTGATGAGGATAAGTACTATACTCAATCTCTGGAGGATGTGGTGGGAACGTTGAGGGCTTATCATTTCGAGCTACTGAAGGCCGAAACGGATTATGAACAAGTCAAATCCAGCCATGTATTTTGGAAAATCAAAACCTTCAGTGGCAGCTGATATGAAGACTGCTACAGCCTTCTTCACCGGAGAAACGTCGTCACCAGCAGAGCCTGACGACGCACAGAATAGAGCTTTCTTATGGTTTGGTAGACCGGAAGAACAGCAACATCAGGAAACACAGGCTTCAACATCTCAGGGCTACTCTAAGATGCCCATGAGCGCTAAATCGGCCGAAGAACATTTAAATTTATTGGCATCATTTGTGGCCGCATATGGGAACTGCGTTCAGGGAAAAATAAACGATCCTGCACTCTGGGATGAAGATTATGATCAGGTAGACCCTGATGACCTTGAGGAGATGGATCTCAAATGGCAACTGGCCATGGTAACCCAACGGGTTAAGCGATTCATCAAGCGCACAGGAAGAAATCTGAGTATGAATAACAAAGGGATTGGCTTTGATAAGTCCAAGGTCAAATGCTACAACTGTCAAGGCTTGGGACACTTCGCCAGAGAGTGTCAGAGACCGAAGGTAGATAATTACCAAGGGCAGAATCAGAATCAAGGACAGTATCAGAACCAATCTCAACAGAGATATCTTCCGAGCACATCATCCAGTCAAGCAAACATAGCTGGTCTGTTATCTAACGTCACATCAGACAGACAGCTGGACGGTACTTACGACTGGAGCTCACATCCGGAATCTAAGGCTAGAGCCTTTATGGCTGAAGTCACTGAGAGTGGATGTGAAGGAGAAGTCGGATGATCAGACGCTTATGGAGTTTGCCGCTCAAATGGCCAACGTCGAATCAGATCATACAAAGGTAAGTCTGAATTTCCCTCTTTTCCATGACTTATGTATTTTATGTGCTACTTCTAACGACAGGTTGAATCTAGTACTAGAATCACATAAAAATATATCTGCTCAAAATGAATCATTAAAATCGGATAACGCTAGTCTGATTGATATTCAGCAAGATCTTAGGGATAAGCTTAAGGCTGATGCACAAGATGTCATAGTTCTAAAAGACAAGCTAAGTGAGCAGTGTGTTAGATTAGAACTGATGTATGAGCATGTCGAGGCCTTGACCAAAGATCTTAAGATCAAAGAAGTAGAGCTAGCTGAAACTAAGGTGAATGTAGCTGAGGCTAATAGTAAGCTAGAAAAGTTTAGGAACTCAAGTCTGAACCTAGGGAAAGTTTTAGATGCTCAACGCCAATCTAAAAAGCCTGTAGGTCTAGGATTTCATGAGATTCCTCCACCTTTTAATGCCAACTATGTGCCTCAACCTCTAGACAAAACTGAGAAATCAGTAGACTTAGAGGAAATACCTGCACCAGTGTCTGAGCCTGTAAAAGAAAATAGACCTAAGGTGACTGATACAACTGTCAAGATTAAGAAAGTCAAATTTGTGTCCTCCTCTAGTGAAACACCTGTAGGAAAACATAAAATTGATTTTAATGATCAGGATGATGAACCAGTCACTATAGATACACAAAAAGAACCAGACACTAGTGAGACACCTAAGTCTAAGGGCACACATAAGAAGTCCATTGACAAGATGTCTTGCTTTAGATGTCTTGAAAAGGGGCATGTTGCTTCTAACTGTCCGCTTAGAAAAATTGACATTCCACCTAAGACAGGGAAGCCAACACAAACTAAGCCTTCAACAAGTGTGGCGAGCACTAGTAGTTCTCAGAGTACCGAGAAAACTGTGCAGGCTACACCAAAACGAGTTGTGAAACAAATACCGGTGAAGGTTGGACCAAAAGAGGTGATTAGGACTAATTCACCAAATCGAGTCATTAATCAATCTAGGTCTGGACCTCAACAATAATATAGGAGCACAACACCTAGCAGAGCATACACTCCGGTTAGGTCACACACTCCTGTTAGACATCACACACCGGTTAGAGCTCAGTGATCTCAATCTGAAATGCAATATAATCGTAATTATTCAAGAGCTCCACCACAAATGCCTACTCAAAGGCAAAGAGTGAATTTACATCACTCGGCACCACAACAAACTCCAGTTCAACGACCCAAGTCACCTGAAAGGCGAGATGGGTATTTGAAAGAGTTTAGGTATGTGGACGAGAATGGTATAACCAAGTCAGTTATGGCTTGGGTTACCCGTGATAACTAACCTATTTTCTTTCATGTGCAGGAGATAACCACAGGTCCAAACAACAAATGGTTCGTTGACAGTGGATGCTCCAGGCACATGACAGGGGAAAGAAGTCTCCTTACAGACTTCAAGGGTGGGAATCGGGGATTTGTATCATTCGCGGGAAACAAGGGAGGAAACATCACGGGTACTGGAGTGGTCACTAATGGGACGATCAAGTTGGATCAAGTTTATCACGTTGATAAACTGGTTCACAATCTCATTAGTGTATCTCAAATCTGTGACAAGAAGAATTCAGTGCTATTCACTGACACTGAAGCGTTGGTGCTAAAACCGGGGTTCAAGATTCCTGAAGAGTGGATATTGATGCTGGCACCAAGGAAGAATGACTTGTACATGCTCGATATGAACAAGCCGGAATCTTCGATGGGTCCAATCTGTTTATTGTCTAAAGCTTCGGAGACTGAATCAGTTTTGTGGCACAGACGCATGGCACACTTGCACCTAAGAAAAATGAACTATATAATGAAAAATGGGTTGGTGCAAGGTGTGCCTATGAAGAGTTTTCAGTTCGAGGATAAGTGTCTACCATGCAAGAAGGGCAAACAACATAAGAAGGCACACAAATCCAAGACTCAGAACTCCATCACTACCACATTCGATTTGCTGCATATGGACCTCTTTGGACCAATCAACAAAAGGAGTATAGGTGGTAGTTGGTATTGTTTAGTTATCACTGACGATTACTCACGATTTTCTTGGGTTTTCTTTCTAGGTACAAAGGACGAGACGGCTTCCAAGCTCATCGGGTTCTTAGACCAAGTGGAGAATTCCTATGGAACACGGGTTAAAAGGATTCGTAGTGATAATGGAACTGAATTTAAAAACACTGTAATTGGTGTATATTGCCTCTCAAAGGGCATAGTGCATCAATTTAGTGCACCCTATGAGACACAACAAAATGGGGTGGCCGAACGAAAGAACAGGACATTGATTGAGGCAGCTAGGACTATGCTTTCGGATTCAAGGCTTCCTACCATGTTTTGGGGGGAGGCAGTGAATACCGCATGTCATATTTTAAACCGGGTCCTAACTGTCAAATCTTGAACAAAACCTGTTATGAAATTTTGAATAAACGGCCACCTAATTTAACTGGTTTCGAACCGTTTGGGGTACCATGTACTTTATTGCGAACAAAACATCAACCTAAGTTTGGTGAAAAGGCTGACGAAGGATACTTCCTAGGTTATGTGCCAAACTCACCAAACAAACGGGTTTTTAACAAAACTAATGGTACAGTAGAGATTGTGTATAACATTGAAGTCACAAGTTATACACATGAACCCCAAACAGGTCTGGAATGGATATTTGACTATGATAAATTGTTTGAGTCATTTAACATTCCTCTGGATGAAAATGCAGGTACGATCGAAAAGGACATGGCGACGTTGAATCTGAATGACGAAGGTCATACCTTTCCGAGGACTACATTTCAATCCACATCCGAGCCTACTTCGACTGAAGATGGATCTCCAGAAGTCACTGATCCAGAAGCACTTTCAACTGAGAATCAAACTCAGACAACAAATTCCAACTCTGAGGAAACTGTCCACGAGGAGGAAAATGTGGAATCTGAGGATATTCCCCCATTAGGTGAAATAGGATCTAACTTAGGAGATAATCTGAGAGTTGACGAGATAGAGACATCTAGGATCAACAAGAACCATCCTATAGAAAGCATCATAGGAAATCCTAATGAGGGTGTGAGGACTAGGAGTAGTTTAAATAACAACATTGTGTTGTTGTCAATGATAAATGACTCCGAGGCCTATCATACCTGCCTCTATTCTTGATTCATCTCGCAAGTAGAGCCGAAAAATGTGTAAATGGCACTAAAGGATAACTCCTGGGTTGAAGCGATGCAGAAAGAACTCTCTCAGTTTAGGAAACTAGAAGTCTGGGAGTCAGTTCCATTACCTCGAGGGGAAATAGCAATAGGAACCAAATGGGTTTTTAAGTGCAAAAGAGACGATCGAGGTATAGTCACTCGCAACAAAGCTAGGTTAGTTGTAAAGGGTTTCAACCAAGAGGAGGGAATCGATTACAATGAGGTGTTTGCGCCAGTAGCAAGGCTGGAAGCAATTCGTTTGTTTCTGGCTTTTGCATCCTTCAAGGGCTTTAAGGTATATCAACTAGATGTTAAGAGTGCTTTCCTCAATGGGAAAGTGAAGGAACTGGTGTATGTAGAACAGCCGCCCGGGTTTACAGATCCGAAATATCCAGATAGAGTATATCGTTTAGATAAGGCTCTGTATGGATTGCATCAAGCACCAAAGGCGTGGTACGAGACTTTATCCAACCATCTGTTAGAGAACGGGTTTGAAAGGGATAGGATAGATAGTACGCTGTTCGTTAAGCGAAAGGGAGAACACTTCATCTTGGTACAAGTGTACGTCGATGATATCATCTTTGGATCCTCAGACGAACAAATGTGCAAGGATTTTGAGAAGGTGATGAAGTCAAAATTTGAGATGAGTGCAATGGGTGAGTTGAATTTCTTTTTGGGGTTGCAAGTTAACCAGAAGAAGGAATGAATGTTTATCCATCAAACTAAGTATGTCTATGACATATTAGAGCGCTTCGGGATGGAAGGGACGAAACTAACAGCTCATTTCAGCACGCCGATTCAAGTGAATCACAATCTCAGACCGGGTACTGAAAGTGATACCGATGTGGATCCGACGTTATATCGGGCCATGATTGGATCACTTATGTATTTAACTGCTTCAAGACCTGACATCATGTTTACTGTGTGTATTTGTGCTACGTTTCAAGCTAATCCGAAAGAGATGCATATGAAAGCTGTGAAACGGATTCTACGATACCTCAAGTCGAAACCGAAGCTGGGACTTTGGTATCACGCGGAGGGAGATCTAGAGTTGGAGGCGTTCACGGATTCAGACTACGGAGGATGCAGCTTGACGCGCAAGTCAACAACTGGAGGTTGTCAATTCCTTGGGGGGAGACTCGTTTCCTGGCAGTGCAAGAAACAGACGTCGGTAGCCGTGTCAACGTGCGAGGCCGAGTATGTTGCTGCTAGTAGTTGCTGCTCACAGGTTCTGTGGATACAACAACAATTGCGGGATTGCGATTTGGCTTACACTCAAACTCCTATTAGGATAGATAACCAATCTACAATTGCTATAACTAATAATCCAGTTAAACACAATAAAACAAAGCAAATAGACATAAGGCATCATTTTATACGTGATTGTGCTGAAAAGAACTTAATCAAGTTGGTAAAAGTGGCAACGGACGATAATAATGCTGATTTATTTACCAAAGCCTTTGATAAGTCACAGTTTGAGTATTTGATTCAACTAAATGGAATGTGTAACCCAGAGTAAATTGACCTTAGTAGAAGTTTTATTTCCTTTTATAGCTGTAGTCTTTCTTTCTTTTTATAGTAAGTTTGCTAAATTAGGAGAGTTTCTATTTTTAGTAAGTTAGTAGGTTATTTTATTTTCTTGCTATTTCTTATGAAAAACAAAAGAAAAAAGAGAGAAAACCATAAAAAAAATTCAAAAAAAGAGAATATCAGAAAAAGAGTTAAGTCTTAGATGCATAGGTTCAAAGTGATGAAAATTAGCACAGTCGTTACAAACTCTAAGTGTTTAGGCTTTCACACATAATGTACCTAAAATTCTAAGTGTTATACTTTATTTTAGTTTGATGTGTTGGTAGGCATAATACATATAGGGAGTCTCAAGGCTAATAAAATATTCAAGAAAAAGTCAAACGTGTCACTAACTTAGATGTATGACCAATCGGTCTTAAGTTTTATGTACGAGACATACAAACTTTGAGTATAAATGAGGTACGCAAACTTTCTGGGGATGTATAGCAACATCAAATACATCTTAAAATGGAAAGCATAGAAAAATCATACAGAATTGAGAGTCAAAAACACGTAACTCTGTTGTACGTAAGTACAGACCTGTTGCCTCTGTTTTGATTCGGGTTAGCAAGATAAGTCGCTTTGTTGTACATCGGTACAGACCTGTCACCGCTGTCTTGCTAGCTTTAAAAATAAACCTTAAGTCAAACTAAGACACTTTGTTGTATGTAAATACAGACCTGTGTCCGGTGTTTATCTTTTAAAGAAAGTTTGCAAATACCAAAAAGTTAGAATCATTGTCTGTATGCCTTGATCATAAAAGTATATCTATGTCTGAGTCACATAAGATAATTTCATGATAAATAAAAATGCCAAGGGATATTCCGAAATGTAGCATGTTTAAAGGGGTAAATACCAACAATCGGCTAGAAATGTATGTCACGCCAAACAATCAAAGGGATCAAAAATTCCTAAGTGTGAAAGTTTAAATACTGAAAGTGCGTATCTGACACCGCTATCTGATTGAACCTTTCTTTGACTATGCTCGTCAAAAATATTTTGTTTAGTGTTTAGCATAGGTAGTAATCTTAAATAATTATGTAGTTTAGTCTAAGTTTAATTTTTGTTCAAAATTTTAATTATAATTTAATTTAATTTTATCTTTATTTTAGTTTTATTTTATTTTTCTTTATTGTATTTTATTTTTAATTTTAATTTTACTTAGGAAAAAGGTCAAAAATTACTGAGGGTGCATTCATAGTTGAATAAAATAACCATTGCGTGAAAATCTTGTGCTTAGGGTAAAAGATTTGGCATAGTTTACTCCGTTACACGATAAGGTTGAAAAAGTTAAATTTATTTCAAAAATTTTTTGAAATTTTCAAAGTTTCAGGGTGAATTCGAGTTAAAGCTAAACTCGAATATGGCAGGGCTCGAATCTGTCAGTAGATTCGAAAATGACATTAAACTCGAATGTTGGTGGTATAAATAGGTCAACAGTGATGGTCATAACTCACCTGTCTTCGAATCTATACCTTCGAGTTTGTCATAGCGATTTCGAATCTATTCTCGAGTTTGCCGTTTTCAAGATACCCACTATTTGTCGAGTTTCTATTCGTTTGGGTTCGATACTACCAGTAGATCTAGGTATAACCAAGTGTATTGTACAAGATTTAGGTAGTTTTATACTCCATTTAGGCCAAAATCATTGGAATTTGAAGTTTTATTGGTAGAAAGTTTGTTTTTCAAAATTACAAACTTTGAACCGGTGAAAAGTCAAATTAAATACAAATATCATTGATTAGAACCTAGTAGGACTAATAGATATGATTTTCTGAGTCTAACATGGTTAAAATCATGGATTTTTGTGATGATGGTGGCCGACTCCTTCGAGTTTGTTCATGGCCAGTCTCGAGTTTGTCAGTAAACTCGAATAGGACATTAAACTCGAATGGGTCATCAAACTCGAATAGATGTTCATTCGAATCTGATGTTCGAGTTTGTCATTATATTTGAATTATTTAATTTAAATTTAAATTACACTTGTAAAAATTCATAAGTGTTGGATTTTGTCCTTATACAAGTTCAAAATAAAACAACTTTGAATTTAAACAAGTTTATTCATTCTTAATAATTCTAATATTTTATTTGATATATCGTGCAGACATGGCGGATAGAATATTTGTTCCAAAGCATAACATGGTCATTTCTCCTGACCATGTTATTCCTGACGCGCAAGCCTTCCGCCAGATGGTGGATTTCTTGGTGGAGTCCAGAATTTCGTATGCATTGTCTCACAATATCCAGATTGTCATTCCTTACGTGCGACAATTCTATGATCATCTGCAAGTAGATTGTACTGTCACTCCGACAAATCTGAGGACAAGGGTTGCTGGTAATCCTTTGGTATTTTCAGCGGATATTCTTCGTCAAATGCTTCAATTAGGCACTCAGGAGCAGGAAGATGGGCCTATTGATTTCCAACTATCAATCAGGCAGGCTGCCTTTGCAAGAATGGGCTATAGTCTGGATGTTACTAAGTCATCATATATGAAAAGTGGGCTAATTGGCCAATGGCGATATCTAGTGCATGTGTTCATGGTCTGTTTTGCTGCGAAGAAAGCTGGATTTGATTATATAGTTTCGAAGATCCAATCGGGGATGATCGCGTTAGTCTATAATCAAAAGTTTAGATTTTCAGAGATGTTCTTCTCAGAGTTCGTTCATCAGATAACGGCTCCGGAGCGGGAAAGAATTCTGCTTTACCCTCGCTTCGTGATGATGCTAATCAGGCACTTTTTGCCAAATTTGCCGCAGCTTAACGATATTCAGAGCGTTGCGGTCATTGATAAGAGAATATTTGCCGATTGCTCCTCTCATCGAGGAAGGTTAGCTATCCCAGTAGAGGGACCGTTGTTTGGAGCTGTAATCAACCCAAATTTTGTAGCCCCTCAAGATGCCAACTGGGCAGGGGAGGTGCAAGTTCAGCAGCAACAGCGTCAACAACAACAAAGGCCTCAGCAGCAGCGAAGGAGGCAAAGGCCATCAGCGAGACAGATTCAGGCTGATAGGCCTTCTACAAGCCAACCTCAAGAGCCGGAAGAGGCTGGACCTTCAAGTGCACCATCTGAATTAGATCCTACACTTCAGACATTGGAGGAGATTTGGGCAGCCGGTCCAAATGCTAATGAGGAAATAACTGCTGAATTAGTTGGAGAATTATTGGAGCTTCCTGAGGGAGAAGTTGACGTGTTTAGGCAAATTGAGGAGTATCAACCTGAGCAAGCAGGTAATGACAACTCATCTTCAGATACTGAATTCGAGGTAATGGAAGAAATAGAAGCTGAAAAAGAAATAGAAGATCCGTCTATCCAAATGGGGACGTATGGATCACGGTTAGTAGTGACTGATGAAGAAGTTAGGAGGAAGAGAGCTTCAGAGGAGTCAGAGGACTCAGATTATGAAGAGGAAGAAGTAGCACCTTTGGTACATAGGCAACGGGCCAAACGCCATAGGTTCATGTAGGGAGCTTCCTCGGCCACTGCTTCCCAGCCAGAAATACCTCAACCTCCACCGACTCAAACAACCATTCCACCACCACCACCACCCGTTGAACCATACATTCCATTGCCAATCATTCCAACCCCCATACAATCCATACCATCCACTTCATCCACTTTCACCAAAAATCAATGGTTTTCTGAGCTGAAAAGCAAAGTCGACTTCCAACGTCCAAATCTTCGGTTTGACAAAGGCTCTCGGAGAAATACAGAAGCATAATGCACAAATAGACATCGAGAATGCCGAGTTGAAGAAAGTAGTGGGAAAAATTGAGGAAGAAAACTTGGAGCTTAAAACATTTGTTGCTGATCAGGCGGCCGAGATACGATCGATGTGCTCCCTTATTGAGCAACTATTGAAAAACCTAAAGGCTCAGGGGGAGACAAGCTGCCGGGATCAGGAAGAGCTGCCCAGGGATGGTGTTAGGCTCAAAAAGGCCTCAGTCAAACCTGTTCTACATCTGAGGGGGAGATTTATAATCAAACCTGTTGATGCATTTGAAGGTTGAATTTAAGGCCTGTTATATGCCTTATTGAAACCTGAAAATGATTTGCAATATCAGTCTAAAGCTGTTCTATATGTTGCATATGTTGCAACTAAGACAGTTTGTCCAAGCTGCTCTGTCTGCTGAACAGGCTGGACATAAACTGTCTACGCTGCTCTACACTGGTGAGCAGCTTGGGCAATTTTAAAGTGTTCTGTTCTTTGTGAACATAACCTGTTCTTTGTGAACAGGCTAAACACTTTATGGAATATGTTTCCAAGTCATCATGTATTTTTTTTGACTACAAGATCAGTTCACAAAGTCGAAGACAAAGTGGAAAACAGAACTGCTCAGCCTGCCCAAGCTGTTCTGTAACATGAAGACAAAAGGTTATTTGAAAAAGGGTGACAGACCTTTTTCTTATATCAAAATAGGGCTTTACAAGGAAGAAAGACGCAAAGTTGACATTCCTAAATTAGTTAAAGGCAATTGAACAGTAGACAAAGTAAAAAGACAAAAGTTCTGCACATATGAAGACAAGTCTGCTTTTCAGAAAAGTGCAGAAAAGGTTATGTTGTCTTTTCAACAAGACTTCTCCTTTTTCATTCCGTCCAATGAAGATGTTTCTCTTAGATCCTCTAAGTGAGTATAAAAGGAAGCTTCTAAGGACAGAAAGAGGTGTGAAGAAAGCTAAGTGCTGAAACCAAGAGCTTGAACGTGCAAGTGTTGATTTCCATTGCATTGCAAGACCTTCTGTGTAAATCAGTATCTGTGTGTTCTAAGCTGTTTTACATAAGCTGTTCCCTTAAGTCTTGTAAACACTGTGAGTGCTTCTTAGTGAGTGTATTCATTGTATACTAGTTTGAGTTTGTCTTAGACTAGTGAACATACTGTTGTATCTGTCATCTCAGCTTGAACTATTCCGCATGCAAGCTTGTTTGTAATTAACAAATTGTTGATAATACATACAAACATTGAGAAAATAGTGTGTAGTTTTTAAATTGCTGTATTCACCCCCCCTCTACAGCTTAAAGCTATATACTTTGGGAACCTCTCGGGACCTACAACTGGTATCAGATCCAGGTTAGAGTGTGTGTCATTCTAGATCTCTCATTCTCCCAAGTTTCCATGGACAACAGTGCTGCAAATTCGTCTTACTCTGTACCAATGGCCTCTATGGGCAAAGCCTCCAAAATTTAATATCAAAATTTTGGTTGGAAGGTAGCAGAGCTGCTCTATTAGCCGCATCTGGAATTACAACTGCTTCATGAGAATAGTGGGATGGATGGTCGCCGACTGTGTCCAACCTCTGTTTGACTACCATAACTCCATCGGTGTTTGTAAGGAGCTGCTCCTGAACATCAGGACTTTGGAGAAAGTAAAGCTCAATGTAGTCTGATGAAGACAAGAACGGTGGCTCTTGGATTGCAAAAAGGTTAGAAACCAATCTGGTCATTTCTGTTTACCTGATGATGTGTTTTCAAACAGGTTGAGAAAATGAAGACCGCAGAAAGAAATGGTAGATACTTTGTTGTACCGTCTAGATTGAATGGACCCCACAATCCCTGGACAAACAGGATCAAACCAATTCTTGTTAGACAGTATGAACTTTCTTGCCTAAACCAAGTGAAGACTCTCACTAAAACCTACACCAGGTTTTACTGCTTTAGTGAATGATCCAAAGCTGTTGGATCAGACCTAAGACAGTCTCACCTGGTGAATAAATTTATTGACATCTCCTGATAGAGTGTATACTTCTCAAGCAATTCTAAGGAACTCATGGTCCTAAGACGTAGGATCTAGTCAATCTGTCTGGATCCTTATGAATTCGAACAATCAGGCAACAAAAAGAGAAACTGCCTTGGAAATGTTCCAAAAGAGGTTGTGCCGCCTTTGTGTGCTAATGTGACGACAGCCTGTAAACAGGTGAGTGAAGTGTTCTCCACTGATCAACAGTTGATGAACAAGGAGGAAGTGGATCCAGATTGTAAAAGGAAATAACTGCGGACTGCTAACAAGATGATGAGCGAAATGCTAGCTAGTTTGTCAAAGAAGATTCAACAGACACAGGTTTGGAACATGCGAAGGAAATTCAGGTGCTGGCAACCAGCCGACATTTGCTACGATCCACAGGCTGAGTGTTCAAATGTGGCAAAACCGTTGCATATAGCCTTGGCTGACTGTGTGTCAAAAGCCTGTTGGTCGTCATCCTAACCATACAGACAACAAGGATGATCGGTTTATAGGGTTAAGTACTATGGCCATGGCTAAGCTGAGGAAGTTGGATAAACTCAGTGGGTTATCCAACCGCCAAAAGGGCACGTATGTGTCAGTAGACTTGTGATTGGAGAGAATCGTGTCCTCGTCTGTTGAAGACAGACAATCCATGTATGATGGCCAACACTGAGTCCACTCAACCAAGCAGTTTAGTTTATAACAGGTATGGCTGAAGCTGAAAGCTTTCCAGTAGCTTACGAGAACTGGAATCCTATATGATGTATATGTAAAAATTTTATGTGCTTACAATTCTGAAGAAAAAGTTTAAATGTTTGAATCTATGCCTTGTTGATCCTAAAAGCTTGCTCCTTGGAGAAGCATGATGCGTTACTAGCTGGAACTCTCAAGCTCTAAAATCGATCTTAAAAACTAAATCTCAGTAAACTGGGACAGTTTACCCTAAGTTGGCAAACTGAGCTTGGATGAATTAAAACACATCAACTCTTTATTTTACTGGAAGAAGAAAAGAGAGAACACGATATATAAAGCATGCTAAGCTTCAAAGATAGTTGACTCTTGGGTGCCAATCTGCACAAAAAGTCAGCCATGTATAAGTCAACGATTCCTGCACAATCCAAGCCTATCTTGGAGGGGACTTGACACAAGCGTTCATTGTTGGATCAATAATCTGAAAGAAAGATTTTACCACTCTATGGTGATCCAAACACATGTCATCAAAATGGTGAAATGGAAACGATACTCTCAAGACAAATAGGTTTTGGTCAGGCCTCAAAACATGACCATACTTGTGTGAATTAAGTCTAAAGTTGATTTGTGAATTTGTTCTCCATCAACGGTCAGCCTGCTAAGTGCTCTCTGGTTCACACACCAGCAAAAAGAAAAGGAAAACATGTTCACATGAAGTTGGGATACTAAACTGTGCACAAAAACAGGTTTCTGAGTCACAGACGATGTAAAAAAGGTGTTAATCCTTTTATGCTAAAACACTTGAAAACAGTTTTCCAAAAAGTAAGCAGCTTGTTTTCCAACAGGTTAGTCTCATGTGAAGACAAACTGCTGTGTAGTTTCAATCAGTTTCAAATAATAGTGGCTAACACTGGGTCTTAATAATAAGAATAAGGGGGGGCTTTCAAAACCAGACACAGTGACTATGTGAGTAGGCAGCTTAAATCACCATTCAGTCGGGCGCAAAAGTCAAAGCCATTGCTACATAACTGAGATAATTGGGATATAGTTTCCCAAACTTAAGTAAGTCAAAGCAATCAAGCTCCCTATTTACTTCTTGACATCTGTAAATCCAAGAAGGAGGAAGAAGGAAAGACTGCAGCCAAAGCTGTTTTTTGATTGTGCTAATTTGAACTATCCTCTCAAGCTGTTTTGTATCAACAAAAAGTGATAGACAACTGCCTTAAAAACTGCTGAAAAGATACAACAAAAATAACTTCAGAATGTTGTTTCTGAAGATCTTCTTCCAAAATCCTAAAAAAGAGAAAATGTTACAAATGTGGGAATAAGACAATCTGGGTCCAAAGGATTGTCCTGAATCATGAGGAATGAGGCCTGTTTTGACTCGCTGTTTCCACACCACAGCTGTGAAGCAGTGTAGAGTTGGGATATGTCACCAGTCACGAAAGTGGTATTCAAGCTGATACCATCAAATAGGGGAATATAGTGTGGATATTTCAAGTCCATCAACAATGTTGATGAGAACGTGGAACCTCTATCTCTGTGACGTAGTGGTTCCCCCTAAAAATTGACTAATAATTCGCTTATCACTTGCAGCAGGAAAAACAACTTCCCAGGTTTGGTCTTGGACATGCTGGCTTCAGGGCAAATGACGGTTGTAAAGACATTGTCTGAGTGAACTCAGCCTGAAAAGAGGGGCCAAAGTCACCTTTGGTGTACAATGTACAGGGATCCACTGAGGGAAAGAACTCTTAAGCTTGGTTGGCTCTGCAGTGTTTCAAAAGAGTAGCCTATGTGATGAGCTAAAGAACATAACCTTGAGCATAAGTCAACTGTGTGAATGCTGCTACAAGGTTAAAACTTTGATGAGCACATCGGGTTATCACTATGGATTCCCCAGGCAAAGTTGTGGCCATGGCTTCACAAAAGAAAGTGTATAATGTTGTGGATATGATTCGTCGCTGACCCCACAAACTGAAAACCTGTTTCGTCACAAGAACGAATGCTGACTCTAAAGGCTCATAATGGCAACAGAAGCTGTCACATCTGAAATTCAAGACATCAACAACTCTGTAGAAAGAGTTGGTGACTGAGTTTGCCTGTCTATGACTTTTTGAAAGGAATAATTATGCCATGCTTTGTGGTGAAAAGGCAAGGCAAGAAAAATCTACTTTAAATCCAAACATTTAGTCTATGTATACTCCACTGTTTCGTTAATCCTATGACTGTGTTTGGGAACCTGTTAATGTCCCAAGTCTAGGAGGAAAGAAGATACACTCTTGTAATGGTTGATGAGTTCCTCGCAGGTACACATGGTGATCTTTCCTAAAGAGCAAATGGAGAGGCTGTAGAGAGTTATTGGATTTGTCAACAAGATGGAAATGCTGAA